>JANAVB010025598.1:16835457-17220457 GCA_029216955.1 Iris pallida | reverse complement strand
ATCATTGAATTATATAGTTCTTGAGTTATAAGCCTTGAGGCATGTTTTATTGTATTGAGAGAGAGAGAGAGAGTTTGTAATCCAGTTGTTCTTTAGCTTCGAGTCATTGTAATTTTGCTGAAATATTACCAATGAAAATATTTATTTTGTGTATAACTTGTGTGTAACGACTTTCTATTTATTTTTACTATAATGATTTTGATTTTAGATCGCTTCTATTGAACTCATTTTAGTTTTTGCTGTTGGGAATGAAGCGCGAAAACCGTTCCCCCAAACCAAAAATTCCTGCGAGAGAACCGAGCAAAAGCACACAAACCAAAAATGCCAAACACAATCGCAGACACAAAGATTTTTGATGTGGAAAACCCTTGCGGGAAAAGCTACGGGACGATCGGAGTCCAATCCTGAAGAACCTCCACTAATGGAATAAAGAGAATACACCCTCTACAAGCTCCTCCCGATCCAACACGGATCACCACAACTCACTTGAAAGAAGAAATTTTTTGATTGCGGACTCCGAAGAACAAGAGATGCCAAAAAATTATTCGAAGTAATCTCTCCTTCACAATAGTCCTTAATCCTCTCTCTCTCTCTCAAAGATTGTAAAGCACTCTTATTTTTTAGATAAGTTTTCAACTAGCATGTATCACCCTTTTATAAGCCCTTGGTAATCCATACATGGAAGGCCAATATATATGGAAACTTCCAATATGCATCAATCATATATTTAATAAAAATCCAATCATAATTGGCTTGCCATAATTGGAAACCCAATTATATGGAAAGCTACTATATGAAGGGTCCAATCATAAATATATGATCAAAGTAAATATGGAAATCCAATCATATATTTTCTTACCATATATGTTCCAAAATAGAATCCATGCACTCTCCGAGCTTCTCCGACACACGGATGGCGCTCGTCGCTCTCCGGGGTATTCTCCACATAGGTTGGGAACTCTATCCACTCCAACAAATCTCCCCCTTCACAACTAGATGGAGGAACTCGTCATCCTGATGATCCGCCTACAGTACTCAAACTTCTCCCTTGGTAGAACCTTTGTGAGCATGTCCGCTCCATTGTCATCAGTATGGACCTTCTCAAGCATCGCGTCCTTCTTCTCAACCACATCTCGTATCCAATGATACTGAGTCTCAATGTGCTTGGACCGATTATGAAATGTCTGGTTCTTCACAAGGTGAATGGCACTCTGGCTATCGCAAAGCAAAGTATATTGTTCTTGTTTTAGCCCCATTTCCTGTAATAGCTTTTTCAACCATAGCAACTCCTTGCAAGCCTCCGTCGTCGTAATATACTTTGCCTCTGTCGTCGATAAGGTAACACACTTCTGCAACCGTGACTGCCATGATACTGCTCCTCCAGTAAACATCATCACATAGCCCGAAGTCGATCGCCTCGTGTCTATATCTCCAGCCATATCAGCGTCGCTATACCCAACCAGCTTCGGCTCGTTACCACCAAAAGAAAGTCTCCAATCAGCAGTGCCCTGAAGGTATCGTAGAATCTACTTGACCGTACTCCAATGTATCCTTCCAGGATTTGAAAGATACCTGCTAACTGTGCCAACTGCATGAGCGATGTCTGGCCTCGTACACACCATAGCATACATAAGGCTCCCCACAGCTGAAGCATATGGAACCCTCTCCATATCTTCTTTTTCATCTTCGGTAGATGGACACTGCTCCTCAGTGAACTTAAAGTGGGCCGCAAGGGGGCAACTCACTTTCTTCGACCCGTCCATCCCGAAACGCTGAAGTACCCGGTAAATGTACTTCTTTTGGGACAAGTGTAGCAGCTTGGACTCTCTCTCTCTCTCTCTCTGTTGATCTCCATCATAAGAATAGTCTTTGCTGCACCCAAATCCTTCATAGAGAATGCCACGTCCAGTTGGCGCTTTAACTCTGCTATCCTAATGGCATTCCGACCTACTAATAGCATGTCATCAACATAGAGCAATAAAATGATAAAATTATCCTCGGCAATGTACCTCACAAATACGCAATGGTCCGACGTCGTCCATGCATAACCATGCTCCCCCATAAATGACTCAAACTTCCTGTACCACTGCTTCGGAGCCTGCTTCAGACCATACAAACTCTTCCTCAACCGGCAGACCAAATATGACTTGTCCTTCTCACAGAATCCCTCTGGCTGCTCCATGTATAACTCATCATCAAGGTCACCATGGAGGAATGCCGTCTTCACGTCCATCTACTTGAGCTCCAAGTCGAGACTGGCTGTCAATGCTAGCACCACCCGAATAGACGAATGCTTGACGACATGCGAAAATATCTCATCATAATATATGCCTTTTCGCTGACCGTAGCCTTTAACTACCAGCCTCACTTTGTATCGAGGATGAGTAGCATCATCCGTCTGCTTCACTCTAAAGACCCATCGATTCTTCAAAGCCTTCTTGCCCTTCGGCAACCGTACCAGCTCATAAGTGGAATTGGCGTGTAAGGAACTCATCTCCTCCTGTATAGCCTCCATCTACTCCTGTATGTATTCGTCTTCCATAGCCTCTGTAAAACTTTTGGGCTCTCTCCCGTCAGTCAATAGCACATACTCACCCGGTGAGTATCTCATAGATGGTTGACGCTCTCTGTCGCTCCTTCTCAGTAGAGCCACTGGTGCTGGCTGTATACCAACAACCTCCTCCTCTTCAGGAACTTCCTTCCCGGTATGCTCATCCTCCTGAGCGACACCCTGACCACCATCAGCAAGCTGATGATCAAGGTTGGAAGCAACTCCATGTACTGGCTCCCTCATAATTGGATCCTCTGTGATGTCCTCTGGAAACTGCTCGAAGTGAAATGACTCTAACTCAGTCAATTCCTCAGCCTCAGAAGGCGTCTCAGAATCCTGAGTGTTGGTCATGGTCTGATCCTCGACGAATACCACGTCCCTGCTTCTGTAGAGCTTTCTTCCCACCGGGTCGTAGAGTCTATAGCCAAACTTATCCCGACCGTAGCCAACAAAGACGCATTGCCTCGTCTTCGGCTCAAGTTTGGTCCTCTCGTCCTTCGGTACATGCACGAAGGCCTTACAGCCAAACATTTACAGGTGATTGTATGACGGCTCTTTGTCGTACCATACTTTGTCAGGCACATCATCCTACAAAGGAGCACTAGGAGATAAATTAATAACATAAGCAGCTGTGAAAAGAGCCTCACCCCAATAACTGCCTGGCAAATTTGCTTCTGACAGCAAATACCGCACCCTCTCCATCAGTGTCCTGTTCATGCGCTTCGCTACACCATTGAACTGAGGTGTCTTGGACGGAGTCTTCTGGTGTCGTATCCCTTGCTCTCTGTAATACGCATCAAAGGGACCAATATATTCGCCGTCGTTGTCGGACCAAACACACAATAACTTTTTGCCCGTCTCTCTTTCAACAGAGGCCTAAAACTCTTTGAAAGTGGGCAGCACCTGATCCTTGGTCTTTAAGGCATAGACCCAAACCTTCCTGGAACAGCCATCAATAAAAGTTACAACGTAAGAAGCACCACCAATAGATTTTACCTTCATAGGACAGCAGACATCTGAGTGAATCAACTCGAGCAACGTCGGCTTCCTTGAACTTGGGTGACTTTGGAAAGACACCCTATTTTGCTTTCCAGCTAAGCATTACGTGCACTTCTCCAACTTTGTAGACTTGAGCCCTAGAATCACCTTCCTGTTCACCAAGTAGCTCATCTCCTTCTTGCTGATATGGTCGAGCCGCCTGTGCCACAACTCGGTAGACGCATCACTGGCTGCGCTCACCTCTTGTGCCCCTTGTGCGCTCCCCTCCATATAGTAGAGACCGAACTTCTTACTTCCTCTGGCAATCACCATCGAACCTCTGGAAAGCTTCCACTGACTATTCTCGAAGAGACTGAAGAATACCTCGTCATCCAACCGTCCAACCGATACCAGGTTGAAACGGATATCAGAGACATGACGAACATCTTTGAGAACAATAACTGCACCCATCTTTGTCCTCAAATGCACATCTCCAACGACAACCTCCTTTGACATATCTCCATTGCCCATCTTCAACACTTCACAGTCGCTTGTCGTGTAAGTGGCAAATAGTGCCTTGTTATGAGATACATGTGCTGAAGCCCCTGAGTCCACCAGCTAAGAATTGTCATCGCAGGCGAGGTTTATGACAATCTCATCACCTATGATGATCACATCGCCTCCATATATCGAAGTCGCCGTTGTAGTATTCTCATCTTGCTTCCCCTTGTCGCCCTTCTTCTCTCTCTCTTCCAAGCGAAACAGCTTCGCTTGATGTGGCCCTTCTTGCCACAGTGGTAACACTCCGAGTCCTTATACCGACCCTTGGACTTTCTGCTGCTTTTGTCTCTGCCACCACCTGGACCCCTACTTTTGCCCCTTCCGCGGCTCTCTGAAACTAGTGCCTCTGAGTGATGGGATATGGATGAAGTGCCCTGAGAACGTCTCCGCATCACTTCATTCAGTACCCCGCTCTTGGCAAACTCCAGACTGACCACGCCTTCCGGAGCAAAAGCGATCATAGATACTCGTACGGTCTCCCACGAGTCTGGCAATATACATAGCAACCAAAGTCCTTCAACCTCGTCGTCGAACTTGACTCCCATCGAGGATAGCTGGTCCAACACGCCCTGCAACTCACTCAAGTGATCCATAATGGAAGTCCCATCTTTGTACCGCAGACCCATCATCGTTCGGATCAGGAACAGCTTGTTTACCCCGGTCTTCTTCGCGTACAAAGATTCCAGCTTATCCTATAACGTCTTCGCATGCTCAATATTGGCAACGTGGTTGTACACGTTCTCGTTAACGAACTACCGCATGTACCCACACACCTGTATATGCTCGAAGTTCTAGTCCTTATCGGATTTATCACTGGGCTTCTGTCACGACCCGCACCCTGAGGAAGGGCACGAGAATGTGGGTACGTCCAGCCTACGTCGCAGTATCGGTGGTAGAACGATGTATAGTTCGTCTATAACATCTAACATCTAACAACAATATGATATAAACATATCATCTCCGCATGGAGGTATAATATAACATCTCAACTCTATATCTCAATCACAAGTCTAGAAAAGATAGAGCACGATATGGAATCAGATAAAAGAAAGGAACTGAATATAAATAGAGTTATCACACCACACAAAGTAGATGTCCAACACAAATAAATACAAGTCCAGAAATATAACTAAGTCTCAACTAACAATCGGAACAATCCGATACAAACTGAAAGCTGTAAACACTAGACTAGACTAGGCACCCTCTACTAAGCTAGATGCTCCTCGGGCTCCTGAAGGTCACCCTCTTGTGCCCCATAGAAGGTAGGGCAGTCATCATCATCATCTGTAATATTTTCAACAGGTCCAGTCAGGACAGGAGCGAGCACAATACATCTCACGCAGTTCATAACATGTTAGGAAATATAAGCGTGCAAAAGAGTAAGATACATAAACTATAAGAAGATGTATATGAAAACGAGAGAGAATTTATAATTGAAATATATATAGGATAAGTAAAACTGCAATACTAGTGATTTAGAGCACAATATGGTTATGTAAACGGTTTAGGTTGCACAATAACAATAGGTCAAATCCATCATAACATGAGTGTACAATGGAAGCGCACAATAGTCGTACCATGGGATTTGATTACATAACCATTCCTACTCACCCTCCCCGATCAATACACAAGGATCCAATCCAGTTACGCTATCTTGTACAATAGTCTCCATGAAGCTCATGTGATAATGAGAGTACAATATGCACAATGAGTATATATGAATAGGGGTGTACAATAAATACAATATGTTCGTGAAATGCACATAACAATATGTATCTGTTGAACACAATTAGAGATAGCATCGCAAGAGAAGATCCATATAGTACCAATCCGTGATAACAATCGTGCCAGTATCAAGTACAGTAATCTAGAGCAAGAATGTAAATCCAGACAAGTATGAAACGGTCAGAGAATGTACTCGCCTGTCACCCTGAATGACTGATATGAATGGATGTCCGAACTGGTGTCACAGAGTCCTATTTAGAGTAAAACAGGTTAAGATGTGTTTAATATGTAATAATGGAAATCTGCAGTGCAAGCTACATGATTCTAAGTCAAACTAAGTCAAAGTCAACTCTTGGTCAACTTGGTCAACTGTCTGGGTCAAACTAGGTCACACTTGGTCCAATCAAGTCTAATCTAGGTTAAGTCAACTCTTGGGCCTAACCAAACCTAGACTAGCTAGCATACACCATTCAAGTCACACAAGTCTTCAATATACTAACTTAAGTGTACCCTCTCCCTATGCCATAGGCTAACCACATAGGCAATGAGCCATATAGTCTACATCACCCATATTTCATACATTATATTTATACTACTACACATTGTTATACCACATGGTTATTATTATTAAGCATATAGGATATATATATATATATATATATAAATATATATATATATATATATATATATATATATATATATATATATATATATATATACACACACACATATAGAAGGGTATGGGAAACAAAGCACATGTATGTGTGTGATAGCTAATGGAATGGAAGATATGAAATGAGATTGTGCAGTGAATGATGTATGCAGGTATGGATTGTTATGCAACAATGTGGGTATGGTATTGTTTCAATGTGTGTGTCAATATTGTGTGTGTGTGTGTGTGTGTGTGTGTGTGTGAGAGGTATCAAGGTGGATAGATAAATTAAAGCATTGAGTTTGGTCATGTATACATACACATAGACATGTGTACCTATACAAATATGTCTAATTAACATTCAATCAACATTAGGACCCAATATTTCAGTTTTCCTGTTATGTGAACATCAAACCCATTCTAAACTCAGTTTCAAATATCAAGGAAAGGGAAACATTTCTCAGGTTTTTTACATATATTCTCAGGTTAACCTTCATTCAGTTTTGTGCATGTGTGTGTAGTATTTATCATAGAATCTCAGTTTTAGGTGAACCTAAACAATCTCAGTTCACTGTTTTAAAATCAAATCCCAGTTTTTACCAATAGTTCTCAGGTAACCTTCATTGGGAAAATCAAATTTTTGTTCAAAACCCCAATCAATACACAAATGAATCCCAGGTTTATAACTTAGAAATCTCAGTTTTTGATAACTTAGAAATCTCAGTTTTTATAACTTGGTAATCTCAGTTTTTGCATTTCAAAACTTAGTTCAGTTTTAACATTCAAATTTTCTCAGTTTCTATACTAACCTAATCTCAGATTTCTACAACCCAACTCATGGGAAAATCCCAAAACCAAAAGTAGGTATTAAAGTCATGAAGTATCAAAAATTCAAGCAACAAGATCAATCTCAGGTTTCCTACATGAACCAAGTCTCAGTCTTCTTTTGAAAACAGTGAAATTTTCAACCCCTTTTCAATTCGAATCCAATCCAAACTCAACTGAACAGAAATTAACTTCTATATATATATATATATATATATATATATATATATATATATATATATATATATATATATATATATACAGACATATATACATACATTATACAGACATAAATACACTACCTAGGACATAGACCAACCCAAGGAACTGACACAGACACACCTATACATACACTATATATATACATATATATACACTCGGATACATATAAATATACATGCATATATACATAAATACTTAGGAATTATTATGCCTACACGTGTGTCTATACTGGGGGAATGATTCGTGTCGAAATCGTGTCCAAAAACCGTGTCCAGAGGTGTCAAAACATTAGTGTCAAAACTGTGCAGTGCACAGCCTCGTGCACAGGTGTCGACCCAAGTATGACACGACACAGACATCCATGTGTCACGTGTACATGTCAGTAGCTAGGGTAGGTCTAGGTGTTCGTGTCTAGGTACCTGAGTCATGGCCAAGTGGCCTCGTGTCCGTGCACGAAGTGCGTGTCAGTCGCACTTGTGCGCGCGCGTGTGCGTGTGTGTGCGACCCATGCCGATTGAATATCTCCCAAAATACTCGATGATTTCACCCCAAATTTTGTGTGTACTATGTCAGTGGTTGCCCACACCCACACACAAATTTTCGTGTGTCGAGGTGCTGTGTCGTGTCCGCTAGGACACTCGAGCAGCAGGACAGCCGTACGGTGTCCTCGTACGTACGTGCGTGTCCAAATTTGGACACGAGGGTGCACAGAATTCAACTCAGTCAAATTGGGTTGTGATCTACACATAATAAGCTAATTTTCTATTCAATTAGATTCTAAAATTAACACAATTTATTTCTAACAAACATTTCATCGAACACCTTATTAAAAATGCCGATACGTGTCCGATACGGGTATCGAACGGACACGAAATCCTACCAAACTTGGGCTACACCTAGGGGGACCCTAAATGAATGCATCCATGGGAAGAAAATTAGAATTTGAATAGGTTTGATGGGTTTTACCTATTGAGGGTGAAACCTCAATTTAAAGCTATTTGAATGAGGGCTCTTCTACAACTTGCGACAATCCCGAGCCTCCGAATCCTTGCTAGCTGCCCACTAATGGTGTCCTCTAGTGTAGGGGAGTCCAATACAAGAGACTAGGCTCAATTTGGACTTAATTTGGATATTTGGGGAGGAGTTTAGGAAAGAACACAAAAGAGGCAATTAAATGAATTAAAAATGATGCTAATGATTAATGGGTTGTATTTATAGGGGGAATGTGTGATGGCTGCCATTAGGTTAGGGTTAGGGTTTAGCATGAGTGGTCAAGGCTTCTCCAACAATTTCTAGCCAATCTAAAGGCTCACAATTAAAGTAACCCTTCTTAACCTTTAGCCTAAAATATCCTACTAACAAATATCTAGATATTAACCTAATTGATTACTTAGTTGAAACCATCTAACTTAGTCTCGTGACTATCATCTAGATTAGGCTCAACTACTAGGTCAAGTCCTAACTAATAGATTGGCACAATATTTAATTAATATAATTTATAATTTCATAAATTGTCAAAATGACCAAAATATCCCTAGGCTAAAAAGTTATAATTAGTCATCCTAATCACATGACTAGGCTCCCTTGGTCATGGTTAGCCTCTGGGCTCAGCAAACTCTAGGGTTACACTAATCAGTCATCAAAATCACAAGTCGTGATTTTAAATAGTTTTAAATTAACTAAAAATCACCAAAAATCATAACATGGTTTAAATATCATTATTAAATGATTATAATTAAAAAATTTCAAAATTACCCTTATTTTAGAAACAAGGTGCGACAGCTTCTCGGATGCAAATACTGGAAGATGCAGCTTCTTGACAAACAACAAATCCTTTATCTTGCTCCACCAACAATGGTAGTTGGTACCGTTCAGGTTCACCATGCGCACCAGCTTCGCGTCCATCTTTGCTTTCTGGTTTGACTGTCAACTCCTGACACTTTTTTGAACCCAAAGCTCTGAAACCACTCTGTTGGAAACGAAGTGCGAAAACCGTTTCCCCAAACCAGAAAGTCCTGCGAGAGAACCGAGCAAAAGCACACAAACCAAAAATGCCAAATACAATCGCAGATACAAAGATTTTTGACGTGGAAAACCCTTGCAGAAAAAACTACGGGACGATCGGAGTCCAACCCTGAAGAACCTCCACTAATGGAATAAAGAGAATACACCCTCTACAAGCTCCTCCCGATCCAACACGGATCACCACAACTCACTTGAAAGAAAAAAAAAATTTATTGCGGACTCCGAAGAACAAGAGATGCCGAAAAATTATTCGAAGCAATCTCTCCTTTACAATAGTCCTTAATCCTCTCTCTCTCTCTCTCAAAGATTGTAAAGCACTCTTGTTTTTTTGATAAGTTTTCAACTAGCATGCATCACCCTTTTATAAGCCCTTGGTAATCCATACATGAAAGGCCAATATATATGGAAACTTCCAATATGCATCAATCATATATTTAATGGAAATCCAATCATAATTGGCTTGCCATAATTGGAAACCCAATTATATAAAAGCTACTATATGAAGGGTCCAATCATAAATATATGATCAAAGTAAATATGGAAATTCAATCATATATTTCCTTAACATATATGTTCTAAAATAGGATCCATGCACTTCCCGAGCTTCTCCGACACACGGATGCGCTCGTCACTCTCTGGGGTATTCTCCACATAGGTTGGGAACCCCACCTGTAATGCCCCAGTCCTAAAGTACTTAGGACTAGGTACGTATCCATGCCAGCTGCATGCATACGAAGTATACTCCAATATATGGAAACTCGTATGTATACATAAGCTGTAAAATGCAGTAAACCAAGAGTAATCTAATCTCATCCACAAATGAAGAATAAAAGATATCATATAATCAACTGCAATAAGTCTTTGTACAATACGTTGGGCGAAGACAAAGTCCACTACCAACTATCTCAAATAAAAGGTACAAGAAGGAATAGATGAAATAATAAGACGAGCCAAGTGCAATCATCTTCGAAAGGATGGAGAAGATCACAGCCTCGACTAGAACACCTGAAACTATCACAGAAGCACACACCTAGAGAGATAACCAGGTCCTCAGAAGGACGTAACAAGATACAATAAACATGCCATATAAATACTGAATATAAAATAGGCCACAAACAAAAGTAAGTGACAAGACAACAATAAGGTACTCTAACCATACTAAAGTGAACATGCAGTTAAGAACAAACCTTTCGTCGCATGAGCCCTGGCTGTAAATAGGATCTGGTATAGTCCCCACTTGGGCACCAGTGACCTAAGTGCATGACGTTCAAAAATGATAGTGGCCAACCTGAGAGGCTAAACATACCCGTATCTCCAGCGGAGCTTCCGGGTTATAAGGGAAGTGCAATCGAAGCCCATACGACAAGGAAATGTTCTCCCCACCCGATGCTCTTATTTAAGTCGCATTCACGACCATATACCTCTTCTAACTGCTAAGTCTCCTAACATGCCTCTATTAGCAGTTAGCCCAAATGCATGCACATGGGGGATCAGCCCACACACAAGAACCTCTACATGCTACTCATCTCACACATCCTCGTGGTACAACTGTGTCAAGGGATATGCAATACACTACAGACGGTAGTCCCTTAAATCTAGGTCCACATGCAATCAAAGGATAATAACAAATAAGCTAATATCACCGAGCACGTAGTAAATCAGAAACTGTAAGAACTGGAAATACATGAACAGTGATATGAAATAATTATAAAAATGTAGACTAAATATAAACAATATAATGGCAAGGTATCTTGCCTGAGGTTATGTGCAAAAGAGAATAATCTAGTAGCTCGAACAGACAAATAAACGAAGCAAGAAAAGCCATATCCCGCAGATGACTCCAGATGCTGCAACAATATCACGAACGAGTTTGGAATATAAGATATGCCTAGGAAACGCCTGTCCAAAAGTAAAATTCTGAAACAGAGGCAATTTCGTAATTTTGGGTCAAAACGATGTCCGCCGTTGGACCCGCTTTGCACCGAAATGCGTGCCAATATCTACGGTCTTTAAATTCGTCAAACTATATGTCTATAGATTTGTTTTGATGAGACGAACCCAACGGTATATCCAAGTTTTGGATTCCGATGGTTCGTGCACAAAATTGCCCGTTGAGTGGGATTGTGGGCCCGCCAAAATAGCGTTCCAGTCAACCTTCTCAGAATTGAACTAACCTTGGCTCACATGACCAGAAAAATATTTTGAGTCCAATGGATCAAGTTTCGTCGTGATTTGATGAGTGTACACGAAGTTGTGACTTAATTTACAATGGGTCGATACGGGGGTATCTCGACGGATACGTACTGATTTCGTCGCGCATATGCAACGAAATTGGGTTCCGTCAGTTCTCACATGTCGACAACATCCATACGCGCCTTTTGATGCATATAGTGTGCGACCATGTCACCCGATTTGTCGGGCGCACACCGTATCGGGTGTTTTCTACTTTTTGAAAACAAAATTTATAATTTTTCGTAAAACTTTAACAACGTGTAACTTTTTACACACTAGATAAAAAGTGAATCCTGAAGGTGCGTTACAATCTCGGTTATGTTGTCTTTGAATATCTTTAATTAGTTTCTACAAAATCTTAAAGTACAGAACGAAAATTGGCCGACAAGGTGGTATTTTCCAACAGTTTTTAATATTCCAAAAAAATAGTTTTTTCTCCAACTTCGCCTCGATTTTTTGAGCAAGTTGGATGGCCATATCGAAATCCACC
Source organism: Iris pallida (assembly GCA_029216955.1). Taxonomy (NCBI): domain Eukaryota; kingdom Viridiplantae; phylum Streptophyta; class Magnoliopsida; order Asparagales; family Iridaceae; genus Iris; species Iris pallida. The sequence goes on along the minus strand of JANAVB010025598.1, from coordinate 17,208,196 downwards.
TGGGGGATCTCGAAGAGGGTCATGTGGACTTTCTACACGAATTTACGGATCTAAAATCCGATTAGAATTGAAGGAGTAATTTAATGGAGAAGTCGAATACCTCGTTGTTGAAAGATGTTATTGTTGTGGGTGGTTGTTGTTGTTGTTGCTGTCGTCGCGAGGTACTGTTGTCCGAGGGCTTGCCGGGGATGAGAGGGGAGGAGGAAAGAAGGAGGAAGAATGATGGAAGAGATTAGGAGGAGAAAGGAAATTAGGGTTTTAATTTGGTTGAAGGGGGTATATAAATACATGTATAAAGGGAGGGGGAAGGTTCGGCCAAACATATGGCTGCTACTGCTTGCTTTGTAAAGGTGGGCGCACAAAGCTTCCTAGCTGTTGTTGCTTTTTCTATTTGCTTGTTGTGGTCGGTTCCCACATGGTGGGGCCGACCACACATTGTTTTATATTTTTTTTTCTTTTTCTTTTGCTTTATCTAAATCTTTTAATACTTATACCTTTCTATACATATATATATATATATATATATATATATATATATATATATATATATATATATATATATATATATATATATATCCATAAAAAATCTATTTAAATCTAAATAATAATTTAGATGTCACATATCCAAATATTTAATATATTTAAACATATCTAAATATATATATAAATTCAATCCTTAATAAATCAACTCAAAATAATAATAATATTTAAATAGGAAAACATGTTTATTAAATATCCATAAAATAACTTTAATAACAATAAATTAATAAAATCGTCCCAATGGGTGAACCAATACCGCACACTCTTATCCGGGTCCAAAAAAATCTGCAATCTTGTAAAATATTATTTAATAATAAAAATACCAATAATTGTACATATAGATAAATAATTAGAAATTGTACATAAAATTCTAAAATAATTTAGAAAATATTTCTACGTACATCAAATATGTCTACATGGACACCTTGGTCACACTACATGCCTACATAGGCTTAAATTTGGTTCGGGCCCAGTTCGGACTGAATTGGATAAACCAGGTCATCTAACAATCAATATATAAAATAATATTTAATTAAAATAATTTAAATAAGTCTATTCACAACTTGGCCTAGTTTTCCTAGTTTGGACATCACCATGGCTAGGTTTCCCCCGGCATGATTGGTACACTAGTCAAGGCACACTGCTACAACTTCCGTGCTAAAAGTCATGGTCGTCTAGTGCTCCAAAACTCAACAATGGCTAAGGCCATTTTAAAAAAAATAAATAAAACCATAAATTGTATAAATTCATTTTTAAGTCTAATAAAATAATAAATAATAAAAATGTAAAATAGGGGTTTTACATCCTACCCAACTTACAAGAATTTCGTCCTCGAAATTTAGGATTAATAGGGTAGATAGGGTTGAGGGATAGTAAGAGTTCTGCAATACCAAAATACAATTAAATTTTGGTGGAGGCGATAAAACGGCGTTCAACACCACCATGCAATAGAAAATTGTGGAGTCAATATATACAAAAATATATCATGGTTATGGAATTGAATAAGGATTGCTAGTGAAGGTAACAAAATTTTGAATATCCAATTTTAGATAACAGTAAGGAATTGATGTGAAACCCGCAAAATTTTCAGTTACATTTTTATTATTATTTTGTGTGTTTGTTAAATTAATTTTCAGATTAGTATTATTATGTAAAATGTAAAATTATTTTCAAATAATTTACTTGGACTTTTGATTGACAGCCCAGACCCGAACCCGATCTGAGGCATAAAACATTTTTATTTTAAAATATTAGTTATAATTTTTCTAAAAAGGAAATTATTTTTATCATTATATTTTGATAGCCCCAAATATTTTAGCCCACAACTTAATAAATTCCATTAGCCAAAGCTCATGTTTACAAAAAAACCTTTAAACCAAATGGTTTCAAACTCAAATGGCTCAAAGCCTATTTAGCTTTAAAGCCCATTATCCATATACCCATTAGCAAACTTTGCTTTTAAACCATCTCTTATAAACCCATTAGCTTCACAGCACTTTTCTTGCTGGAATGGAATGAACATTCATTTATTTGTTTGGGCTCTGGGTCCTTTCCTCTTCCCAAACCGATAGACTTCTCCTTTTCCAACCCGACCAAACGTCCGGCCTTCCGACTTCCGCCGTCGGCCATGATGGCCGTGGCCCTTTCGACTTCGTAACTCCTCTCCTCCCCTCTCCCTATATAAACTCCTCCTCCTCCTTTCCCATCTCCATCCCCAAATTTTCCACCTTTCCCGTGCCCTAGCCCCGATCTGGCGACCGGAGCTCCGTCGAGCCACCACCCGGCGAGCCCCGCTCCGGCTCGGCCCATCGCCGCGCCATTCCGCGGGCCCTTGCCGCCGCCTCCAGAGCCCAGCCGAGCCCGCCTCTTCCGGCGACCCCGTGGCTGCTGTTCGGCGACCGCCGGCGCCACCCGGCGCTGATCCCGGCCCGGCGATCCCGGGTTTCCCCTCGAGTTTCCCGGCCGATTCTTCCCGACCCGCGGTTCCCGGTCCGACCGCCCGGTCCAGCACCTCCCCGTGTCTGGCTTGCTCTTCCGAGTCCGAGGCTACCCTTCGAATTCTGTTAATTTTGGGTAACCTCTGTTTATCTCAGTAGTTCGTCCCTTCCGTTGGTCTGTGATGATAATTGGTCCACGAATTCCTTCTCGGGAACTCGGATTTTGATACGCTTTGGTTTCGGATTTTCTCGAGAACTCTTCGGAAAGAGTTCTGTGGTTTTTAGCTTCTGTTGGTTTGATTTGGATTTTTCCGAGACTTTCGGAAAAGAATTCTGGGAATATTTGGTTTTCGGTTTTTTTTCGAATTATTGCTGTGATGGTATCAGAGTTCCGAATGGTTTCGGGTTTTCCGAATAAATATTGGGAAATGATTTTGTGGATGATTTTATGTATAAATTCGGGTTTCCCTGGTTTGGGATTATTTTGCATGAAAATTGGCACACTTTTCCCAGTTTTGGGTTGACCAAAAATAGAGGAAGTGCTGCCGGATTTTTCTATAAAATTTATTTAGATATTTTTAAAAATGATTTTCGGAATAAAAATATTATTTTATTGGGCGACGACTGTATTGGTCAATGGGCCCTAGCTAAGTACAAACGAAACCGGTTTCGCCCGGACGTTGAGACATTAGTTTATATGACGATTGGACCAATATCTGAGACTCGCTAATAAATTTATTTTAAATTTAAATAATAACTATTATTTTGTAATTAAATTATGGGATAACTTTTAGAGACTAACCAGTTTTATTTCTTATTTAAATTCATTGGTCTGTAAGGGCATAAGCCCATTTTTCCTATTTTTCTCTGTGGCCAGTAATTATTATAATATACTTTTTCTTTCTTTTTCTGGTTTGATGGTTTTTAACATAAACGCGTAGAATATTAAATGAGTAATTATTTTATATGAAAATTAATAGTTTTCTCACATTAAGAAATACAAGTTTGTTATTTGACAAATTCACGTTTTCTCACTAAAAGAAAAATCTTAGTTTATTATATAATGTTACAAACACAAAGTTTTGTTAAATAACCGGAAAAGTGCGAGTTTTCCCAATAAACGATAAAATTGACTTTTACTTCACAAATGGATATTAATTGGAGTTCGCATCGATAGACGTGTTTCGGTAGTTCTTATTAATAACATAAAACTGGACTTGGACAAAACTTCTAGAGTTTGGAACTAGCACACCTAGAAATGGTATCAATTTTGGTTCTAAGACAGGATTCTCAAACTGTAGGATTTCCAAGGACGTACTTGAGTTTCTTTCCGGTACCGACATCTCAATCCAGTCATAATCGAAGGCAAGTACATTTATGTTGATTACAATTATTTAATAATCACTTCACTGCAATTTTAAACCACTGTTCAAATACGAACTCTTTCGAGAGTACTGACCGTACTGTTGGGGACTGGGGGAGTAGAGTAGTGGATATGACCAAATCCAAAATTAGGAATACTGACTGTATTAGCTTTCCCCTCTTCACACGGGGACAAGCCATACCGTATCGCTAGGATACTACTGTAACCCAATCCGGTCATATTCATTACCTATTCACATCACTGTACTGTATTATTTCAAAACTGTTCATCTTCAAAACTGTTTAAAAGTGCATGATTTTATTGTTAAATTAATTGTCAAGATTAGCATGAATTGTACTTTGCTCCCTCCTGACTGGAGACCAACATTTTAGGTGATTGCGTCGTCGAAGATCTGATGCCTGTTCTCGCAGAACCTGGAACCCAAGAACAGTAGAGCTGGATAGTAATTTATTAACCAATGTATCAAGTGTAATTGCTGTATTAATGGTTGTTGTATTTCAAAATTTTAATTGAATAAAAGATTTTATATTCGTTAGAATTTTTATCTGCATGAGTTTCACTACTGAATACAGCTTACTGCCGCCGTCTCAACAACGGTGCAGGCTGGGCATGATCCGATTCGACCCAAGTAATTGGGACCGGGTCGTGACATGTTTTTAGTGGTGGCCCATGCAGGTCCGATCTGTAAATTGGTCTAGTCAACTTAGTCTAGACCATCGCGCAGTTCTGTAACTTGACCTAGGGATAGTTGAGACTTTAGGAAAATAGACTTTAGAAACAACTAGAACACTTAGATGAAATACACCATGTTATATGATAGGGCCGAAATTATTTACTTAAAAATCTATTTTTGCCTGTTTATAGATTCATAGGATACCTTGGTTGTGTTTGTACCTAAACCTTATCTAGATTAAGCTGATTGTACCTTTGATGTCCCATGACTTTTGAGATTCTTTCCTCTCATAATTTTTAGGTTCTGGTATACTTTAGGATTCACATTCTTTTTGGATTAAGATTGAATTTTTCGATCTTCTTCGTCCTTATCACACCTAATTTCAATTTCTCCTTTGGTTGATCAAACTTATTTTTTTTACCTTTATTTTGAATCTTGATTCGATTGCTATTCTCTTAGCAACTCTGATAAACTTTTATCTACCCAATGTACTTCTATAACCATTTTATCCAATCTTTTGCTTTGACCTTCTTTCCAAATTGACTGACATTCTCAGAATCAATCTTGAACCAAATTTTTCTGGAATCATAAAGCCTCAAGGATATTTATGACCAGAAGAATTAGTCAATTCATGATTGTCCTGAATAAGTTATTTTCAACTCCAATATTGATTGCTATATCCTAAATTATTCCAAAGACTGAGAAAATTCTCATCTGTTGACTTCCTCCACTCAACCTGAAACCTTATTCTCTATGCAATCTCTTGATCAAATCATGGCCTATAAAGCTTCTATGTTTGCATACCATGAAGTTGGAATGATCATAAAATTCATCCCATTTTGAAACATTGAATTTCCTTTAGTCATGGAAATATCTTACATTGTTGAGTTGTCTCAAAGCTATTTCAATCATTAGCTTTACTAGACAATTTCAATATGATTTTCTTGAATCAATGAGACTTACCTTCTCTCAAATTTCCAACTTTCCTTAGTCATGAAATTATTTTTCTCAAAATAAATTCTGTATTCCCTGAGTGATTTATCGGAAAATATTTTCATTGGTCTTTCTTATTAAATCCGAAGCTATGGTCTTTCTATCTGATCTTGTGTCTAACTCGATTAATCAAAATCAAGGTTGATCGATTCCATAAGTTTCATCTTTGTAAAAGAAATATCGGAGAACAGATACTTCTCTTGATTTTAAGAACCAGTCTCTTGAATCTCAAACCTATATATATATATATATATATTTCCTTGATCTCAGAAGAACAGTCATCTACATTTTCTATCCTGTTTAGAACTTTAAACTTGTTTGGATTTTTTTGAAATTCCTCTGAAAATTCACATGGACAAAGTTGAGAAAATATTTAGCGACCAAACATGGCTTGGCACGTTTACGTGTTAGTCGTTTATCTGAGTTATGGAAAACTGCGAGTTTATTGCAGCTAGTTGCGCACTGGCGAGACATAAACTTTAAGTTAAAATAATGACAGGTATTCGTTAGGTTTCCAAATATGATTGAGACTTTGTCCTATGTTTGTTAGCCATGAGATGGATAAAGTTGGAAGAATACTCAGTAAACCAAATTATTCAAGTTATAGAGTCAAAATTCATTGCAGTCAGGTGCACTCTGGCGAGGCATGAATTAGAGACAAAGTGACTTCGAAAATAATTGGCTTCCGAATATCATTAAGACTATAATCATGCCATGGTTATCTTTAATTCTTTAGAGGAATTGCATTCTAGTAATTATCTCTACTTTCAATATTCTATCGGATTATATTCTTGTCATCTTTTCACCCTCACCATTTTAAATTGTACAACTTGTAGATTTCTTTCCTGAGTCATAAATCTTCTATACATTATCTCAATCCGAATTGAAAAGTTCTCCCTCCCTTCGGAAAATTATATTATCTTTTGTTTTTTTTAATAAAATTGTTGATATCGTTTTGCATAATCTCATTTTGAATTTCCTATACTATGATCATATAATTTATATCTCGATGTTACTCATGCCTAAAATGATTTTTGATCGCAAACAAATATTTTAATTCTACCTTAGATGATTTTTAAAACATGCTTAAATTTTATCTTTGTACTTAGCAATCATGCCTCGAAATCTGATTATACCAAGAAGATCGTTGCAGAAATTTATGGAGTACATGAAATATGAGATTTGTGATTGAACCTAAACCTAGGAGGAGGAAAAATTAGTGATATGAATACCAAGCATTAAAGGTTGTTGAATAAATGATAAAATGTTGTGATACATTTTAGGAAGATACATCGGATGAAATTTTTTTTTTAAGGTGAACTAAGCAAGGATGAAAATTGTATGAATAGAAGAATGCCAGGTTTACAAATTATAAATGGAAAAGATTAGTTGAAGGAGGTAATAAGATATACATTTGATAAAGAAAAGTTTAGTCAAAGTAATACAATAAAAGCAAAATGAAGGATTTGAATCTTATAGGGAGTTCAGGAACAATGAGGAATTGAAATCAAGATATGTACATGTTAGTCTAAGTCACAGAGTGTTCACTTGTGAGTAAAAAATGATAAAGACATTATGGACGTAGTGTTGGATTTTAGATTTGATAAATAGAAATCGAAGCTTGACACTGGAGTATTAAGACAAGGAGTATCAAATGATAGAGTTAAATTGAAAATATTAGTAAGCTTGAAGAAATACATATTAAATTGTATGAATATGAAATGTGTTCAAAAATTAAATTGTGGAAGACAAATTTTAAGGTGATTAGCAATTCAGGAATGGAAAGGAGAACTCATAATCATGGAGAGTAGACTTTATTCTAAGGAGGGAAGAATGCATGATTGATATATAAGTTAAACATGAAGCTATTAAAAAAAAAATGCTTAGAGGCATGATTGCATGATTGTACCCCTAACCCTGCCTTTAATTTCGAGGACGAAATTTTCTAAGGAGGGAAGGTTGTGAAACCCGCAAAATTTTCAGTTACATTTTTATTATTATTTTGTGTGTTTGTTAAATTAATTTTCAGATTAGTATTATTATGTAAAATGTAAAATTATTTTCAAAATAATTTACTTGGACTTTTGATTGACAGCCCAGACCCGAACCCGATCTGAGGCATAAAACATTTTATTTTAAAATATTAGTTATAATTTTTCTAAAAAGGAAATTATTTTATCATTATATTTTGATAGCCCCAAATATTTTAGCCCACAACTTAATAAATTCCATTAGCCAAAGCTCATGTTTACAAAAAAACCTTTAAACCAAATGGTTTCAAACTCAAATGGCTCAAAGCCTATTTAGCTTTAAAGCCCATTATCCATATACCCATTAGCAAACTTTGCTTTTAAAACCATCTCTTATAAACCCATTAGCTTCACAGCACTTTTCTTGCTGGAATGGAATGAACATTCATTTATTTGTTTGGGCTCTGGGTCCTTTCCTCTTTCCAAACCGATAGACTTCTCCTTTTCCAACCCGACCAAACGTCCGGCCTTCCGACTTCCGCCGTCGGCCATGATGGCCGTGGCCCTTTCGACTTCGTAACTCCTCTCCTCCCCTCTCCCTATATAAACTCCTCCTCCTCCTTTCCCATCTCCATCCCCAAATTTTCCACCTTTCCCGTGCCCTAGCCCCGATCTGGCGACCGGAGCTCCGTCGAGCCACCACCCGGCGAGCCCCGCTCCGGCTCGGCCCATCGCCGCGCCATTCCGCGGGCCCTTGCCGCCGCCTCCAGAGCCCAGCCGAGCCCGCCTCTTCCGGCGACCCCGTGGCTGCTGTTCGGCGACCGCCGGCGCCACCCGGCGCTGATCCCGGCCCGGCGATCCCGGGTTTCCCCTGGAGTTTCCCGGCCGATTCTTCCCGACCCACGGTTCCCGGTCCGACCGCCCGGTCCAGCACCTCCCCGTGTCTGGCTTGCTCTTCCGAGTCCGAGGCTACCCTTCGGATTCTGTTAATTTTGGGTAACCTCTGTTTATCTCAGTAGTTCGTCCCTCCCGTTGGTCTGTGATGATAATTGGTCCACGAATTCCTTCTCGGGAACTCGGATTTTGATACGCTTTGGTTTCGGATTTTCTCGAGAACTCTTCGGAAAGAGTTCTGTGGTTTTTAGCTTCTGTTGGTTTGATTTGGATTTTTCCGAGACTTTCGGAAAAGAATTCTGGGAATATTTGGTTTTCGGTTTTTTTTTTTCGAATTATTGTTGTGATGGTATCAGAGTTCCGAATGGTTTCGGGTTTTCCGAATAAATATTGGGAAATGATTTTGTGGATGATTTTATGTATAAATTCGGGTTTCCCTGGTTTGGGATTATTTTGCATGAAAATTGGCACACTTTTCCCAGTTTTGGGTTGACCAAAAATAGAGGAAGTGCTGCCGGATTTTTCTATAAAATTTATTTAGATATTTTTAAAAATGATTTTCGGAATAAAAATATTATTTTATTGGGCGACGACTGTATTGGTCAATGGGCCCTAGCTAAGTACAAACGAAACCGGTTTCGCCCGGACGTTGAGACATTAGTTTATATGACGATTGGACCAATATCTGAGACTCGCTAATAAATTTATTTTAAATTTAAATAATAACTATTATTTTGTAATTAAATTATGGGATAACTTTTAGAGACTAACCAGTTTTATTTCTTATTTAAATTCATTGGTCTGTAAGGGCATAAGCCTATTTTTCCTATTTTTCTCTGTGGCCAGTAATTATTATAATATACTTTTTCTTTCTTTTTCTGGTTTGATGGTTTTTAACATAAACGCGTAGAATATTAAATGAGTAATTATTTTATATGAAAATTAATAGTTTTCTCACATTAAGAAATACAAGTTTGTTATTTGACAAATTCACGTTTTCTCACTAAAAGAAAAATCTTAGTTTATTATATAATGTTACAAACACAAAGTTTTGTTAAATAACCGGAAAAGTGCGAGTTTTCCCAATAAACGATAAAATTGACTTTTACTTCACAAATGGATATTAATTGGAGTTCGCATCGATAGACGTGTTTCGGTAGTTCTTATTAATAACATAAAACTGGACTTGGACAAAACTTCTAGAGTTTGGAACTAGCACACCTAGAAATGGTATCAATTTGGTTCTAAGACAGGATTCTCAAACTGTAGGATTTCCAAGGACGTACTTGAGTTTCTTTCCGGTACCGACATCTCAATCCAGTCATAATCGAAGGCAAGTACATTTATGTTGATTACAATTATTTAATAATCACTTCACTGCAATTTTAAACCACTGTTCAAACACGAACTCTTTCGAGAGTACTGACCGTACTGTTGGGGACTGGGGGAGTAGAGTAGTGGATATGACCAAATCCAAAATTAGGAATACTGACTGTATTAGCTTTCCCCTCTTCACACGGGGACAAGCCATACCGTATCGCTAGGATACTACTGTAACCCAATCCGGTCATATTCATTACCTATTCACATCACTGTACTGTTTTTCAAAACTGTTCATCTTCAAAACTGTTTAAAAGTGCATTTTATTGTTAAATTAATTGTCAAGATTAGCATGCATGAATTGTACTTTGCTCCCTCCTGACTGGAGACCAACATTTTTAGGTGATTGCGTTGTCGAAGATCTGATGCCTGTTCTCGCAGAACCTGGAACCCAAGAACAGTAGAGCTGGATAGTAATTTATTAACCAATGTATCAAGTGTAATTGCTGTATTAATGGTTGTTGTATTTCAAAATTTTAATTGAATAAAAGATTTTATATTCGTTAGAATTTTTATCTGCATGAGTTTCACTACTGAATACAGCTTACTGCCGCCGTCTCAACAACGGTGCAGGCTGGGCATGATCCGATTCGACCCAAGTAATTGGGACCGGGTCGTGACAATTGAGTAGGCCAAAGAGAATAATTTAGACATTTAGGAGATGTGATTCCTTAAGCAAGAATTAGATACTAATCGTCTTGGTCGAGGGTTTGATTAAGTGATGATTAGAATCACTCTCGTGCGTTCAAGTGTGATTGGAAGGGCACAATAAAAATTCTAGGATTGAGGGGAAGAAGAGTTTAAGGTAAGGATATAGCCACATGAGTCGGTCGATGGCTATCTATATTTGTGTATAAATAACCGATAGCGCAACCAAAGATGATACCTTGAGTCTATCTAACAAGTACAGTGCCTTGTCTTTCCAAAATAAGTAAAAGACAAGAACAACAAAGGTTTCAAAGATGGTGTTATATATTGAGTATGAATTGCGGGATTCATAGGCGACGAAAATAATTCAAAATAGAATTGTCAAGGCTGTCATGGATGAGACTCTAAGGCAAGTCTAATTATGTCTCCATCCACGTTAAATAATATACGAAAGCGAACCCAAGTGCAATAGGTTGATCAGACCATCATGCACCGGTTCTGATTAGACAATATGTTAGTGGATGCACCCAATAAAATATGTCATGATCAAGCTTGATAACGAAATAAGCTTGCAAAACTGAAGCCACATTAGCAGCATGAGATAGTCAAAATATGAGCAAGGGAGGTACTAATGAAGGAAATTTTTAAATAGTCCAAGATCTTTTAAAATCAAGTCTTGCCCGAAGTATGGGCCTTTACAGTTGTCCTAGTTTTCTTCACTTATGGTTTGGTTGTCTAGATAAGTTAAGGTCCTCTGAATTTCTAGTCTAAGTGAGCTCATCAACACGATTCATAAGGACAAAGGAATCGTTAGGTGGTGAGATATTCTATCCAACTTACAAGAATTAAGCTAGTAGTGTGATGAGACAATGGGTCAAGCAATCAAGATAAAGCACAAATTTAAGCATTTAAGAAATCAACTAGAACACAATCACACACCGGGTCGAAAGAATTGAGTCGAGGTTGAATCCCTAATCGTGGTCGAAAATTTATCGGTATCATGGTAAAGATTATAGTTTAGCCATTTGACCAAAAAGTCATATCAAGAAAATAGAGTGCAAGGAGACGTGTTTTAGTGGGACATGATATGTCTACATGAAGGTGGGCTTGTCTAGGCCTTACATATGTAATTTGTTAGAAGGAAAGTCTAATGTTGTGCTCCAAATATCCAAGTCACGGTAAGGGATGCCAAAAGATCTAAAATAGAAAGTGGGAGTTCACGAGGTGATAATTAATGCACAAAAATAAAGAAGATCAAGTTAAAGCATGAAATAAAATTAATTAGAGAATCCAGTAAAAATAATTTAGGAACACAACTCCGGAGAGAAGATAGTCTCCTAGACGAATACAGTTAAGGAACCATTAACTCACTATTCAAATTGCAAATGGGTTAAAAGGTCGCAATTAAAAGATCTACAATTGAAGGAAGGTCGAGTAAGTCAAGGTGGAAATACAGTCACATAGCTTGGTAGATGACTAATAATACTTGTGTACACACTACTATCATAGTCATGAGTAATATGGCTAGTGTGGAGTACATCTATCTTATTAGAGCTATTGATGGCCTACCATTAAATTTTAACTCAAGTTTCCTCCAAAAGTTTCAAAAATAAACCACCAAAATTTGTATTAACTCAAAGCCGTTCAAAATTTATCAAAAAAAAATTTAAATCACTTTCATAAATCTCAAAGCAAACTTTTATCATGTTACTACCGACTTTTTCAAAATTTTACATTTTTCATTCAACTTTTAAACTCAAGAGTTCATAAATCATGACTCTATATATAAAATATCCATAATCAATCATAACTTTAAAACTCTACAAAAATTAATAGCTCCTCCGATAAAAATTTCTAGCACATACAAAGCAATCTCAAAATTTTAGCTCAATATTTTAATGCACTCATCAATTATAACTTCTATTCATACTAAGTTATTCCAACATAATCACAACTTTTAATTGGTAATTTTATTTGATCAATCAAAACAACCTTATCACATCATTAATATATTTATTTATTTGTTTCTAAAAATTTGTAATATTAGCAATCCAATATTAAACTAAATTTTCAAACAATCTTATCAGTCATAAAATTATTTTTTTTACGAAATTTAATATCCAAATTCACAATTTTTAAAAAAAAAAAAACATAAATAGATTTGTAAATCCTCAATCATATGACACAATTTAAAATAAAAAAAATATTTAAAAATTGTTTTCATAACTTTCAAATATTTAAACCAAAATTCACCATCATTACTTCCACTTAAAATTCAAAATTTACTAAACACGAAATCGTAAGTTGTACAACTCAAATTTAAATAATTCCTACGGTCATTTTTAAAAGCTAAGATCATTTTCAAACTAATTTATAACTGTTCAAAGGTGTATAACTATAATCCAATAAATCATAAACATCAAAACTCGAAAATCAAATAAATTTTATATTTGTTCAAAGATGTATATCTACCACCAAAAAATTATAAATATCACAACTCGAAAAGCAATCAATTTTATACTTGTTCAAGATGTATAGCTATAACCCAATAAATCATAAATATCAAATCTCAAAAAGCCAATCAATTTCTTAAATCAAGGGTATAAAGATTCTAGCTTTTTTTTCTTCCTGCAGTATCAATCCTATAGTGTTTACTATTTAGAAATCTCAAGATTAAAACCTTCCTTGGTAGTATCCTACTTTACAAATTACTAATCATTAAATCACACTTTCTTTTAAAAAAAAACTTTTTAACTCAATTAGAGTCTTAAATGTATTCCAATTGCCTATATAACCATCCTAGCCATTTGTTTGACCTATGAGCATATACTAGTGTAGTCATCTTCCTACTTGACACTAAGCACGAAAATAAGAATCAATGGTAGAAAGGAATCAAGCAAGATACAATTCAAGGAAGTCGAACGAGAGTTCGAATTTAAAGCCAAAGGAAGAGGTCAAGCTATATGGATGAGATTCCTAGATTCTAATCCTATATTGCAGGCTCACATCGGTACAATTACGTAACCGAAGTGACAAACTCTACCTGCATGGGCTACCACAAAATACGTAACGCCCCAGTCCCAAAGTACTTAGGACTAGGTACGTATCCATGCCAGCTGCATGCATACGAAGTATACTCCAATATATGGAAACTCGTATGTATACATAAGCTGTAAAATGCAGTAAACCAAGAGTAATCTAATCTCATCCACAAATGAAGAATAAAAGATATCATATAATCAACTGCAATAAGTCTTTGTACAATACGTTGGCGGAGACAAAGTCTACTACCAACTATCTCAAATAAAAGGTACAAGAAGGAATAGATGAAATAATAAGACGAGCCAAGTACAATCATTCGAAAGGATGGAGAAGATCACAGCCTCGACTAGAACACCTGAAACTATCACAGAAGCACACACCTGGAGAGATAACCAGGTCCTCAGAAGGACGTAACAAGATACAATAAACATGCCATATAAATACTGAATAAAATAGGCCACAAACAAAAGTAAGTGACAAGACAACAATAAGGTACTCTAACCATACTAAAGTGAACATGCAGTTAAGAACAAACCTTTCGTCGTATGAGTCCTGGCTGTAAATGGGATCTGGTATAGTCCCCACTTGGGCACCAGTGACCTAAGTGCATGACGTTCAAAACGACAGTGGCCAACCTGAGAGGCTAAACATACCCGTATCTCCAGCGGAGCTTCCGGGTTACAAGGAAAGTGCAATCGAAGCCCATATGACAAGAAAATATTTTTCCTACTCGATGCTCTTATTTAAGTCGCATCCACGACCATAACCTCTACTAACTGCTAAGTCTCCTAACATGCCTCTATTAGCAGTTAGCCCTAACGCATGCACATAGGGGATCAGCCCACACGCAAAACCTCTATATGCTAGCTACTCATCTCACACATCCTCATGGTACAACTGTGTCAAGGGATATGCAATATACTACAGACGGTAGTCCCTTAAATCTAGGTCCACATGCAATCAAAGGATAATAACAAATAAGCTAATATCACCGAGCACGTAGTAAATCAGGAACTGTAAAAATAGAAAATACTTGAACAGTAATTTGTATAATTATAAAAATACAAACTGAATATAAATAGTATAATAGCAAGATATCTTGTCTGAGGTTATGTGCAAAGAGAATAATCCAGTAGCTCGAACAGACAAATAAACGAAGCAATAAAAGCCAAATCCCGCAGATGACTCCGGATGCTGCAAAAATATCACGAACGAGTTTGGAATATAAGATATTCCTAGAAAATGCCTGTCCAAAAGTTAAATTCTGGAACAGGGACAATTTCGTAATTTCGAATCAAAATGATGTCCGTCGTTGGACCCGCTTTGCACCGAAATATGTGCCAATATCTACGGTTTTTAAAGTCGTCAAACTATATGTTACAGATTTATTTTGATGAGACGAACCCAACGGTATGTCAAGTTTTGGATTCCGATGGTCCGTGCACAAAATTGCCCGTTGAGTGGGATTGTGGGCCTGCCAAAATAGCGTCCCAGTCAACCTTCTCAGAATTGAACCAAACTTGGCTCACATGACCAGAAAAATATTTGGAGTCCAATTGCGCAAGTTTCGTTGCAATTTGATGAGTGTACACGAAGTTGTGACTTAACTTGCAATGGGTCGATATGGGGGTATCTCGACAGATACGTACTGATTTTGTCGCACAGATGCAACGAAATCGGGTTTCGTCAGTTCCCACACGTCGACAACATCCATACGCGTCTTTCGATGCGTATAGTGCACGATCACGTCGCTCGGTTTGTCGGGGCGCATGCCGTATCGGGTGTTTTTCTACTTTTTAAAATAGAATTTATAATTTTTTGTGAAACTTTAACAACGTGTAACTTTTTACACACTAGATAAAAAGTGAATCCAGAAGGTGCGTTACAATCTCGGTTATGTTGTCTTTGACTGTCTTCAATTAGTTTCTACAAAATCTTAAAGTATAGAACAAAAATTGGCCGACAATGTGGTGTTTTCCAACAGTTTTTAATATTCCAGAAAAATGGGTTTTCTCTAACTTCGCCTCGATTTTTCGAGCAAGTTTGATGGCCATGTCAAAATCCACCTAGGAGATCTCGAAGAGGGTCATGTGGACTTTCTACACGAATTTACGGATCTAAAATCGAATTAGAATTGAAGGAGTAATTTAATGGAGAAGTCGGATACCTCATTGTTGAAAGTTGTTATTGTTGTGGGTGGTTGTTGTTGTTGTTGTTGTTGCTGTCATCGCGAGGTGTTGCTGTCCGAGGGCTTGCCGGGGATGAGAGGGGAGGAGGAAGGAAGGAGGAAGAATGATGGAAGATATTAGGAGGAGAAAGGAAATTAGGGTTTTAATTTGGTTGAAGGGGGTATATAAATACAAGTATAAAGGGAGGGGGAAGGTTCGGCCAAACATATGGCTGCTACTGCTTGCTTTGTAAAGGGGGGCGCACAAAGCTTGCTAGTTGCTGTTGCTGTTGCTTTTGCTATTTGCTTGTTGTGGTCGGTTCCCACATGGTGGGGCCGGCCACACATTGTTTTATATATTTTTTTTCTTTTTTTTTGCTTTATCTAAATCTTTTAATACTTATACCTATATATATATATATATATATATATATATATATATATATATATATATATATATATATATATATGTATATATCAATAAAAAATCTATTTAAATCCAAATAATAATTTAGATGTCACATATCCAAATATTTAATATATTTAAACATATCTACATATATATATAAATTCAATCCTTAATAAATCAACTCAAAATAATAATAATAATAATATTTAAATAGGAAAACATGTTTATTAAATATCCACAAAATAACTTTAGTAACAATAAATTAATAAAATCGTCCCAATGGGTGAACCAATACCGCACACTATTATCCGGGTCCAAAAAAATCTACAATCTTATAAAATATTATTTAATAATAAAAATACCAATAATTGTACATATAACTAAATAATTAGAAATTGTACATAAAATTCTAAAATAATTTAGAAAATATTTCTACGTACAACAAATATGTCTACATGGCCACCTTGGTCACACCACATGCCTACATGTGCTTAAATTTGGTTCGGGCCCAGTTCGGGCTGAATTGGACAAACCGGGTCATCTAACAATCAATATATAAAATAATATTTAATTTAAATAATTTAAATAAGTCCATTCACAACTTGGCCTAATTTTTCTAGTTTGGACATCACCATGGCTAGGCTTCCCCCGGCATGACTGGTACACTAGTCAAGGCACACTGCTACAACTTCCATGCTAAAAGTCATGGTCGTCTAGTGCTCCAAAACTTAACAATGGCTAAGGTCATTTTTTTAAAAAAAAACCATAAATTGTATAAATTCATTTTTAAGTCTAATAAAATAATAAAAAATAAAAATGTAAAATAGGGGTTTTACACCACCCACTCCAATATTTGCCTTGTACAGTACAATTTATACTTGTAACCCATCATGCCTAGTGGCGACTTCGGTCCTACGGGATCGGGGCATAACACGTCCATCCTCCAACCGCCAGATCCGACCAATCTTCCTTGTCCAATGCATTAGGGTTTCTAGATGAAACCTTATTTTGCTGCCAACAACCTTTATTATATTGTATTATATTATATTTTTTGGAAGAAAGTATATATATATATATATATATATATATATATATATATATATATATATATATATATATATATATATATATATATATTAATAAGGAGGAATCGGCATCACTGCAAATACACTTCGATGGTTGGTATACCATTGACCCTTATCTCTTTAGGGTGTTTTTTAGACTAAAGAGATAGGGGTCAATGGTATACTAGCCATCGAAGTGTATTTGCGGTGATACCGATTCCTCCTTTATATATATATATATATATATATATATATATATATATATATATATATATATATATATATATATATATAAAGGAGGAATCGGTATCACCGCAAATACACTTCGATGGTTGGTATATCATTGACCCTTTAGGGTGCTTTTTAGACTCTCATCGTCTGTTGTTGTCGTATTATACAAATAAAATTCAACACAATCTGTTTTAATTTAATTAATCAATAGGTAGAGTTAGTTACTTGTGCATGTTTCTCTTGCCACCAGTGTGAACGGCAGTGTCCATCTTTATTAGCTTCTCCTTATCCATCTATAACGACATATCTTTCTTTTAGTCATTTCTATTAACCGTCGATACTGTTTGATAGTAAGTTTCTAAAAGAAATTTTTGGTAGAAATATTTCAAGAAAACATTAGTAACCTTTTTTCCTCCCTTTTTGCAGGCACTTCTACTGCTGAACATAAGAGATTGAAAAAGAAGAGAAGAAAGAACATAAGCTGGTTTCATATGTTATATACTTGTATCTTGATAAGGTTGGACTTAGCTCATATTTGGTTCGTGGAATCATGGCCTGGAAAAGAAACATCATTTTTTTATGTGTTTAGATGCCAAAGAAAATGAGTAGAAAAGAAAATTGATTCAGAGGAAAAAAAATATAGAAGAAAATTATTCCCCGCACCAACCCAATTATTCACTTTCTTCCTTTAATGATTCACATTCCCTCCTATTTTTTAATATTTTTAGATACCGAAAAGAAAACTAATTATAATTATAATTTTTCAAAGGAAATGAAAGATGAAAGAATCGATTTCCTTTGTCCTAAGGAGAAGGGGTTCTTTAATGGTGTGTTTGGTATGAGAAAAAAAGTGGGAGGAAGAAAAATGGATGAAGAAAAAGTGAGAGGAAGGAAACATTTTCTCTTGTTTGGTATGAAAAGAAAACTGGATGGAAGGTGTTAGCCCAATGATTACATTATGTTTTTGACTATGACTAATCAATTAAGTTTAAGATAATGACATCACTAATATTCAAGTCATCACTATCATGTTTCTACTTAAACTTAGCATTGTCCTAATGTTCTATATCATATTTCTATGTTTGTGTCACGACCCGCACCCGCTTTTCGGATGCGAGCTCGTGAGCAAGCCAGCTACGCATCAAGTGGACTCCAGCCCGACTCGAATACGTAAACGCTGTCACGGCTAGGGTAAGCTGCCAATTCATGGCAAACAAATCTATGTCTCAATCCACAATCAGAATAATAAACGTGAATGAACACTATGGGTCGTGGTCTGCAGCCCACTAGCATAAATGTCCGATAAGACTCTAAAGAATATAACAAGATTCCATAAAGCTGAATCAAGAAACAAGATATCTCATGATAAGGTATGAAAGCACAAGCGGATAATAAAACACAATAACGATACCTGAATCCCGCAAGCGTATCATCACATCTGTCATCCAGAACCACTAGCTAATTCCATGCAATCGCTAAACCTGAAGAGATCATCAGGTCCTCAGGGGACATAGCAAGATATATAAAAATATGTCTATCTAGCAGTTTATTATACAATAATGAAAATACTGGAAATAATCGAGAAAAGACCAATCAACACGAAAATACGACTATACACGACTGAAAGAACCAGTACGCATAAACGAACTGCTGGAGAAGAACAAGAAAATACGATATCACGATGTCAATGGATAACCAATCAAATACTCAAACCTTCGCCCCTAGTATGGACTCGCAGGTTTGAACAACTACTAACCCTCGCCCCTAGTGTGGGCTCGCAGGTATAGAACAGATAACTACTAACCCTCGCCCCTAGTGTGGACTCGCAGGCTAGTATCACCCTCGCCCCTAGTATGGGCTCGCAGGTATAGAACAGATAACTACTAACCCTCTCCCCTGGTGTGGACTCGTAGGTTAGCTTAACTACTAACCCTCGCCCCTAGTATCGACTCGTAGGTTAGCTTAACTACTAACCCTCGCCCCTGGTGTGGACTCGCAGGTAAGCTTCAAGAATTTCAAGGTGCAGCAGTTCCGTTATGACTTATTCATCCTATGACACGATGCGACTCAATCCAAGTACAAGAGATGACACGACTCGACCCAAATCATGATACACGAGAGAACCAATCCAATATGAACTACAAAATTAACTATGAACAGGAACTATAAATACATATATCCAATATGAACTTCAAGCTAACTATAAACAAAGACTATATATATACTAGCATGCACGATGTAAAAATCTCATGTCAATAATCAACTAGTAAAACTATATAATAATATAAATATGCATGTAAATAAACTATAAAGGGAGACAAGGTATCTTGCCTGGAAGTTGCACGCAGATCCAACAACAATATAGTCAACTGCCAAACCATAAAGTCCAAGTCATCACAACTGTCTCCAAAAGCTAAAACAAATATTGCCAATATTTTTAGAATAGTCAAATTAGCTAGAATTGTCTGTCCTTAGGTCCAATTCTGGATACAGGGGCAAAACGATAATTTTGGGCCAAAACGGTGTCCGCCGTTGGACCCGCTTTGTACCAAAAAAATGTGCCAGAGTGCATGGTCTATAAAGTCATCAAACTATATGTCTATGAATTTATTTTGATGATACGAACCTAACGGTATGTCTAGTTTTGGATTTCGGCAGGCCGTGCACAAAATCGCCCGTTGAATCGGATCGTAGGGCCCACGAAACGATGATCCGATCAACTGTCTCAAAATCGGACCAAACTTGGCATACAGGACCAAAAAAATGATATGGTCCTGCTGGCGTAAGTTTCGTCTTGATCTGACGAGCGTGCACAAAGTAATTAGAAATTTGCATAGAGGCCGATACGGTAAATTTTGATGGATACGCATCAAATTCGTCGCGCACACGCGACCAATTTAAATTTCGTCAAAGTCTACACGTCCACGAAGCCGTTATGCACCTTTCGATGCTTTTGGTTCGCGACCACGTTGCCTGAAATGGCGGAACGCACGTCGTATCGAGGATTTTCGTGATTTTCAAAACAGGTTTTTCTGTAACTTTACAATCCAATTACTCATTATACTGTGAACAAAAAATTAATCTATCTGAAGGGTTTTGTTGTCCTACATGCTGTCCAAATAATTGTTCAAGTAGAATTCAAAGTTGGTCATTGGTTTGACCAGAATCGGCCTTCCAATATGGCGTTTGGACTGGGTGTTGTTCTGTTTCCAAGCAGGTTTTTCGTCGACTTCACTTCGATTTTTGCACAACCTTGGCCATCTATTTGAACTAATTGAAGGGGTCTAAAGATGGGTGTTATAATTGTACCTGAGCATCGGGACAACGTTTCGTCGACCGAAAGGGAGAACCGTGGCCTCAAACATTGGAGTTTGGCCCCTGCTGTCGTGCCATGTTTCTGTGTCCGCGCGCGCCTTGCGCCTTGTTGTGGCGGTTCCCGGCTGTGTGCGGCGGGGATGCCGGTGGCGGGTGGCCGCCCAGTTGACATAGGAAGGGGGCATCGGGTTTAAGGTTAGGGTTTTTGATCATTTTTGTGTGTGCGCGTGTGCGCGTGTGTACATATATATGAACGAAAGCTCGGGTTCGGCTGAGTCTATGTGTGGGAAAATATTTGTATGGGCCTCTGTTGCTAGGTGGGCTCGGGGGGGTGCTGTTTGGTTTGGGTAGGGCCGATCGGTCTGCTGGAAACATAGGGTCGGGCCTCTTTGCTGGGCTTGGTCTTGCTGCTATATTATTTAGCATATAGATATATATATATATATAATATAGATTATATATATATAAGATATATATATATATTATATATATAGATAAGATAATATATAGATGATATACCTATGTACATATATACATATGTACACATATATTACATATGTGTTTATACATATGTATTTATACATATGTATTTATATATATATACATATGTATTAAAAAAAAAAATACACACACATCTATCTATATATATATATAAAAAAAAACATCTATATATAGTATATATTTATATATACCTACACACAATATATACATACATTTATATATATATATATGTAATATGTATATGCATATACTTTAATAAATTATAAATACGTTTACATGCCTATATATTCAATATATATCCTGATATTTATATATATAATATATATAATATATATATATATATAAAAATATATATATATATATATAGATATATATATATATATATATATATATATATATATATATATTTATATATATATATATATATATATATATATATATATATATATATACCACCCATATATATATTTATATATATACATCCATGTACACCTTTATATATTATATATATATATATTAATATTATATATATATAATCTATATATATTATATCTATATATATATATATACCTATATGTAAAAAAAAAAAAAAAAAAAAAAAAAATATATATAATCCTCATAAAATCCAAATAACCGCAATAGTATTTATTTCCTAGTGTAGGGCCTACCTACATAAATATGAACACATACACTATAATATTTATTTGACAATAAATAATATAATCAAATATGGCAAAATAGTATCTAATAATAACATCAACAACCTTACCAATAATAATAATCCTAATAACACTGAAATTAAACCAATATATATATATGATGAATTCATCAGATACGCCATTTATTTGGCTCCAGAAATTCGTACAATACTCTAAACGCTATTTAATATTAATAATACCTATATTCTACCAATAACAAATATTTAGAAATAATTGCCAATTCCTAAAATATATACAATATTTGTATTTACCAACCATGTCTACAAGGATGTCTTGGGATGCACTACATGACTACCTGGGCTTGGGCTTGGTTTGGGTCCAGTCTGGGCCAATTTGGTACAACCGGGTCACTCAACATCAAATAATATTATAATAAATAATTAAACTATTTATAATGGTCATGTCACAACTTGGCCTGGTTTTCTTAGTTCGGACTAACTTATGGCTGAGTCTTCCCTGACATAACTAATACTAGTCAAGGCACGCCACTGCACTATCCGTGCCACAATTCCTAGTCACCTTGTACTCTAAAATTCTACTATGGCTAAAATCACCTACCGTAATAATTAACAAAATAATTATATATTAAAAAATCTAAAAATCATCGTTTAAATCAAATAAATAATGAAAAAAAATTTCAAAAAATTTTCGGGAAGGGAGCTACAAATCTACCCACCTTAAAAATAATTTCGTCCTCGAAATTCTAATTCATGACTATCCCTTAAATTCAAAGTCTACTATTATCTTAATCTCCTCAAATTTAATCTCTCAAAATATTTCGTTACCTATCACGACCCGCACCCGCTTTTCGGATACGAGGCGTGTCCAAGTCCAGCATACGCCGCAGTGTCGACGGTAGAACGTTGTCTAGTACATAAACAAGTCACAGAATCTAACAAGGCAGTCTAGATCTCATCCACAGAAATGACACAATCAACTGAATATAGAATAAATGAAATATCAAACTCATCATGAATCCAGGTCACGTCCGGTGGACAAAAATCCACTACCAGTAGACGGAGTAAAATAATACATGGAATAGAAATAACTGAGTCAAAACTGCTAATCATCAAAGTACCCTCGTCTGCAGTGGTACCGTGGTCCAATGCTAGCTCAAACCTGCTCGCGTGCACCTGGCTCAATACTCGGCTAAACCAGAAAGATCAACAGGTCCTAGAAGACTAGCAATACATAATATACAAGCCAACATGTAACAGTACAGATATACAAAGAAGTAAGAAACAATCAAGGATATCCAACTAGATAAAATGAACCAAGACACAAGATCTAAACACAAGGATCCTAAGACACTGGCATGCCATACTAGAAATGGCTAATAGGTCAAGCTATAGACTGCAGTCAAGGCAAGTACTCACAATCTATAGTGTCTCAATCACAGTCAAGGCAAGTACTCACAACCAAGACGGCAGCCAATCCTAGTATAAAATCCTATAGACCGTAGTCAAGGTAAGTACTCACAATCTATAGAATGTCAAAGTCAAGTCCTACTCAAGTCATGTCAAGTCAAGTCAAGTTATAATCAAGTCGAAGGAATCGTGGTGTAGGACTAGACGACTCTATCAAGGAATACATATGAAACTAACACAGTGTAACAGATAGAAATATCATAACAGAAAGGAACAAGAATGTGCAGGCAACTAGAAACATGTAAAGTAAAACTATAACAGGATGAGTGTACTAGATATGGAATAAAGCAATCACGAATGTAAGAAAAGAACAGCAGCGAGATAGTGAACATGCATATAAATTATACTGTACAAGCTGGCAAGGTATACTTGCATGTGTTCCTGCGCTGCTGGCACGACCAAGTGTAGAGTCAAAAAGTCCAATGAACCTGTATTGTGAATTTTTATTCTAATCAACACACAATTTAAAAGTATAAATAAGCCCATCTTATTGATTTGTTAGGTTACTAGGCCATTCCCATCTTAGTTGGCTTCTAAGTTATATAGGTTGGTAATCTTTTAGGTAAGACCTGTCTATACTGTTTTCTTTCCAATGCATGTATGTTACCCTTATTTACCACTCTTCATTAACCCTTACACATACATCCTTATGATTTAGCTACAGTTGAGTTCCCTCACATGATTGACATCCTAAGCCTATATTCCACTGATATTAAAAATGGAAACATAACTCAATCACACGACTTGCATACTAATCTCTTCACTCTAATAACTGATACTACACTATCTGAACCAACCCAAGCCTCTCTCCTAAGTTGTTGCTGCTACTAAGGCTAAAATCTCGAGCCTCTACCTCTTAACCTATTACAACCTGCCTGCCATTCTCTAATGCAAATGTTGCAATGTGAGTCATGAATCCACATCAAGGATTGAACTATAGGGACTAATGAATACAATTGTGAGTGGAGATGGGAATAAGAATGCAACACTCTAACCTAGGATGCAGGACATCACATGGACTGCTACTTAATAGTTAGACTGACACCATGGAGGTAATCCTATAACCAAACATATACTCAACACAGTGGACAAGTCTGAACCTCATTCAAACTGGACTGCACACTGCATAACTTGGTTAAATGGGTATGAAACTACATTCAACCCACAAGGAGACTAAATAGGTCATGCCTATGGGTTTAACCAATGTCAGGACAACACAAGTAACTAACTTGCTATTACAAGGATGGAGGACTTGGTGTCAGATTAATCCCATTGATACCAAAGAAACCAAGGCTCTGATACTCAAGGATAGGGATCTAATGCAAATGGTAAGAATATTATGCAGGCAGAACATTAGGGAAACAGTGAGCTAAAATATGGGTTACTGCAAAGTCTATACTACTAAGCATGGGGCTTGGATAGGATTGACTAGTACACAGGAGTACCAAGGATTGAACTAAGGTTCAGTATGGTTAACAGGAATGGACTGGGCTTCACAAAGTAAAAACACATGTTCTCATTCTCAATGCCTTTACCATAGATCAGAACAAGGATATGCGGTATTACAATACATCTGAAAACTGAATAAAATGGATACTACATGAGGAGTTGTTGGCTAAAGGACTAACACTACATTCAAAAGCCTGAACAAAGGAAATTGGTTGCGCAAGGAGGTAGGTCAGAACATTAATTTGATGCAGGCTAACTTTAGGCATGTAGGATAGTCCACTGTATACACTGCTACTTACTGAATTATAGGATTAATGGGAAACATGGGGGTATACTAAGTTAGACCAATGTAGGAATTGGGCTTAGTTATCTGGACAAAAAAGAAAGAGGCTGATCGTGCATCTCATATGCAGGGCAGAACCCCCTACAAGGACTTGTACCAATACTTGACTGATACACAAGTCCTTAAGGACTGAACTTTATGTTGACACTAAGAAACTATGCTGCACTTGCATTAGGAAGATGGAACTAGAACTAAATAGTAGGACAACATCAAACAAAAGAGGACTGAGTCAAGACATTACTCAACTGATACGAGGAGATTGGGAAATTGGTCAGGGCTTGCCTCTGGCTAAGCTCAAAATTGGACCTAATGATGCCAACTGGCACAATGTGAAGGAGTTGGTAATGTAAAACTTGGTACATCAATATATATCTTAGTAGCTTTACTTTTTAGTAGTTGCTACTACTAATTCTTAAGGATGGTACTTACATCACTTTGTAAAGCATCCAGTCTCCCTACTGCCCCAAGTACTTCCGATACTTCTTGGACTGCCTACTGCAGCGAAAACCTTTCTGACTGTTTCCTGGTATCAAACAATGTTGATATTCAGTGTATAGTGTGTCACCCGATACGTGAACATGTACCGTGTCCTGTGTCTCTCGAGGGATTCCTGTATCTCTGAAATGCTTGGTACTTGATTTGGCTAATCAACCATATAACCAATATTCAAGTACACTACCTCTGAGTCCATAATTCCTACGAAAGATGACATATACAATCTATTTTGAAATCCGCCATTATAACAGACATATACCAAAAGACTTGGTGGTCATAAATTCAACTGATGCTAAAGTTACGTGAATCAAGGGTTTAATGAATACCTGTCTAATGAAGGTCCATAACGATCTTACAATGGAGAGGTCGAGAAGAATAGGAAGTTGCTCTGTTGTAGAGGGAATTAGGGTTCTAGGTTAAGGTAGTTCCTAGGTTCCTTATGGACCTGATTTTGAATACTTGATAGATAACTTAAGAATTGCAGGATGGGAGGCAGGGTACATACCTTCTGGTTGCTTGCGGCTGATTCCTTCCAACTCCTCAAGCTACCTATGAAGAGCAGGAACGCTGTGGCAGAGAATTAGGGTTTAAGGGAGAGGCTAGGACATCGAGCAATCTACTATATATAGACTAATTTGAATTCTATTGGATAAGGAGAAGGAAATTGATCTCATCTAAACTCCCTCTCTCGGCTTTGGCCGTTAGAAAAGTTTGAATACAGGGTTTTAAATCCCTGGCATTACGAAAGGGATTTGGATTACACTATTTTACTTAGGTCCTTATTAGTTTGGGTATTTGCAAGAAGCCCCCTTCATTCTCTTCTTTATTATTTACAAATAAGTGCTAATATATATGTATTACATATAACTGATTATTTAATTACGAATATGCAATAATCAATAATCAGCAATATTTAATAAATAAAATAATTAGGGATTTTGGGTCAAGGGCTCACAAATTACCACCTTAAAATAATTTTATCCTCGAAATCAAATATATTGTGATATAAATGAATAGTCAAAACTTGCTGCTACCAAAATATTTTCAAGTTCTCACAAATCTAATATAGGACTCTCAATGGTACTTATTACTATAATCTATTATGAACTTCGTCAGCTCCTCCTTGTAGTGTGGCTCATCCTCCATGATCATGGCAAAAGCTTGCCCTCCTAGTGCTATAAGTCGACCTTGGGCAATCTCGCAACTAATGCTGATCCGAACCACAGTTTAAACATTGGCCTAGTCTCCGCGGCAGTCGCTCTTACTGTGTCCCTTTTTCCTACAATGCTGGCATGTTGAAGTTCTCGATTCGAGGTGTCTCTTGGCTGCCGATGATGCTGTTGTGCTGGAATGTTGGGGTGTTTCACCGCTCCTGATCGGCTGCTGCCTCCTTCATACGTGTCTCTCTCTCTTCCTCTTGCGCTTCAATTCTGTCTCTATCGCCTGTGCGACCTTCAAGATCCTCTTGTAAGTTGTGGCCTGGCTGGTGGCGATGGCTATGCAATTTCATATAAAAGCCTTTCCTGAACTTCTTGGCTTTGGCTGCAGGGGTCAAGGTATCTGCAAAGCGGCTGAGGCGGGAGAACTCTGCGGTGTATTCGTCGACGGAGAGGTTGCCCTGTTCCAGGCCCTCGAACTCGTTCTCCAACTCTTCACGGGCTGCTTCAGGATAGAACTTTGTCTTGAACAGCTCCTTGAACTCCTCCCAAGTCACGTCTGGCGCGTGAACCGAGGCTCGTCTCTATACCACTACGGGCGATGTCGTAAAGCTGCATGCTAGCATTCTCGACCTTCAGGTCTTCAGGAACTCGAGCCCTCCGAAGGTTGCGGTCTACGTTCTCTAACCACTCATCCGCATAGAGACTCCCTTCTGTTCCTTTGAATTCTCTGGGCCTAAGGTCCATAAAATTCTTGGAAGTTCCAGGGCGCGGTCGTGGAGCGTCTCTAGTCTGGAGAGCCTCTCTCAAGGTATCACGGAAGACGTCAGCCTGTCGCGTCTGAGAAGTCATGAGCTGCTGGAAAATCCCAAGGAGGGCAACGTTGTCCAGCGGAGGTGGCGGAGGTAGAACATGTGCTGGGTACATGGCAGGCGCTGGATACGTCGCTGGTGCAGGGTGCATGGTAGGTGCTGGATGTGGAACATATGCCGGCTGGAAGGGCGCAGGCTGATGGAAGGGCTGGTGGAGGAAAGTCATCTCTGCGGAATCTCGAGTATTGCATTTGAGCCGGGTCGCCCTGATGAGTAAGCTGCCTCCCTGCGTTGGCGGGGTCATGTACGTGAAGAACCCTCTTACAGTCGGTGGGGTATTCAGGGAAGCGTTGTTCCTGTCTTGATAATCCATTTACTGCAATAAAAGACAATATTAGACGGCACGAAGATTTCAAGCAGGATGCAAGTCAAGGATTCAATGAAAATAGAGTCAATAGTGAGTCAAGACACATGGATGAGATCCTGAGTTTCTAATCCTATGTGCAGGCTCACGACGGTATAGTGACGTAACCGAAGTGATTAACGTAGACCTGCATGGGCCACCAAAAAAACTTGTCACGATCCGCACCCGCTTTTCGGATACGAGGCATGTCCAAGTCCAGCCTACGCCGCAGTGTCGGCGGTAGAACGCTGTCTAGACATAAACAAGTCACAGAATCTAACAAGGCAGTCTAGATCTCATCCACAGAAATATGACACAATCAACTGAATATAGAATGAATAAACTGAAATATCAAACTCATCATGAATCCAGGTCACGTCCGGTGGACACAAATCCACTACTAGTAGACGGAGTAAAATAATACATGGAATGGAAATAACTGAGTCAAAACTGCTAATCATCAAAGTACCCTCGTATGCAGTGGTACCGTGGTCCAATGCTAGCTCAAACCTGCTCGCGTGCACCTGGCTCAATACTCGCTAAACCTGAAGAGATCATCAGGTCCTCAGAGGACTAGCAAGATACATAATTACAAGCCAACATGTAACAGTACAGATATACAAAGAAGTAAGGAACAATCAAGGATATCCAACTAGACAAAATGAACCAAGACACAAGATCTAAACACAAGGATCCTAAGACACTGGCATGCCATACTAGAAATGGCTAATTGGTCAAGCTATAGACTGCAGTCAAGGCAAGTACTCACAATCTATAGTGTCTCAATCGCAGTGAAGGCAAGTACCCACAACCAAGACGGTAGCCAATCCTAGTATAAAATTCTATAGACCGTAGTCAAGGTAAGTACTCACAATCTATAGAATGTCAAAGTCAAGTCCTACTCAAGTCATGTCAAGTCAAGTTATAATCAAGTCGAGGGAATCGTGGTGTAGGACTAGACGACTCTATCAAGGAATACATATGAAACTAACACAGTGTAACAGATAGAAATATCATAACAGAAAAAACAAGAATATGCAGGCAACTAGAAACATGTAAAGTAAAACTATAACAGGATGAGTGTACTAGATGAATAAAGCAATCACGAACGTAAGAAAAGAACGCAGCGAGATAGTGAACATGCATATAATTATACTGTACAAGCTGGCAAGGTATACTTGCCTGTGGTCCTACGCTACTGACACGGCCAAGTGTAGAGTCAAAAATCCCAATGAACCTGTATTATGAATTTTTATTCTAATCAACACACAATTTAAAAGTATAAATAAGCCCATCTTATTGATTTGTTAGGTTACTAGGCCATTCCCATCTTAGTTGGCTTCTAAGTTATATAGTTGGTAATCCTCTTTAGGTAAGACCTATCTATACTGTTTTCTTTTCTAATGCATGTCTGTTACCCTTATTTACCACTCTTCATTAACCCTTACACAGAACACATCCTTATGATTTATAGCTACAGTTGAGTTCCCTCACATGATTGACATCCTAAGCCTATATTCCACTGATATTAGAACAATGGAAACATAACTCAATCACACGACTGTGGCATACTAATCTCTTCACTCTAATAACTGATACTACACTATCTGAACCAACCCAAGCCTCTCTCCTAAGTTGTTGCTGCTACTAAGGCTAAAATCTCGAGCCTCTACCTCTCTAACCTATTACAACCTGCCTGCCATTCTCTAATGCAAATGTTGCAATGTGAGTCATGAATCCACATCTAAGGATTGAACTATAGGGAGCTAATGAATGGACAATTGTGAGTGGAGACTGGGAATAAGAATGCAACACTCTAACCTAGGATGCGGGACATCACATGGACTGCTACTTAATAGTTATGACTGACACCATGGAGTTAATCCTATAACCAAACTATACTCAACACAGTGGACAAGTTGAACCTCATTCAAACTGGCTGCACACTGCAATAACTTGTTAAATGGGTATAAAACTAGACATTCAACCCACAAGGAGACTAAACAGGTCATGCCTATGGGGTTTAACCAATGTCAGGACAATACAAGTAACTAACTTGCTATTACAAGGATGGAGGACTTGGTGTCAGATTAATCCTATTGATACCAAAGAAATCAAGGCTCTGATACTCAAGAGGATAGAGAACTAATGCAAATGGTAAGAATATTATGCAGGGCAGAACATTTGGGAAGCAGTGAGCTAAAATATATGGGTTACTGCAAAGTCTCTGGACTGCTAAGCATGGGGCTTGATAGGATTGACTAGTACACAGGAGTACCAAGGATCTGAACTAAGGTTCAGTATGGTTATCAGGAAATGGACTGGGGTTCACAAAGTAAAGACACATGTTCTCATTCTCAACATGCCTTTACCATATCAGAACAAGGATATGTGGGGTATTACAATACATCTAAAAACTGAATATAAACATGGATACTACATGAGGAGTTGTTGGCTAAAGGACTAACACTACATTTCTAAAGCCTGAACAAAAAGGAAATTGGTCGAGCAATGGAGGTAGGTCAGAACATTAATTTGATGCAGGCTAACTTTAGGCATGCAAGATAGTCCACTGTATACACTGCTACTTACTGAATTATAGGATTAATGGGGAAACATGGGGGTATACTAAGTTAGACCAATGTAGGAATTGGGCTTAGTTATCTGGACAAGGAAATAAAGAGGCTGATCATGCATCTCATATGCAGGGCAGAACCCCCTACAAGGACTTGTACCAATACTTGACTGATACACAAGTCCTTAAGGACTGAACTTTATGTTGACACTAAGGAAACTATGGCTGCTTGCATTAGGAAGCATGGAACTGAAACTAACTAAATAGTAGGACAACATCAAACAAAAGAGGACTGAGTCAAGACATTACTCAACTAATACGAGAGATTGGGAAATTGGTCAAGGGCTTGCCACTGGCTAAGCTCAAAATTGGACTCTAATGATGCCAACTGGCATAATGTGAAGGAGTTGGTATGTAAAACTTGGTACATCAATATATCTCTTAGTAGCTTTACTGTTTATAGTAGTTGCTACTACTAATTCTTAAGGATGATACTTACATCACTTTGTAAAGTATCCCAGTCTCTTCTCTGATTCCCTACTGCCCCAAGTACTCCCGATACTTCTTGGACTGCCTACTACAGCGGAAAACCTTTCTGACTCTGTTTTCTGGAATCAAACAATGTTGATATTCAGTGTATAGGTGTGTCACCCGATACGTGAACACGTATCCGTGTCCTGTGTCTCTCGAGGGATTCCCTGTATCTCTGAAATGCTTGGTACTTGATTTGGCTAATCAACCATATAACCTATATTCAGGTACACTACCTTTGAGTCCATAATTCCTACGAAAGATGACATATACAATCTATTTTGAAATCCGCCATTGTAACAACATATACCAAAAGACTTGGTCATAAATTCAACTGATGCTAAAGTTACGTGAATCAAGGGTTTAATGAATACCTGTCTAATGAAGGTCCAGTAACGATCTTACAATGGAGAGGTCGAGAAGAATAGGAAGTTGCTCTGTTGTAGAGGAAATTAGGGTTCTAGGTTAAGGTAGTTCCTAGGTTCCTTATGGACCTGATTTCGAATACTTGATAGATGTAACTTAAGAATTGCAGGATGGAGGCAGGGTTACATACCTTCTGGTTGCTTGCGGCTGATTCCTCCCAACTCCTCAAACTACCTCGGTGAAGAGCAGGGAACGGCTGGTGGCAGAGAATTAGGGTTTAAGGGAGAGGCTAGGGCATCGAGCAATCCACATATATATAGACTAATTTGAATTCTATTGGATAAGGAGAAGGAAATTCGATCTCATCTAAACTCCCTCTCTCGGCTTTGGCCGTTAGGAAAAGTTTGAATACAGGGTTTTAAATCCCTGGCATTACGAAAGGGATTTGGATTGCACTATTTTACTTAGGTCCTTATTAGTTTGGGTATTTGCAAGAAGCCCCCCTTCCATTCCCTTCTTTATTATTTACAAATAAGTGCTAATATATATGTATTATATAACTGATTATTTAATTACGAATATGCAATAATCAATAATCAGCAATATTTAATAAATAAAAAAATAAAAAATAAAATAATTGGGGATTTCGGGTCAAGGGCTCACATAACCTTCTTTAGTCATTTAATCACTCCGAATACCTGAGGACTTCTATCCACCTTTGATTACACTACTCCTCAAAACACGGTTACTAAAATCTTACTATCTTCTAACTAGTGACTAATAATTCTACCAAAATATCTAGCACATATGGCATCTAGAATCCCTCATATTTATAAAAACAAATATTCAGTAATCAAACAATATTATATTATAACTTAGGAATTTCTAATAAATTCTAGACAACACGATCGTTCGTCACCTTGAAATAAAAAGGGACGAGAATCAATGGTACGGAAAGCAAGAAAGTATATTCGAGAGCGAAATGGAGTTTTCAAGGACGTAGAGAAATTTCTAGGAGAATTTTCAAGACAGAGTGGATTAAAATTTCTAAGGTTTAGTCATAGTCACAGGCTCGTACCAGTACAGTTACGTAACTGGTATGATATGCTGACCTGCATGGGCCACCAAAAAAACTTGTCACGACCTGCACCCGCTTTTCAGACGCGAGCTCGTGAGCAAGCCAGCTATGCATCAAGTGGACTCCAGCCCGACTCGAATATGTAAACGCTGTCACGGCTAGGGTAAGATGCCAATTCATGGCAAACAAATCTATGTCTCAATCCACAATAAGAATAATAAACGTGAATGAACACTATGGGTCGTGGTCTGCAGCCACTAGCATAAATGTCCGATAAGACTCTAAAGAATATAACAAGAGTCCATAAATCTGAATCAAGAAACAGGATATCTCATGATAAGGTATGAAAGCACGAGCGGATAATAAACACAATAACGATACCTGAATTCCGCAAGCGTATCATCACATCTGTCATCCAGAACTACTAGCTAACTCCATGCAATCGCTAAACCTGAAAAGATCATCAGGTCCTCAGGGGACATAGCAAGATACACAAAATTATGCCTATCTAGCAGTTTATCATGCAATAATGAAAATACTAGAAAAACGAGAAAAGACCAATCAACACAAAAACTCGACTATACACGACTGGAAGAACCACTACGCATAAACGAACTGCTGGAGAAGAACAAGGAAATACGATATCACGATGTCAATGGATAACCAATCAAATACTCAAACCCTCGTCCCTAGTATGGACTCGCAGGTTTGAACAACTACTAATCCTTGCCCCTAGTGTGGGCTCGCAGGTTAGCATCACCCTCGCCCTAGTGTGGGCTCGCAGGTGTAGAACAGATAACTACTAACCCTTGCCCCTAGTGTGGACTCGCAGGCTAGCATCACCCTCGCCCCTAGTGTGGGCTCGCAGGTGTAGAACAGATAACTACTAACCCTTGCCCCTGGTATGGACTCACAGGTTAGCTTAACTACTAACCCTCGCCCCTGGTGTGGACTCGCAGGTTAGCTTCAAGAATTTCAAGGTGCAGCAGTTCTATTATTACTTATTCATCCTATGACACGATGCGACTCAGTCTAAGTATAAGAGATGACACGACACGACCCATATCACAATACACGAGAGAACCAATCTAATATGAACTACAAAATTAACTATGAACAGGTACTATAAATACATATATCCAATATGAACTTCAAGCTAACTATAAACAAAGACTATATATATACTAGCATGCACGATGTAAAAATCTCATGTCAATAATCAACTAGTAAAATATATAATAATATAAATATGCATGTAAATAAACTGTAGAGGAGGCAAGGTATCTTACCTGGAAGTTGCACGCAGATCCAACAACATTATAGTCAACTGCCAAGCCATAAAGTCCATGTTATCACAACTGTCTCCAAAAGCTGAAACAAATATTGCCAACATTCTTAGAATAGTCAAATTAGCTAGGATTGCCTGTCCTTAAGTCCAATTCTGGACACAGGAGCAAAACGGTAATTTCGGGCCAAAACGGTGTCCGTCGTTCGACCCGATTTGTACCGAAAAATGTGCCAGAGTGCATGGTCTCTAAAGTCGTCAGACTATATGTCTACGGATTATTTTGATGATATGAACCCAAAGGTATATCCAGTTTTGGATTCCGGCAGGCCGTGCACAAAATCGCCCGTTGAATCTGATCGTGGGGCCCGCAAAACAGTGATCCGATCAACTGTCTCAGAATCGACCAAACTTGACATATAGGACCAAAAAAATGATACGGACCTGCTGGCGTAAGTTTTGTCTCGATCTGACGAGCATCAACAAAATAATTGGAAATTTGCACAGAGACCGATACGGTAATTTCGACGGTATCTCAAATTCGTCGCGCACGCGACCAATTTAATTCCGTCAAAGCCCACACGTCCACAAAACCGTTACGCACCTTTCGATACTTTCGGTTCGCGACCACGTCACCCGAAATGGCGGAACGCACGTCGTATCGAAGGTTTTCGTGACTTTCAAAACAGGTTTTTCTGTAACTTTACAATCCAATTACTCATTATACTGTGAACGAAAAATTAATCTATCTGAAGGGTTTTGTTATCCTATATGTTGTCCAAATAATTGTTTAAATAGAATTCTAAGTTGGTCATTGGTTTGACCAGAATCGGCCTTCCAATATGGGCGTTTGGACTGGGTGTTGTTCTGTTTCCAAGCAGGTTTTTCGTCGACTTCACTTCAATTTTTTGGACAACCTCGGCCATCTAGGTTCGAACTAATTGAAGGGTCTAAAGATGGTTGTGTTGTAATCACCAGAGCAATCGGGACGAAGTTTCGTCGACCAAGGAGGGAGAACCGTGGCCTCAAACATTGAGTTTGGCCCACCTGCTGTCGTACCTCTGTTTCTGTTGTCCGTGCGCGCGCCTTGCTGCGGCGGTTCCCGGATGTGCGGTGGTGATGCCGGCGGCGGGTGGCCGCCCAGTTGACATAGGAGGGGCGTCGGTTTAGGGTTAGGGTTTTTGATCATTTTTGTGTGTGCGCGTGTGTACATATATGAACAGGAAAGCTCGGGTTCGGCTGAGTCTATACGTGGGAAAATATTTGTATGGGACTCTGTTGCTTGTGGGCTCGGGGGAGTGCTGTTTGGTTTGGATAGGGCCGATCGGGTCTGCTGGAAACATAGGGTCGGGCCTCTTTGCTGGGCTTGGTCTTGCTGCTATATTATTTAGCACACATAATAATTATATATATATATATATATATATAATATATATTATATATATATATATATATATACACTCACACATTTATATATATGTAATATGTATAAAATTAAAATACGTTTAATAAATTATAAAAAAAAAAAAAATATATATATTATATAGTAATATGTATATATGCATATACTTTAATAAATTATAAATATGTTTACATGCCTATATTCAATTATCCTGATATTTACCACACACACACACACACACACACACACACACCACACACACACACACAGATATTATATATATATATATATATATAATATATATATATTATATATATACCACCCATATATATTTATATATATACATTCACATTACACCTTTATATATATATATATATATAATATATAATATATATATATTATATAGATATATATATATATATATATATATAATATAATATATACCTATATGATAATCGTCATAAAATCCAAATAACCTCAATACTATTTATTTCCTAGTGTAGGGCCTACCTACATAAAAATGAACATATACACTATAATATTTATTTGACATAAAATAAACATAATCAATATGGCAAAATAATAATATCTAATAATAACATCAACAACCTTACCAATAATATAATCCTAATAACACTGAAATTAAACCAATAATATATATTGATGAACTCATCAGATACGCCATTTATTTGGCTCCAGAATTCGTACAATACTCTAAACGCTATTTAATATTAATAATACCTTATTCTACCCATAACAAATATTTAGAAATAATTGCCAATTCCTAAAAATATAACAAATTTGTATTTACCAACCATGTCTACAAAATGTCTTGGGATGCACTACATGACTACCTGGGCTTGGGCTTGGTTTGGGTCCAGTCTGGGCCAATTTGGTACAACCGGGTCACTTAACGTCAAATAATATTAATAATAAATAATTAAACTATTTATAATGGTCATGTCGCAACTTGGCCTAGTTTTCTTAGTTCGGACTCACTTATGGCTGGATCTTCCCTGACATGACTAATACACTAGTCAAGGCACGTCACTGCACTATCCGTACCACGATTCCTAGTCACCTTGTACTCTAAATTCCACTATGGCTAAATCACCTACCGTAATAATTAACAAAAAAATTATATTTAAAAAAATCTAAAAATCATCGTTTAAATCAAATAAATAATGAAAAAAATATTTTCAAAAATTTTTCGGGAAGGGGAGCTACAGTTTGTATCATAATACATCATATTGTTTTGTTTGTCTAACATGTTTTGCAGACATATAGTAAGCATGTCACGACCCGCACCCTAGAGTAAGGGCACGAGAAGTGGGTACGTCCAGCCTACGCCGCAGTGTCGGCGGTAGAACGCTGTCCTAGGTCAATCATCTAACAATATAAAAATACCTGTACAGTTTATACTCTCCGAATGGAGGTGACATAACAATATACATCTCAATCACATCTAGGGTAGAAGAATGAAAGACAGAAGATAGATAGTAACTCAAGAGAACCATAGCATAGATGAAATAAGTCTAAGTGTCTAGGATACATAACATCCAGAATGTCAACTCATAATACAATAAGTCTAAGAGTCTATACATCTCCACATCTCAAAATACAACTCAGAATGTGAGACAAAATGTAAATATAGAAAAGACAGCCTAGACAAAACTGGTCTAGACTACTGGAACAACATCCTCAGCTGCAGGTGGATCCTGCTGAGGGTCCACAACATAAGTATCATCTAGTCCTGCTCCATAATAGGTAGTCACCAGGGCCTCATCCTCATCCTCTGTAATATTTTCAACAGGTCCAATCAGGACGGGAACGAGCACAATACATCTCACGCAGTGCATAGCAGGTTAGGAAATACGATACAGGCAATAGAGTAAGATACATGAACTGCTGAAAGGAAATATATGCTGTAAAAGAGATAGCTGTAATGAAATATCTACTGTATATAGAGAACTGTAAGTGACTAGTGATGTAGAGCACAAGATAGGCATGTGAATGGCTAGAATTTATACATGATTACACTACTGAGTTTGTACATGATTATACTACTTTGAAATTATTCACATGTCCACTTCTACTCCCCCGTTACCCCAATCAATACACAAAGATCTATACAAGTTACGTTATTGTACATGATATCACATGGGGCCCATGAAAGGGTGCACATGATAGTATACATGAGGGCTCAGTAAACATGAGAGTACATGATCACATGAGTGCACATGAATAATGGAAGCATAGGAGTACATGATGATAGTGAAACACACATAACATGAAGTACCAGATGCTCCCGAGGGGGATAACATCTCATGTAAAGATCCATATAGTACCAATCCGTGTTACCAACGTGACAGCAACAAGTAAAGTAATCTAGAGCGAGAAGTAGAGCTTGAACAAGTATGAAACGGTCAGAGAATGTACTCGCCTGCTGTATGAATGTCTGTAGAGAATATGCAGTCTGAGGAGAGGTGTCTGGCTCCTGATCAGAGCAATACAAGTCACAATGTGTTCTAAATAGTAAAAATGAAGTCTACTATGCATACTACATGATTCTAGGTCAATCTTGTCAAAAGTCAACTCTTGGTCAACTCTAAAGTCAAACTAGTCAAAGTTAGGTCAACACTAGTCAACTAGTTAGGGTTTTTAGTCAAACTAGTCAAACTAGTTGTTTTAGGTCATTCCTAGTCATTTCTAGGTTAACTAGGTCACTTTTGACCTAAGGTTGACTTTGGTCAACCCTTAGTCAACAAGGGTCAACAAGTTGGGTTTTAGTCCATTAGGGTTAGCCCCAAACCATAGGCTAATAATCTTGGCCATAGGCTAGTGTTTAGGTTTCTATATAAACCTATACCTAGTAGTCATACATATATATATATCTATATATATAGACATACACTATCTATCTACTACCCAAATACCAATATGTAATACTCTATATAATACAACCCACACTCACATATATATATACATAATACCATGTATAATCTAATACAATTTATATATATATATATATCAATATATATATATATATATATACATATTTATATATATAACTTATATATATTACATATATATAGAGAGAGACATAGAGAGAGAGACATAGAGTGAGAGACATAGAGTGAGAGACATAGAGTGAGAGAGAGAGTGAATGAACAGTGAGAGAGAGGGCTGACAGTAGACAAGAAAGGAGAGGGGGTGGTTCCTGATCCTGGAACCCAAAATTCAGCCACAAACACACACACCCACAGTTATATATATACATATATATGTATATACACACAACTACACCTATACACAACCAATTACCCCCAAAATTCACCCACACTCTCACATACATATATACTACGTATATAGATACTAAAAACATACCATACAATGTATAATTCAGATCAAAATTAGGTTTAAAACTCGGATTTGCAAAACTGGATTTATCCTAAAACCTGGAAAATAGGGACTGTGTAGGTAAACAAGGGTAAACCCGATTTCACCCACGAAACCAAAATATGACTCGATCCTATGGGTTGGTAATTAACACCCCACACATACACTAGTATCCTAGGTGCCTGACACGACACCACGACACGGTTTTACGTGTCCAAACTCCCAAATTCCTCACTCGGGTAAACATAGTGCACACACTCACAAATACAGTGTCGTGCACGCGTGCAGTCCACTCTAGGACACACCACGAGACACGACACGTCTCGTGGTCGTACACACGTGTAACCCACGTATAGGGCTACACATTTGACACACTGTTACCTGTCTACGTGTCGTATAGGGTTGACACGAGACCCGTATCAGTCGAGGAAACTCGACTGATACGCGCGGTTTGGACCGCGTCGTGCAGAGATGCACATGTCTCGTGCTCGCGACACAGGACACGACGTATCTCGTGCTCGTGTCCTCGTGTACGCCACATGAAGGGCTACACGTTAGTGTCATCATGAGGTGTCCACGTGTCATGTAGAGTGGACACGACACGCTCAAAGTCGAGTGTCTGTGTGTGTACACTGTGCACTAAACGACCCTTTGAGAGTCGATTCCATGTCCGACAGGACACGAGGTCATCCCAAACTTTGGGGATGACCTGTCAGTCATTGCCCCATGTCGTGTGTCAAGTTTGACGTGTCCAAGTGGCGTGTAGAGTGTGGTTGGACACTGTGGTAGCAGGGCACATTTCATGTGCACTGTGCAGTGTCTAAACAGTGTAAACTGAGAGTTGTTGTGTCCAATTTTGGACACAACACAAACCAATACGTGCTCAGTGACACAGGGTTAGGGTTAGGGTTAGCTAGGCTAGGTTTTGGTTCAAAAAGATTTGGAAAACAGTGAGTTAATATACTATGACAGTGAACAAAAACAGTGAGCAAAATTAGGGTTTTACATGTAGGATACGTGTCCGATACGACACCAAACAACCCTAAAATTTTACCAAACCCTACCCACAACTATATTATAACTATATGCATGCAATAATGAAGAAAAATCAATAATCTAAATAGGTTTAGCCATAATACCTCAATGTGTGAAATGTCTTAAAAATCACAAAATGAAGGGTGATTAGCCTCAAAGCCCAACTTGTCCTTCCTTGCTAAAATCTGAGTAGCACACTTCCCTAGGCTCCCTTAGATTGTAGGTGACTTAATGAAGAAAACTAGAGGTTCAAAGCTTGAGTATTGAGAAAGTTATGGGAAATAGAGTGGAAGGATTCTTGGGTTTTTCTAGGTTTAATTTCATGTAAATGATCATGAATAAATGCAATGGGGTTAATATAGGATGGTGGGCTGCCAAGGGGGTGTCCTTGGCCGGCCATAGCAAGGGGGGGTGTCCTAGGCTTGCTTCTAGGTTAAGGCAAGGACTTTTGGTGCTAAAGGCTTGATCTTTTGAGTGTTTCAAGCAAAAGATCTAAAATGTAATATCTAGATATTTTCCCTACTTTAACCCATGACTAATATCTATCCCCTTATCATTCTAGGTTAGTAGCTAACCTCTAGATTAGTGCTAAACTAGGTTAGGGGCTCTCATGATACTTAACAATAATTAAACAATAATAAAAACACAAATCTAAATAATTCCAAATAATTCCTGGAAAATTACCAAAATACCCTTTAGGCTAAAAATCACTAATTTGGTGTTCTAAGCCTATGGCTAAGCTCTCATGGTCATGGCAACTTCTAGGTTAGAGAAAACTAGGGTTTACACTAAGTTATACTAACCAAAATCACAAAGTCATAAGTCATGACTTAGCATGACTTTAGAAATGGTTTAACTTAACTAAAATCACCAGAAAATCATACCATGACTAAAATACCACTAATAAATAATAAAAATAATAAATTTTCAAAAATCCCCAATTTCAGAAAACAGGGTGTTACAAGTCTACCCACCTTAAAATAATTTCGTCCTCGAAATTTAGATGGTCGTACTCCTCCTAGGTCAAACCTCCAACAATCAGGGACGAAGCCACTACCTAGGCAACATACAAGGTCAAATAAGCAAAATATGGGTAGTAGACCTATACTGGGTCATGTCCAAAAATTGGTTGGCAGTTTTAGGTCATAAGGTGTCCTCAATTTAAATCGAAGCCAAAAGTAACTCCATGGGGTAAATCAGGATGGAGCCTCGGGTCAGGAAAATTGTACTAAGCAAATGAGGCACACAATGGTATGCCTGGGTGGGACACTAAGGTCATGGGTGTAGTATGTCATGTCTAGGTCATGTACGTGAAATCAGTTTTGAGAAAACAACTAGTCTTGTGCTCCAAATTTAAAAGTCACGGTAACGTGTCTACGGTGATCACAATTTAGAGTGGGAAAGGTCTATGGCCTAAATTGAACCAAAATCATGACGAATAGTGGTACCAGGGGGACAGGTTAAATGGAACAATCTGTGGTCTCATCTAGGTGCACTAGTCATTCTAGATCAATACTGTCCTATGGTATCAATACGTACAAGCAATCTATGGTGTCCTAATTGGGAAGATAAGGAAACAACAATCATCAAGGCTATAGGGTCGTCTACCATCCTATATGAAAATAGGTCATTAACAAGTGAGAAATCATTAAAGTTACCTTTCCATAAAAAGAAAATTGAAAATTTAGGTACAAACAATCACAATAGATTTTAGTCTTGACATGATCTAAGTTGATCAATTTTAGGATAAATCGAGATTGGGCAAGATGGAAAATCAATGAAATCAAGTATGAGCACGGGCATCCAATGATGAAGATCCAGGTCATGATTAAATTTTAATTCAATTGGATACGAATACGAGATTCATAGGCGATAAAATAATTCCAAGGAGAATTGTCAAGGCTGTTGTGGATAAGATTCTAGGGTAAGTTTAACTGTGTCTCCATCCACGTAGATTAATATATGAAAAAGCGAACCAAAATGCAATAGGTTGATCAGACCATCATGTGCCGGTTCTGATTAGACAATATGTTAGTGGGTGCGCACCCAATAAAATATATCATGATCAAGCTCAAAAAAGGATAAGCTTGTAAAACTAAGGATAAATTTGTAGCATAAGATATAAGTAAGGGTGGAATGATGAAAGAAGATACATAGTCCTGGTCATGGGCATAGACTAGAAAGATAAGGAAACAATAATCACAGGGCTAAAAGGGTCACCATTCTATGGTCAGAGCTACTCTATCAACTCTAAGTCAAAGGCATAACACATAATTTAATTTATTTAAGAGGAAAATTCTTGACAAAAGAGTTAGTCAAGAATTATATTAATAGCTAAAGCTACTCCTACTCCTACTCCTAAGTAAGAGATAAAGAAACAAACAAACAATCGACAAAAACAAAAGAACTACCAGGTCAAAACTGATCACTAATAAAGAACAGGTAGGAGCAGATAGAATTGGATTTTAAGATAGATATAATGAAGTAAGGTGGGAATGGAATTTAGAACAACAGAACCTGCAAGCACATTGCCAACTGCCTGGGCATCCTCAACTGTCATGGCGTAAGCACGCCCCTGCTGACCTCTTCCAGCCTGTTGCTGAAACTGCATAAATCTCTGCTGCTGTGGCTGTAACGGTCCTCTCTGCTGCTGTCCTACCAGAGCCTTGGCTCCTGCTCCTGGTGCTGCTCCCTGTGCTACTCTGCCTGTGTACTGGGAACACTCCCTCAGCTGGTGGTCCGCTGCCCCACATATTAGGCACCGGTCCAACCTCTTCCTGCACTCACCCCATCCATGTCCCGACTTCTTGCAATAGGGACAACTGATTGTCTTCGGGTCCTGACCCCGATACTGATGCTGCACTTGCTGAACTCCTACTGGGGTCTGCGTCTGCTGAAACTGCACATGGGGCCTCTTGGCCTGGCCTCTACTGCTGCTGGTACCACGAGCGTCCCGTCCCCTCTTGAACAACTGTTGCCGCTGAGTTCCACTATCTGCTGGAAGAAGGAGAACAACCGTGCCACGTCCCCTGATCCTGATGACGACTGCTGCTGAAGAACGTTCGGGATGACAGAAGAAGGTCTCAGAGTAGGGAGAGGTGCACTCCCATAGGCTGCAGATATCCTAGCCTGAGCTGGCACAACAGGAACTGCAGTCTCGGGGCCCTGCTGATCAGGACGAGGAGTGGTAGACCCCTCAGTGGTATCTCCCTGATCGAGACGATGAGATCCTGTCTCCATACCCATCCTGGAGACAGATCAAACAAGGAATCAATACTGAGATATAAAATGATAATTCAAGGGTGTACAGTTATTCAAGGAAGCAAACCTTCAACAGGAATTTAGATGGCAGGAATTCAGTTAAGAGTTTTCCTAATGCGATTGAGCACCCTAAAATAAGGATATTAATCTAACACAAGAAATTAAAATCACCAACTAAAAAATTTCAAAATC
Organism: Iris pallida; assembly: GCA_029216955.1. NCBI lineage: Eukaryota > Viridiplantae > Streptophyta > Magnoliopsida > Asparagales > Iridaceae > Iris > Iris pallida. Next base: position 17,165,119 of record JANAVB010025598.1, on the reverse strand, counting down.
ATCAACTAACACCAGGATTCAAAGTTCTATAGTGAATCCTCCAAAATCAAATTCAATCAAGGGAAAAGGAGTTTAAATCGTAATTTAAAATGAGATTCTCAAGGGTCATCCCAGGAATCTCTCAAGGTATCCTAACAGTGATCGAGTATCCACTCTCTCTAAGCCTATTCCTCAAATCCTATCGCAGGCTGTAGTGATACTCTAGTTCGAATACCACTACATAAACTCGACCTGCATGGGCCACCACTAAAACGTGTCACGACCCGTACCCTAGAGTAAGGGCACGAGAAGTGGGTACGTCCAGCCTACGCCGCAGTGTCGGCGGTAGAACGCTGTCCTAGGTCAATCATCTAACAATATAAAAATACCTGTACAGTTTATACTCTCCGAATGGAGGTAACATAACAATATACATCTCAATCACATCTAGGGTAGAAGAATGAAAGACAGAAGATAGATAGTAACTCAAGAGAACCATAGCATAGATGAAATAAGTCTAAGTATCTAGGATACATAACATCCAGAATGTCAACTCATAATACAATAAGTCTAAGAGTCTATACATCTCCACATCTCAAAATACAACTCAGAATGTGAGACAAAATGTAAATATAGAAAAGACAGCCTAGACTAAACTGGTCTAGACTACTGGAACAACATCCTCAGCTGCAGGTGGATCCTGCTGAGGGTCCACAACATAAGTATCATCTAGTCCTGCTCCATAATAGGTAGTCACCAGGGCCTCATCCTCATCCTCTGTAATATTTTCAACAGGTCCAATCAGGACGGGAACGAGCACAATACATCTCACGCGGTGCATAGCAGGTTAGGAAATATGATACAGGCAATAGAGTAAGATACATGAACTGCTGAAAGGAAATATACGCTGTAAAAGAGATAGCTGTAATGAAATATCTACTGTATATAGAGAACTGTAAGTGACTAGTGATGTAGAGCACAAGATAGGCATGTGAATGGCTAGAATTTATACATGATTACACGACTGAGTTTGCACATGATTACACTACTTTAGAATTATTCATATGTCCACTTCTACTCCCCCGTTACCCCAATCAATACACAAGGATCTATACAAGTTACGTTATTGTACATGATATCACATGGGGCCCATGAAAGGGTGCACATGATAGTATACATGAGGGCTCAGTAAACATGAAAGTACATGATCATATGAGTGCACATGAATAATGGAAGCATAGGAGTACATGATGATAGTGAAACACACATAACATGAAGTACCCGATGCTCCCGAGGGGGATAACATCTCATGTAAAGATCCATATAGTACCAATCCGTATTACCAACGTGACAGCAACAAGTAAAGTAATCTAGAGCGAGAAGTAGAGCCTGAACAAGTATGAAACGGTCAGAGAATGTACTCGCCTGCTGTATGAATGTCTGTAGAGAATATGCAGTCTGAGGAGAGGTGTCTGGCTCCTGATCAGAGCAATACAAGTCACAATGTGTTCTAAATAGTAAAAATGAAGTCTACTATGCATACTACATGATTCTAGGTCAATCTGGTCAAAAGTCAACTCTTGGTCAACTCTAAAGTCAAACTAGTCAAAGTTAGGTCAACACTAGTCAACTAGTTAGGGTTTTTAGTCAAACTAGTCAAACTAGTTGTTTTAGGTCATTCCTAGTCATTTCTAGGTTAACTAGGTCACTTTTGACCTAAGGTTGACTTTGGTCAACCCTTAGTCAACAAGGGTCAACAAGTTGGGTTTTAGTCCATTAGGGTTAGCCCCAAACCATAGGCTAATAATCTTGGCCATAGGCTAGTGTTTAGGTTTCTATATAAACCTATACCTAGTAGTCATACATATATATATATATATCTATATATATAGACATACACTATCTATCTACTACCCAAATACCAATATGTAATACTCTATATAATACAACCCACACTCACATATATATATACATAATACCATGTATAATCTAATACAATATATATATATATATATCAATATATATATATACATATTTATATATATAACTTATATATATTACATATATATAGAGAGAGACATAGAGTGAGAGACATAGAGTGAGAGAGAGAGTGAATGAACAGTGAGAGAGAGGGCTGACAGTAGACAAGAAAGGAGAGGGGGTGGTTCCTGATCCTGGAACCCAAAATTCAGCCACAAACACACACACCCACAGTTATATATATACATATATATGTATATACACACAACTACACCTATACACAACCAATTACCCCCAAAATTCACCCACACTCTCACATACATATATACTACGTATATAGATACTAAAAACATACCATACAATGTATAATTCAGATCAAAATTAGGTTTAAAACTCGGATTTGCAAAACTGGATTTATCCTAAAACCTGGAAAATAGGGACTGTGTAGGTAAACAAGGGTAAACCCGATTTCACCCACGAAACCAAACTAAGACTCGATCCTATGGGTTGGTAATTAACACCCCACACATACACTAGTGTCCTAGGTGCCTGACACGACACCACGACACGGTTTTACGTGTCCAAACTCCCAAATTCCTCACTCGGGTAAACACAGTGCACACACTCACAAATACAGTGTCGTGCACGCGTGCAGTCCACTCTAGGACACACCACGAGACACGACACGTCTCGTGGTCGTGCACACGTGTAACCCACGTATAGGGCTACACATTTGACATACTGTTACGTGTCCACGTGTCGTATAGGGTCGACACGAGACCCGTATCAGTCGAGGAAACTCGACTGATACGCGCGGTTTGGACTGCGTCGTGCAGAGATGCACATGTCTCGTGCTCGCGACACAGGACACGACGCATCTCGTGCTCGTGTCCTCGTGTACGCCATATGAAGGGCTACACGTTAGTGTCATCACGAGGTGTCCACGTGTCGTGTAGAGTGGACACGACACGCTCAAAGTCGAGTGTCTGTGTGTGTACACTGTGCACTAAACGACCCTTTGAGAGTCGATTCCGTGTCCGACAGGACACGAGGTCATCCCAAACTTTGGGGATGACCTGTCAGTCATTGCCCCGTGTCGTGTGTCAAGTTTGACGTGTCCAAGTGGCGTGTAGAGTGTGGTTGGACACTGTGGTAGTAGGGCACATTTCATGTGCACTGTGCAGTGTCTAAACAGTGTAAACTGAGAGCTGTTGTATCCAATTTTGGACACAACACAAACCAATACGTGCTCAGTGACACAGGGTTAGGGTTAGGGTTAGCTAGGCTAGGTTTTGGTTCAAAAAGATTTGGAAAACAGTGAGTTAATATACTATGACAGTGAACAAAAACAGTGAGCAAAATTAGGGTTTTACATGTAGGATACGTGTCCGATACGACACCAAACAACCCTAAAATTTTACCAAACCCTACCCACAACTATATTATAACTATATGCATGCAATAATGAAGAAAAATCAATAATCTAAATAGGTTTAGCCATAATACCTCAATGTGTGAAATGTCTTGAAAATCACAAAATGAAGGGTGATTAGCCTCAAAGCCCAACTTGTACTTCCTTGCTAAAATCTGAGTAGCACACTTCCCTAGGCTCCCTTAGATTGTAGGTGACCTAATGGAGAAAACTAGAGATTCAAAGCTTGAGTATTGAGAAAGTTATGGGAAATAGAGTGGAAGGATTCTTGAGTTTTTCTAGGTTTAATTTCATGTAAATGATCATGAATAAATGCAATGGGGTTAATATAGGATGGTGGGCTGCCAAGGGGGTGTCCTTGGCCGGCCATAGCAAGGGGGGGTGTCCTAGGCTTGCTTCTAGGTTAAGGCAAGGACTTTTGGTGCTAAAGGCTTGATCTTTTGAGTGTTTCAAGCAAAAGATCTAAAATGTAATATCTAGATATTTTCCCTACTTTAACCCATGACTAATATCTATCCCCTTATCATTCTAGGTTAGTAGCTAACCTCTAGATTAGTGCTAAACTTGGTTAGGGGCTCTCATGATACTTAACAATAATTAAACAATAATAAAAACACATAAATCTAAATAATTCCAAATAATTCCTAGAAAATTACCAAAATACCCTTTAGGCTAAAAATCACTAATTTGGTGTTCTAAGCCTATGGCTAAGCTCTCATGGTCATGGCAACTTCTAGGTTAGAGAAAACTAGGGTTTACACTAAGTTATACTAACCAAAATCACAAAGTCATAAGTCATGACTTAGCATGACTTTAGAAATGGTTTAACTTAACTAAAATCACCAGAAAATCATACCATGACTAAAATACCACTAATAAATAATAAAAATAATAAATTTTCAAAAATTCCCAATTTTAGAAAACAGGGTGTTACAAAGCATCATCAAACATGATCAAACCAGGACATGCAATGGAGAATTAATGATGGGCCAAAGGCGGCGTTATACAAGAAAATTTCTTTGAACCGTCCAACGACTTATCCGGGACCTCGTATCGGGGGTTCCGCTGCCCGGTCAGCGGACAGAGGTCGAGGGGGCAGCGCCATCCGTGGGGGTTCGGGACGACCGCTGTCAAGAAAAAATGTGTCTTCATGTTTGCTCAAATATTAAAAGAAAGGCGTCATCAAAGGGCTATTGATTTTCCTATTTTATCAATATATTTTTCATATTTATTGAGTATAGGAATACGGTGTAAACTGCATCGTACTGGCAAATAGCCTATCTAAGAAACGTTTTCAAAATACACTTTTATTTTGAAAACAAGCCCACCTACAAAAGCCCAAACTACTTCCTAACTGCTTGATCTTTTCAAAAAATCGAAAATCAATTTGCAAAAATCCTGACAGAACTCCAACAGAATTCGGCCAGAGTTTGGTTAGTGGACGTTGGATTTTGAACTTGGTCCTCCTGCAATTACGGATCTTACCGAGATTTTCTCATAGAGCTCTGCCTTTGGAAAAATTATAAATAGAGAAGGATTTCGATCATTGCAACTCACCAATTCACTTTCATATCTCTTCTCTATAAGCCTACTACTTCTTCCAAAGTGTTCCAAAGCTTTCATTTCCAAATCCTAAGTCAGTTACAATGCTCTAGTCAATTTGCTAGTGCGGTACGATCTAGAAGTTTCAGGGTGATTGTAATAAGAGGCTTGATTGAAGATAGACACTTCACAATTGAAGTTGGTCGAGTACTTCGGATCAAAGCTCGCTTTGTAGAAGTTGCAAGAACTTCAGATGAAAACTTGTGTTGATTTTTCATAGTGGATTCAACTGGAAGCTAGAGTTCTTCCGACTGGACTAGTCCTCATAAGAGGAAAACCAGTATACATCGACGTCTTTGCATTTGCTTTCTGGTCTCTACTTTTACAGTTATTTACTTGTGATATATATATATTTCTCTGTGATCTTGCTGCTAACTTTTTAAATTAGCTATATTCCGCTGCCTACTCTATTCCCCCTCCCCCCCCCCCCAACTTCTAGAGTATTGTGCTTTACAATTCATTCCTACAGAAGGAAAAGTGGAGGAATTTATTTTCCCTCATAACCTAAGAAAATCAATCATCCCGAAAGTGGGAGAAAAAGTGGAAGAAAAAAGTGCATGTTCATATTAATTTACAATTATACCATATAAGAATTATATTATTTTAAAATAGTTCAATGAAGTCAAATGGTAATAAACATTGTTAGTTGAGGATATAATTGGTAAATTCTATTTTTTTTTTTCTTCCACTTTTCTTTCTATACCAAACAAAGGAAAGTGTATCACTTACATTTTCCTTCCATCCTACCAAACACAAAGAAAAAAAAAATAGTCATTTCTTTCCTTATTGATGGAAATTGTATCTTTTTTATTTTTTCTTTTCTCCAAGTTTTTTATCCTTCCTACCAAATACAGCCTAACTAAAATTTTGTTGACTTAACCATCGGCCGGCCCTGGTTTTGACAAACATATTTGAATGTGTACAAACAAAGCCCAATATGGGATGGGGATTGGGAATATCAAAAGTATTCCATTTGGTAACAAGTACCCACCCTAACATTAACACGATATTCTCACCCTACACCAAACTCAACCCGACTGGCTTTTACACCTCGAAAAGAACGAGTAGAAGCATGCCCTTGATATTCTCCCATGCTATTTACTTCCCTTTCTCATCTCTCTACACTTGTCATATCTTTACTGTGGTCTTTTGTTGGTTGCCTTGAATCCTCCTAGTCCTGCCTATATATATATATACATGCTCTGTTACATCTCTTCCTCCTTCTCTACTCTCTAATTTTTATATGTATGCAAATGCAAACAGAGAATAGAGCATTCTTCTCCTCCTCCTCTCCCTCTCTCTGTCAGTAGTGCTGGTCATCCTTGTATGTTGCACATTCTCTAATCGATCGTCGATCGATGGAGCCGTCCGGGCTGTTCCGGCATCCGAGCGCTAGAGGAGGAGGGGCATCCGACGTGTTCTCGAGGTCCTCGAGAGAGGGCTGGGAGAGGAATGAGGACGAGGAGGCGGCGCTGAGGTGGGCCGCGCTCGAGAAGCTGCCCACCTACGACCGGGTGAGGACGGCCGTTCTGGCGCAGGACGGCGGCGGCGAGGCCAAGGAGGTCGACGTCCGGAGCCTCGGCTTGGCGGAGCGGAGGAACATTGTGGGGAGGCTGGTCAGGGTGCCGGAGGAGGACAACGAGGGTTTCTTGAGGAAACTCAAGGACAGAATGGACCTGTGAGTTTTTTTTTTTTTTTTTTGACATAATTTTATTTCGTTTCGTGCACAGGAGGGAGGCATCTGTTGTATTTGTGACGCGCATTCATGTTAATCAGTCAGATGATTTGAAACCCTAATTTCGAATTTTAAAGCATTTTTATGTAGGGAAAACAAAACAGAGGAGGGAACACTTTTGGAGAAGTAAGACATGATATCATGATTCTCATAACTAGGAGAAGCTATTCATTGAGCCGGGCTCACCGTACACCCTCCTCCTCATCCACTTAACGGCATGTAAACGAGTGCATGCAGTAGAATCCTCTCCATCTCCATGCCATCAAGCGGGTGAGAAAGAGGGTGCATGGTGAGCCATGTTCAATGACTTTTTTTCCCATAACTAGCGAATGTTAAGTCTGTACTTAGCAACATTAATTGCTGCAGAACTTATTCGTTGGACATATACATCTAATGCTCAACCCTCACCACAAATCTAAAGTTTCGTTCTTTGGTGTTACCGCAAATCTAAAGTTTCTTTGTTTGGTGTTTGACACTTCACACGTTTTTAAGGTACTGTTTGGGAAGGGTGGAAAATTTGAGAGGAAAGAAAAAATTGAGGGGAAAGTGAGAGGAAAATTTTAAATGATGGTGTTTGGAAAGGGGGAGAGAACATGGGGGAGGAAAATTTGAGAGGAAAAAGTAGGTGGGTCCCACCAAAAAAAATTTCTCGGGAGGAAAATGGAGAGAGATGAGAGGAATTTGAGTGAATTTACCCCACCACCCCTCAAAAAGTTAATATTAAATCATCATTTGAGAATACCAAGGAGGAAATAGTAATTATACCTATATCCATAAACAAATAAAAAATTGTTTTTAAACTTTTCCTTCCCCTACTTTTTGTCCATCCAAACAAAGGAAGGAAAAATTAACTTTACTTTTATTTTACTCTCCTCCATTTTCCTTCCCCTCAAATTTTCCTCTCCCTCCCCACAAATGTTCCCAAACACAGTGTAAGATAGCACAAGAGCCTCCCTAACTGAATTAAATAGAAGTCCAACCTCAACTCAACCCTTCGTAGATTTGGTGCAGTGGCAGGAACTTGAAGAATTTCTTTTCCATACTTAAAAGAGTCTATTTCTTTCAGAAAAAATAAAATGAAATAAAATAAAAGGCTATGTTATTTTAGTCATTAACCAATTCTAATCTTAAACTCCATAGTTGACAATAGGGCGTTTGGTACGCGGATTACTGTATAGCCAGGAATTTTATTCCAAACCATCATTTTTTCGGATATTCTTTATTACCACATCTACATAATATAATATTCCTAGGTATATATAATTTATTTCCTTATATATATAATACATGCGTTTGGTACCATAAATACCATAATGAGTGCATATAATTTATTTCGGGGTATATATAACGATGCATGTGTTTTGGTACCATAAATAAATAAATTCCTATGAATATAATATTCCGCTTCATTATTTTTGGATATTCTTTATTACCACATTTGGTACATAATATGATATTTTTGTGTATATATAAATTCTTATATATAATGCATGCATTTGGTACCATAATGGGTATATATAATTTATTTCTAGGTATATATAATGCATGTGTTTGGCACTTTATTAAATGTTTGTGGTTGAAAAACATAACATTGACCTTGAGATAGTTGCAAAATATATAATTTATTCCACCATTGTTTCAATCCTAAATTTCATATTGTAGTAACTAAAAATTTCTTTGAAATTCATTTTGGGCGGATTTTTGAATTTTCGAACCCATTTTAGGGTTTCGAACTTCGAAAATCCGTCGACAGTCCCGTCGGGGACGAAAGATGACTGTAGGAATTTTTTTATAGTCCTTCCAATTGGTAGAACTGTCAAAAAGTGTGATAGTCTTTTACTTTGCATCAGAGATGTATCTTAGTGATAATATTTAACCTGCCAAAATTATGTAACTGAGTTAAAAAAAATCTGATGCTATATTTTATATAGCATTAGTGTTTACTATTAGAAAAGAGAGATAATATACAGGACATCTGTCCGTGAAAGCTATCAAACATACACGGGCACACAAGGGCGTGCCTGTTCAAAAGCAGATATCATGTGCTTTCTTCTTAAATTATGATGGGTTTGTGGAGATCCTATAGAGCCCTTCCAATCAAACATTATTCAAACATGAATTCCGCAGTAAGCATATACAGAACCTTGAATTTGAAGTTGAAGGAATCTACACAAACTTCCTAACCACAACCTATCGTCCACCGTCCACCGCATATAAGTTGAAGTTGAAGGAACCGACAAAAAACCAGCAATTGCAATTTGAAGTTGAAGTTGAAGGAAGTAGGAACTGTCCATACCACAACCTATGGTCCACCGCATACAAGTATATAGAAACTTGTCAGTACCAATGGTAACATTGGTTCATGATGCCAATGAATACAACTCAGGACTGTCAAAATTAATTTGACAGTTTTTTCAATTGGTAGAACTGTTTGACAGTCCTAAATAAAATATGATGTTCAATGAACATGTTTTCTTTAGGACTGTCAAATTTTTTGACAGTCCTAAAGAAAATATCAAAAAAATTGACAATTTGACAGTCCTAAAGAAAACATCAAAAAAATTGACAGTCGTAAAGAAAATATGTTGTTCATTGAACAATTTTTTTAGTCCTGTCAAAAATCATGACAGTCCTAAATAAAACATGATGTTCAATGACATCTTTAGAATAAGGAAGAGAGATTGAGAACAATATTTAAAATTTGGAAGAGGAAAGGAGAAAAAGATGGGAAAAAAATTGGCTTTTATACTAGTATTGGGCAACCCCAAACAATTTTTTGAGTGACAAACTTGTAAATAAAAAAAAATGGGACAACCCTGAGTAAGTTTTGTTGTGCCTTTATAATTTGCCAAAGAGAATGGGAACAAAGGACTTGGATACTAGAGAAGTGTAGGATTTCATAACAATGCTTGAATAAGCTCAAATTAGTATTGTTTTTCCTGCGTGAAACAAAACTTGAAACCAGCCAAAGCGCAGATTAGTATCGGCCGATACTGCAAACTATGGTCTACACACACAGAAGTAGGTGTGTCAGATCAGCAAGGGACCTACAAACACTATGGGAATGACAATTAGGGTATGTTGACCTAAATACATACTGCCCATGTCAAACCGTCAAGGGATATATAAACATAGAGTGAGGATCTATAGGTCTTCAAAGCGGGATTGTTGTTATGAATAAAAGAGGAAGCTCAAGATGTACACAAAATTTTTCAGTTTCCATGTTGTAGAACATCCAGAGACAGATGGCTCCTTTGGTTTGTAGTTTCAACGTTCAGCAATTAGGTTCAGTGTCCTGAGCAATTAGATTCAGAAGAGAGTAAAAAGTTGATTGACTGATGATTGTTGTTCTGGTGTTCGTACAGTGTACGTATTGACAACCCCACAATCGAAGTGCGCTTCGAGAATTTGAATGTCAATGCATCAGTTTATGTGGGCAACAGAGGAATTCCTACCATAGTAAACTACTTTGCAAATAAAATGGAGGTATTCATGCATTCTCTCTTCCTCTATGTATTCATATTGTTAAGATTACTTTGTTCTTTCTTTTACTTCGTATATTTTGCAAAATGTCTAGGGAATCTTGCACTCTCTCCATATCATACGTACTAGAAAGCGAGATATATCCATTCTGCACAACATCAGTGGGATGGTCAGGCCTTGTCGGTGAGGAAACAAGTATTTTCGTCATTAAAACAGTGATATTAGTGATCGTCGGTTTCTCCATTCTTTGCTCTCTTTTTTTCTTGTGACTCTTTGAAGGTTGACATTGCTGTTAGGGCCACCAGGCTCTGGGAAAACCACATTGTTATTAGCTCTGGCAGGAAGGCTTGACTTGTCACTAGATGTAAGCATAGGAATTTGATATTTGTAGTAGAAAGACTGCTAGGATTTATTGAAGATCACTAACATGTTCTTGATACTAAAAAAAATCAATCAGGTTTCTGGAAGAGTGACATATAATGGACATGGAATGAATGAGTTTGTTCCACAGAGGACAGCTGCTTACATCAGTCAGCATGACGTGCACATTGGGCAGATGACTGTCAGGGAAACATTATCTTTCTCCGCCAGATGTCAAGGATCTGGAGATCGATACGGTAAGAGTCGACTGTATGCATGTGGAGTCGTTATTTTAGAAAATTTCTTCACCGGTCATAACTCATAAATTTCATCACGATTTCATTAAGATGCCCTGTATTGCAGACATGTTGATGGAGCTTGCTAGAAGAGAAAAGGCAGCAAATGTAAAACCAGACCCAGACGTCGACTTGTATATGAAGGTGAGTACTATAGGCGTAGGAAATTTTGTTGTAAAGCCACGGATCCTTAGATTCAAAGTGAAGTTTGAGATAAACATAACTTCAGTTATTCTCCACAGTGGTCATTCAAGAGGTACCTCTTTCCTTCTATTGATAAAAGTGTTGCATTAACGGTAGTTAACGAAACAAATCAAGCTACACCATAGTAACAAATGGTCAAAATGATCATAGCACAAAAATAGTGCTATTAGAGCCCAATTTACATCTAAAACAAAACATCAACAAATGGCATGAGTCTTGAACTCAATTTAACACCCGTCCCTAGATCTCTGTGTCATCTTGATCTGCAACACATGGCACAAAAAATTGTCTCTCGTTCCTTTTGATTTAATCGCAGAGGAAAAACTTTTGTCTTTGACTTTGTTCTTGTTCGGCTACAGGCTTCATCGCTAAAAGGGCAGGAGGATGTTATAACTGACTATATTCTGAAGGTTTGAACTGAAGAAACAAACATATTCTCTCTATCACTACACAGCAAACAGTTGAAAATGGTTTATTCTGAATTACTCTTTGAAACACTGCAGATTTTAGGACTTGAAATTTGTGCTGATACTATGGTTGGGGATGCGATGACGAGGGGTGTGTCTGGTGGACAGAAGAAGAGAGTTACAACTGGTAGAATCTCACAAACACTGTTCAAATTCTTTTCTGCTAATCCCTGGTCGAGAACATACACTATCTACCCAGCTCATTTTTTTTCTTTCTGAGATTATTGGTAGGAGAAAACAATCTCCCCCCTATTTCATTAACAGTTTTGAGAAAACCAGAATGTTACTGCCCAATAATTACGTCCTCCTCTATCTAAAGTGGTGAATAGATGGTTAATTAAACCAAAAACTTCCATCACAGTCCATTACCATACAAACAAAAACAGTTCGTCCCAAAAACTCTCAAGTCTTGTAAAACAGTCGGATCTTCAGTTAATGTCCTTCCTTGTATTAATATCTGTTTTGGAGCTTTCTTCGTTGCTTCTTGAGCCCCTTCCAGGTGCTATTCCTGCCCACAATCTGATGTTTGACAAGATTTTTGGAAGCAAGTTTTGTAATATATGTTTTTGGTTGAAAATTATGTCATTTCTTTCCAACTAAAACCCCCAGCAGATGGCTGCATCCATGATGTCCACAACCAAGTATGCCTCTGCTTGAATCTATTCTCCCTCCATATGCCCATAGTGATTTAAAAGCGCCCGAATATCTAGAGATTTCCAACTGGGACTTAAAAACCTCCCAGTTTGGATGGTTCAATTTGCATTGTATAAACGAAGTTAAATTGATCCCCTATATGTGTGGCAAAGTCCCGCAATTATTGGTGCCCACCCACCTCCCTTTTGTTAGGTTGTCTCGCATCGATATTACATTTTAGAAGTTAGCCACAAGAAATTTGCACTTTGAGTTGCGATGCAGGTGCGGGTCTTCGGGCCGGGATGTGTGGGGACTTTGGGCCGAGTTTGTAGGCCTTCAGGTCAGGAGTCTGTAACACAATTGCCTCTTTAAAAAAAAGCACTTTTTTTTAAAGATAAATTTCATTCAAGAACCAGAAATAGTTTTGGCAATATCATGATTGATATGAGCCATAATACAAGTTGGAGGATGCTTATACAACTGAATAGAATTTGGCTGCAAAGAAGAAAGAGATTCAGAAGAAATATATGCACTTTGAGAGGAGCTCTAATTGTCAAGATGATTTTAGCCTATTATGCTAGGATTTCCAACAAAATTTAGGTTCCAGAATAAGGACCTAACAAAGAAATTACCATCTGTCGTGCATCGCCATCACTATCTCTATCACCAGGTACATGTATCCTCTCCTCAATCCCAACCATTGAGGGTTGAAGTAGGTCTATTAGTCGTTCTTTTTCGTTATTAAGTGTTTGTTCAAGAAAATGCTTAAAGCCTGGGCCTTATTGATAACCCCCTACCCCCACCCCACGAGATGCACCGGGTTGCCTTCTTATAGAGACGGGAATGGGTACCTTAGTGGTATATTGCCACACCAAGGGTCCTTCAAAAAACTTATTTTATCCCCCTTGCCCAAGTTGAAAGTAACCCCTGAAAACAAGAACTCTATAGCATTGAATATTCCCATCCAAACTCCTAATTTTGAGGTCATGTTCCTATCAGCCTTTCTCCACACTCTCTCCCTATCCCCATAGCTTGTGTGTATGGTCTTGACGAGACTGTTCCCTTGTATGACCATATTTCCACCACCATTTTGCTAACATAGCTCTATATTCATCTCATGTTAACCACCCGTAGACCTCCAAACCCTTTTCTTTTGCAAACAATCTCCCAATTGACGAGGTTATTTTCTTTACCATTAGCTGAGCTACCTCTCCAAAGGATCAGTCTTCATATCCTATCTAGTTGTCTAATTACCCATCCAGACATGTCATAATATGCTACCCAGCTCAATTCTTATCTCGAAAAGACAACATATATAAGCTCAAAATAAAGTCAAACATGTCATGTTTGGGGACATTGATGATTGGCTTATTTATATTTTCTCTCCTCTTCATTGTCGGATATTAGTACTTCAAGGATTCGGTTCGGTTCATTACTCGTCTTCACTGTTTATACAGGCGAGATGCTTGTAGGACCAGCAAAAGCTCTATTCATGGATGAGATATCCACTGGCTTGGATAGCTCCACAACCTTCCAAATAATTAATTCCCTCAGGCAGTCCATTCATATCCTTGGCGGCACCGCGCTGATTGCACTCCTTCAACCTGCACCTGAGACTTATGATCTATTTGATGACATAATCCTACTCTCCGATGGGCAGATCGTGTACCAGGGACCCAGAGAGCATGTATTAGAGTTCTTTGAATCCATGGGCTTCAAATGTCCTGAAAGAAAAGGAGTTGCTGACTTCTTGCAGGAAGTAAGTTGTGAAACCACTTTGCTTGCTCTACTCCACTCGCCATTCATACTCAAAATAGGTTTCTACACACATAGGTAACATCTAGAAAAGACCAGCACCAGTATTGGGCTCGTACAGATGAATCGTACCGCTATGTTCCTGTCAATGAATTCTCCGAAGCATTCCAGTCCTTCCACGTCGGTCAGAGTTTGCAGCGTGATCTCAGGACCCCATTCGATAAGAGCAAGGATCATCCAGCAGCTTTAGCAACATCAGAGTATGGTATTGGGAAAATGGAACTGCTCAAAGCCTGCATGTCAAGGGAATATCTGCTAATGAAGAGAAACTCATTTGTGTACATCAGCAGAATCGTTCAAGTGAGTAATTTCATTTACTGACTGTGTACCAAAACACAGCTATGTGTGCTCTCACTTTTATAACTGTTGCATCTCACAAATTGCTCATCTTTGCATCTCAGCTCACTGTGCTCGCATGTCTAGTAATGACCGTATTCTTACGTACTACAATGCACCGTGACACAGTGGAAGATGGATTAGTTTACATGGGTGTTCTGTATATCGGGGTTATTACTCACATGTTCAACGGATTTGCTGAACTTGCGATGAGCATCGTGAGGCTTCCCATATTCTACAAGCAACGAGATCTTCTATTTTACCCAGCATGGGCATATGCACTACCTGCATGGGTGCTCAAGATTCCTATTTCACTTATAGAATGTGCCGTTTGGATCATAATGACTTATTATACTGTTGGTTTTGATCCAAATGCTCAAAGGTGATGTTCCACAACATTTCAAGCATTTTTGTTCACTGCACTAATTTATTTCTCCCAGAGAAACTGAAGTATATCTTCTTCTATATACAGGATGTTTAGACAATATCTACTTATCGTACTGCTAAGTCAGATGGCAGGTGGACTATTCCGCCTTATTGCTGCATTGGGGAGAGATATGGTCACTTCCTTCACATTTGGAGCCTTTGCACAGCTCATACTCATAGCACTAGGAGGATTCATTCTGTCACGAAGTATCAACTGAGAACTATTAAATTTTATTCCTTTAAAAAATATGGTTAATATTTAACTTATTAACATAACTGATTAAGGACTGGGCTGTATTTTTGCGTGGCAGATGATATTAGGGAATGGTGGATCTGGGGTTATTGGTCATCACCTTTGATGTATGCAACAAATGCCATTGCTGTAAACGAATTCTTAACAAGACGCTGGGGATATGTAAGGAAATGAATAACTTAGAGTTGATGGAAAAGCCGCATGATGGTACACGATGGATGGAATTTTAACGGCTTGTCCTGTCTACCTTTCAGGATGTCAATACAACATCGGTTACTGATGCAATAGGCATTCAAGTTTTGAAATCTCGGGGATTAGCTACCAAACCCAACTGGTATTGGATAGGTGTG
Source organism: Iris pallida (assembly GCA_029216955.1). Lineage (NCBI taxonomy): Eukaryota > Viridiplantae > Streptophyta > Magnoliopsida > Asparagales > Iridaceae > Iris > Iris pallida. The sequence continues at coordinate 17,149,768 of JANAVB010025598.1, read as the reverse complement.
GTCGCACTGATTGGATTCATCTTTCTATTCAATGTCTTGAATAGTTTGGCACTTGCATACCTTGAGCGTAAGTTTGTCGAATTGATGCATAACCAATACATACTAGCATAATTGATAAAGACTTTATTTTACCTAAACTCTAGAATAGTTTCATTTTTTAATTCCTTCTCAAGAAGTTTGATCATTGAACTATATTATTGTAGCAATTGGAAAAGGGCAAACAGTAGTGTCCGAAGAGACACTAAAAGAGAAGGATGCTAATAGAACTGGGGAACATGTCAAACCATCTTCTGTGGAAAAGAGCACAGGTCAACTATTATTTAATGAACTTATAATTTTATGAATCTTATATATATATATATATATATATATATATATATATATATATATATATATATATATATATATATGCAAATGACCTCTAGCCTAGTGGTTAAGAGAGATGCATGCGGCCTGAGTGGTCAGGAGTTCGAATCCCAGTGGGAGCGATTCCAAAAACTATTTACCTGGTTCCAATATATATATATATATATACATATTATATATATATATATATATATATATATATATATATATGCTTTACAGGCAGATGACCTCTAGCCTAGTGGTTAAGAGAGATGCATGTGGCCCGAGTGGTCAGGAGTTCGAATCCCAGTGGGAGCGATTCCAGAAACAATTTACCTGGTTCCAATATATATGCTTTACAGGAAATGACAAAGTTCGAAGTGAGAGAAGTGTGTCAGATGCTAATCAGAGCAATAGGAGAGGCATGATACTTCCGTTCACTCCACTCTGTATCACCTTCAAAGACATCAAATACTCCGTTGACATGCCAACGGTATATCCATGTTCTTAAAATAAACAAAGTGTCCGGTCTGTTCCTAACCTACACTTTAAAAGGTTAATCTGGTGGTTGAGTATCTCATATTCCTCCAGGAGATGAAGGCTCAAGGTATTACAGAGAACCGGCTACTGCTCCTAAATGGCATAAATGGAGCTTTTCGGCCCGGAGTTCTCACAGCACTGATGGGAGTCAGTGGAGCAGGTAAGACAACTCTGATGGATGTATTGGCAGGAAGGAAAACAGGAGGACACATAGAGGGAGATATCAGAATATCTGGCTATCCAAAGAAGCAGGAGACATTCGCTCGGATATCTGGATACTGTGAACAGAATGACATCCACTCACCTCATGTCACTGTCTATGAATCCCTGATTTACTCTGCATGGCTCAGATTAGCTCCTGAAGTTGATCCAACCACAAAATCTGTAAGAAGATCAAATGGCTGAATGTTCTCTTTAGACTATTTTAATGCCTGCCAGATATTACTTTGTTCTAGATATGTAGACATGACATATATTATAGGCGACGTCTGAACACCATATTGAAACTTACTGAAACCCCCTAAAAGCAATATTTGAAAGACTGGGCTAACAGCTCAACAAGTACTAGTTGTATCAAACAAGTAATATAATTTCCAACAGAATATGACTTGCATGATTGGAACGAGCTAAAAGCTCAACAACTAGTAATTATCTCAAGTAAATTAATTTTTAAAACATTAGGCATATGCATATGATATTTGGAATAAAATTTCACTAGCTTCTGTATATCTCATATACAGAAGTAAAAAAGAAAGAATTTTACAGTTACAGCCTGAGAACTTCGTGAAGTGTAGACGTTTGTATTATTGTATAGAATTTTTTCTAATAACCATCATTCATGATACATGTAAAGAATTTTGCTTCTTCACCAAAAGGAAAGAAACAAAACTAATGCTGATAGTAATCCTTGTAGTTGTTCGTTGAGGAAGTCATGGAGCTTGTGGAACTGACAGCACAAAGAGAAGCAATGGTTGGGTTACCTGGGGTGAGTGGGTTATCAACAGAACAGCGCAAGAGACTTACCATTGCTGTCGAGCTCGTTGCCAATCCTTCCATAATATTCATGGATGAGCCAACTTCTGGACTCGATGCGAGGGCAGCAGCTATAGTGATGAGAACTGTCAGGAACACAGTGGACACGGGAAGAACAGTCGTTTGCACAATTCACCAGCCCAGCATCGACATCTTTGAGGCCTTTGATGAGGTTAGATAAGATGAATTTGGCAATCAAGTTCTTGTAACAACTTACATGACATGGTAATGATATCCGCTATTACTTGGTAGCAGCTTTTCCTCATGAAACGAGGCGGAGAAGAAATATATGTAGGCCCTCTAGGACGCAATTCGTGCCATCTGGTCAAGTACTTTGAGGTATAGCACTACACAAATTTAAAAATTAAGTCTTACGTATAATGGCGCTGAAATGAAACACTTGGCTTGGTTTTTTCAAGGGCATCAATGGAGTCCGCAAGATAAAGGATGGATACAATCCAGCAACATGGATGTTAGAGGTATCTAGCACGGCTCAAGAAGAAATTCTCGGGATCAACTTTAGTGATACCTACAAGAACTCTGAACTATTCCGGTTAGTAGTAACTAACTTCAGTTTTTGATCCTAGTTATTTTGGCCTTCTTCCCATGTTCATCTTTGGTCATGTTGCAGGAGAAACAAAGCCTTGGTTAATGAACTGAGCACATCAAGTCCAGGTTCAAAAGAACTCTACTTCTCCACACAGTATCCACAGCCATTCCTTGCACAATGGAAGGCATGCCTTTGGAAACAACACAAGTCATACTGGCGCAACCCGGAATATAGTGCCACGAGAATTTTCTTCACGGCCATCACAGCCCTGATGATTGGCACAATGTTCTGGAGACTCGGTAGCAAAATGTATGTTACAGGAAAACCGGTCATATCACATCTTCATGTTTTATCAGTTAACGCACATAACTGATTTCACGTGGAACACAAATTCTGCAGGGACACGCTACCAGATTTGATGAATGCTATGGGATCGATGTATAATGCGGTTCTGTTTGTCGGGATACAGAACAGCCAGATGGTGCAGCCTGTCGTAGATGTGGAGCGGACAGTCTTCTACAGAGAGAAGGCTGCAGGGATGTACTCTGCTTTACCATATGCTTTTGCGCAGGTGAGTGAGTAAATTTCGATTGCAGATTGAGCAATGTATGAAGTTCCACCAGTGATTCTTAAACTTGTTGTCAACGTATTTATAAAATTCAGGTCATAATCGAGGTACCATATATTCTCTTTCAAACGATGATATATGGTATCATAGTGTACACGTTGATGGACTTCGATTGGACTGGTGCCAAGTTCTTTTGGTATATGTTCTTCTCGTTCACCTCGTTCCTCTACTTCACACTATACGGGATGATGGCGGTTTCCCTGACGCCAAATAGTGACATAGCTGCTATAGTCTCCTCTGCGTTCTACGGGATCTGGAATATCTTTACGGGCTTCATCACACCTCGACCGGTAAGTTGGCAGAGTAAATAAAATCCTCCAATGTTATGCGTTTACGTTTGATTTCTTTCTGTCATTCACAGAGGATACCTATTTGGTGGCGATGGTACTACTGGTTAGATCCTGTGGCGTGGACTCTGTACGGGCTGTTCGTATCGCAGTTTGGAGATGTTAAGGATGTTATGAACACTGGTGAATCTGTGGATGCCTTTCTACACAGGCACTTTGGTTACAGGCGTGACTTCTTAGGGGCGACGGTGGTGGCAGTGCTTGGTTTCAGTTTCCTCTTTGCGTTTGTGTTTGCGTACGGAATCAAGACTCTGAACTTCCAGAAAAGATGATCAAGACCTGCAGTATATGAAAAGTAATAAACCACCATGGTGCTGAGTTCCAGAAAAGATGATCAAGAGTTACAGTATTGGGTGTGTTTGGTTCTCGGAAGCAGAGAGAAGTGGAAAAAAGTGGGAGAGGAGAGTTTGCGTATGCATTGCATATGCGTGTGATGCGTACGCATATTTTATGAGTTTTTTTATTTGGATGGTTATTGGAAGAAATTATAATTTTTTATAGTTCTTTTGTTTGGATGGTTGTTGAAGTGGTAGTTGAGAAGTGACGTGGTTCTCCACTTTTGAATATGGTGATGTTATCTCCAACCAGAAATATTCATTATTTTTTTAATACCACATTCATATTTTAAAGGGATAATTTAGCAAATGCCCCTATCCTAAATGTTGAAATTAGCATATACCCCCACTATTTTATTTATCTAACAAATACCCCCATTTTTGATATAAAATAATAAAAATTGAAGATATACCCCCACTCTTTTACATAGGAGTGGGGGTATTTGCTAAATAAAATAAATAGTGGGGGTATATGCTAGTTTTAACATTTGGAATGGGGGTATTTGCTAAATTATCCCTATTTTAAAATATATATAAATTAATAATTAATTTTTAATATCACATCTAAGTATTACTATTATTAAATAATATAAATTAACAATTAATTTTAATACCACATTCATATTTCAAATAATATAAATTAAAATAATTATTACTAATATTATTTAGTTATTTACTTAGTACTAATTAGTTAACTAATTTAAAAAAAAAAGACTAATTAGCTAACTATTAATACATATAACATTCTTATCACATTAATAACTCTCTCTCCACCGTTTTCTTCTCCCACCACCGCCATCTTCATCATCCCCTCCCCTCCCTCTCTCCCCCTCCCTCCTAACTCACAACGCTCAACTCTCTCTCCCAGCGACCAGTCGCTCGCCGTCGCCCCCTCGGCGCTAGCTCGCGGTTGCCGCTCGCAGCCGTTGCTCGTTCGCCACCATCGTCGCTCGCTGTCCCTGGCCGCCGTAGCCACCACCCTTGCCTCCCTCCCTCGCCGCCGCGAGCGCCTCGCCGCTGTGACCACACCCATCGCAAGCGACTCCGGCCACTTCTGCCCACTTCTTTCTATTTTTTTCAGAAGTCACATAGGTGAGGAGTTCCAGGATCAGGAAAAGTCACATAGGTGAGGAGTTCCAGGATCAGGAACTCGGCTTGTCCCATCAAACTAGTTCCGTCCTTCACCTCCAAAATCAACCAAACAGCCAAACTTCGGAACTTTTCGTCCACTTCTGAATTTCTGGCAGTTCCGCGGGACAGTTCTGCGAACCAAACAGATCATATATGAAAGTAAACCACTGTGGTGTTGAGTTTGTTAGAATTTCATGTTGATTTATTAAGGTTTCTGCCGATGACTCAAAAATTGTATAGTGTTGGTGAGAAATGGTAAGGTTTCTCCCGATGACTCAAAAATTGTAGTGTGCTGGTGAGGAATGGCTGTTAATGTATTAATTTACACCATGATTAACTTAAGGTTGTTGATGGAAAGTTATCTATACATATAAATTTTGGCGTAGGGAGAATTGTGAAGTCTTCTACTCACTCTTGTGAGGGAGTAGAATTTTGAAGTCTTCTTAACATATTCTTAAATTAAGGAATATTTTAAGGATGGAGAGAACTATGTCCTCATATTTGAAGAGGGAGAGAACAAATATTCGAATTTGAGATCTAATATTTATATATATTTATTATATATCTTTTAATTTAAAAATATAATTAATATAATAATTATATCATAAAGTTCTTGTTGAGATCTTCAAAGAGAATCTAATATTAAATATATTTATAATATTTGTTTTCTCTACATAATTTTAAAAACTTTTGACATCATAATTTTTCTGTACAGAAATGTAAAATAATATAGTATATATAATTATATTAGAATAATTGTCAAAAAAATATGTGAAAATAAATAATATTTTATTATTATTTTGATAGATAACTTGGAATTGTAAAAATTTAAAAATTGTATAACATGAGAATATTCTTTTTGTGTTGTAAAATGAGAGGGACTCATTCTCATTAATAATACATACATACAAGAGGGAATAAGATAGAGATAGTTGTGGATATGGATAATGGCATTCATATTTCGATTTATCCAAATCATAACGTTTTGGAAAATTTAAGAATAGGTTGAAAATGGCCTTAGTAAATTGAGGTCATTGAACCATATACATATAAAATATGAATGATGAAGTTGTGACCTTTGCTTATATCTGTCCATACTCCATACAATTATTTAGAAACAAAATAAAGTGGATGAATGTGATGTACCAATATCCGGTCCACAAATGACCCATTCAAAACTGTTGGGTTCTTACCCCCATGTGATTTCCACAGAAAGAAAAGTAATAAAAATCCACAAGAATACTTAAAATTTAAAATGGTTCACTTCCCAAATCGAGAAGCTATGTCCATAATTGCTACAAAATTTTTTTTTACTATATTCTGAAGATAGTTTATACGATGCGCATGTCCTAACTTCTTTTATAGGTATAGAGTATTAGGACGGCTTAACTACATGTCGATTCGCGGTTAGAGGACTAAACGATCCAGTCACTTAAGCGATCAAATTGGAAGGACGTCCAACTATATTAGACTCTGCACAACCTAACAAGAACCCATGCTAAGTCAATGCCTCCAGAACAAACCCTAATTAGTGAATTGTCTAATGTCAACTACCACATCTTCTCCCCCCAACTGCCATAACTCTCTCTCTCTTTCTATATATATAGTTTATTTCTCTCATGTATCGAATAATAGGGGTGACCACAAGTCGGGTTTGGACCGATAAGCAAACTGATCCGATCCGAGTAAGGGATTCGTTCGGGTTTGAAAACTTTCGGATCGGTTTCGGTTCTTAATAACACACTATTTGGTTATCGGTTTCGGATTAGGTTACGGGTATCGCTTTCGGTTTTAAACGAAAATCGATTAAGGGGTATAAAATTACCAAAATATCCTCTATAGACTGTTGGTATATAATTTGTTTTCTAACCCTAACCTACTTTCACTCTCCTCTCTTTCCTTGTAATTTAAGAATACAATTTAGAATTTAAGAATAGAAGAATAAAGTTTAAAAAAAATTAAAATTTTATAGTGTTAGCAAAAAAAAATATTCTTCTTGTATTTAGTCTACTTGTATTGAATTTCTTATTGAAAATTTTATACTGAAGTGAGTGCTTGTTAATTCGTGGTGTAAGATTTTTTATTCTTCTTGTATTAAGAATACAATTTAGAACATAATTCATGGTGTAGAACAGAAGAATACAAATATATATATGGGTCAAAATACAATTTTTACAGTATAAATTAATTGTGCAGATATGGTGTCACAAACCGATCCCAAGCTGTTTGGGTCAAGTCGGGTCATGTCCAGCCTACACCGTGGTGAGACGACGGTAGTAAACTGTCTGATAAATAGCGGAACTCATAGTCATAACATCTAAATTTGCGGAAAATTAAAAACTTTTTATTCGATAATTTCAAAACACACAAGTTAAGCTGTAGCTGAAAGTAAAAGCTGAACAACATAAGTTGTACTAAAGTTACAACTTCAAATACAATTCAGAACGGAAAAAGCTAAGCAAATAAAGTAAGCAACTCTATGCTAACTAAGTAGCCGGCTCGGGTGCCTCCGGGACAGTGTTCTCCAAAGTAGGTTCTTATGACTCCTCAGGGTACAAGTCGAGATCATAATAGCTGTTGAATATTAGCTCTTTATCCTCAAACTCGCCTATGGTGAAAGAGGATTTCCAGTCAGAAATGAACAAGTACACAATTCCAAACTCTAGCATTTTAAGCAATAATTAAAAAATGCATATTTGAAACAATTGAAATATTTTGATGTAAGAAACAATTGAAATATTTTGATGCAAAGAAATAATAAAAATATTTGATGCAATAAAATAATTATGATTTGAATAGGTAGACACATGTGACCGGCTGGTAGATTCAATTTGTATTCTAGCATATGATCCGACTTCGGCACACGTGCAAGTGTGTCTTCAGCTATCCACAATAATTCTAAGGGGATTTGGTCACAAGCGCTACACTACTCCCCAATACCCAGAGTCAATATTGAGTTCATAGAGAAGAACTCTGTGGCACAATGTGTCAACATGCAATAAGAAAAATACCAGAATCCAGTAGTATACTTGCCTTGAGTTTTGTAAAAGGAAAAAAAATACCAGAATCTCAGTCTAGTCCCCGAAATCCTACATTTGATTAAGAGAATGTCTTAGTTCCAATATAACACTACAAGAAAAATGACATTTGTTGACCGATTTTTTTATTGACGGTCAGTAATCTCCGTCAACTATTATGTTTTACTTGACAGATAAGGCCTTGTGTCAACTAAATCCCTATTTTGTGTTAACTATACAATATTGTACCACTTTAGTATGGGTTTCGGAAAACTGTCACGTAATCTACCACTTTTAGTTGACGGCTAGTTTGAAGCCGTCAACTAAAGTGGGGGGAGGGAAAATTTTCGCGACTATTTCAAATGCCATTATCATAATTTTTTTGAAAAACATCGAAGAGTCAAAGCTCGATCCTCTCTTTCTAAAACATTAGCCCATTTTCAAAAACCCCTCTTCTCCCCCGTTCCTCTCAGAAAAACCCTAATCTCTCTCTGCTGAGCTCTCCTCTTCTCCTCTCCTTTCCTCTTCCTCTCCCCTCGGATCCGCTCCCAAAAACTTAACCCTAATTTTTGTTCCTCTTCTAGCAATGGAGGAAGCACTCGATATGTGGTATGACCCCTTCCTAAAGAAGGAACCCCACTGGTAGTTTGTGAGGGATTCACCATTACTCACTAGCAAGAAATAGATCTGCACACAAGAACTATGGAATTTACTCAAATTGGGGAAAAGTAGAGAGAATAATACATTGTATAATAGATATTCTCTTTCTTAATGGTTGCCAAGGATGCCTCTCCTTTTCTACAGCTAGCCCTATATAGGCAGGTATTCATCTGATACCTTTTAGATATTTCAGGATATTTACACAAAGACTCTAATACCCTCTTTTGTTCTCTTGCAGATGGTACTGCCACCTGGAAAGCTCCACCTGGAAAGTGCACCATTACCACTACTGCATATACTCTACTTAATTAAGCTGAATTCACTAATGTTGGCTTAATTACTGCTGCTACTCCTTAACTGCTAATTACCTGCTGCTAGCTACTTGAAGGTTAACTGCTAACTACTTCTCCTGGCTACTGCTACACTACTGATACTACTACTGACTCTGAGTGTCGTCGAGAAAGGTACGTATCAATTGCTTCCCCCTTAACTTGACCTTGCCTCAAGGTCAAAATATGGAAAGGTCTTGATGAACTGCTCATACTGGACCCAAGTTGCATTTTCTGCTCCCTCATTCTTCCATTGTACCAGTAAGTCTACTGCAGCCCTGTTGTTTCTAGGGACCATCCTTCTGTCCAGAATCATGTCTGGCTCTCTGATTAACCCTTCCTTGTGCTCAGGCATACCTTCCTGTATCTCCACTCTAGTGCTTACATGCTTCTTTAACTGAGAAACATGAAATACTGGATGAATTAAAGCTCCTTCTGGCAAGGCAAGTTTGTATGCTACTGACCCAATCCTGGATAGTACTTGATATGGGCCAAAGTATTTAGGGGCAAGTTTTTGAACCCTCCTTTGAGCAACTGAGATTTGTCTATACGGCTGTAGCTTAAGGTAGACCCAATCCCCCACAGCAAACTCTCTATCTGTTCTGTGTAAGTCTGCCATCCTCCTCATTCTGTCTTGAGCTAACTGTAGGTTGTCTTTGAGTATCTGTAGAGAGGTATCTCTTAATGTCAAGGATTCAGCCACCCCCCTATCCTGTACTACTCCAGGGACATAGGTCAGAAGGTCAGGTGGAGACCTCCCATATACAGCCTCAAAGGGAGTGGTTTTGGTTGAAGAGTGCCAATTGGTGTTGAACCAATATTCTGCCCATAACAAGTGTTTAGTCCATTCTCTGGGTTGATGGCCACAAAAGCATCTGAGATACCCTTCAATACACCTGTTTGTCACTTCAGTTTGTCCATCTGTTTGAGGATGGTAGGAAGTACTGTAGTTGAGTTGTGCTCCTTGCAGCTTAAAGAACTCCCTCCAGAAGGCACTAGTGAATATAGGGTCCCTGTCAATGACTATGGTCTTGGGCATCCCATGTAACTTGAATACACCCTCCAAGAAGACCTGGGCTACTGTGGCTGCAGTATAAGGATGGACTAGGGCAAATAGATGTACATACTTTGTGAGTCTGTCAACTATTACTAGTATGGTTGACTTGTGGTGACTGAGGGGTAATCCTTCTATGAAATCCATAGAAATGTCCTCCCAGATCCTATCAGGTACTGGGAGGGGTTGTATTAGCCCTGCAGGAGAGGTATTCTCTCCGTTATTCTGTTGACAGATAGCACAGGCCTTGACATAATTCTGCACATCCTTCTTTATTCCCCTCCAGTGACAAACCTTCTTGAGACTATGGAGAGTCTTTTGAAAACCAGAGTGTCCAGCATTTGGCCTGTCATGGTGTTCTTGAAGCATGGTTTTCATAAATTCTGATGTAGGATCCACTAACAACCTGTTTTTATAGAACAGTAGCCCATCTCTTAGTGAATATTTGTTGTTGTCAAGGAGGCCTTGCTCCCACCTATCCATTTGTTCTTGGTAATAAGTGGAACCTTGCATTAAGTCTTTGAATTGTTGTAGCCACCCTGGTTGAACAACAGTAATAGCTTGTAGTTGTACTTCCCCCCTCCTTAATAAACTGTCCGCAGCTTTATTTTCTTGACCCTTCTTATATTCCACTATATAATTGTAACCATATAGCTTCATTACCCACTTACATTGGGCTTCAGTATGTAATCTCTGCTCCAGCATGTGCTTCAGGGGTTTGTGGTCAGTTTTGATGATGAATGTCCTTCCCCATAGATACTGTGACCACTTCTTGACAGCTAATAGAATGGCCAACATCTCTCTTTCATAGGTAGATAGCATAGCCGTCCTTCCTTTCAAATGTTGACTCAGATAGGCTATTGGTCTTCTTCTCTGCATGAGGACTGCCCCAATCCCTCCTCCAGAGGCATCACATTCCAGTGTAAAGGGTTCATTGAAGTCAGGCATAGCCAAAACTGGGGGTTGTGTCAGCTTAATTTTGAGATCTTCAAAGGCATGTTGAGCCTTATCACTCCAAATGAAAGAGTCCTTCTTAAGCAGACTAGTAAGAGGACCTGCTATGGCTCCATATCCCTTTACAAACCTCCTGTAGTACCCTGTGAGCCCTAGGAATCCTCTGAGCTCTTTGGTGGTCTTAGGGATAGGCCATTCCAGTACTGAACTGATCTTATCTTGATCAACTTCCACCCCTTTGTCAGAAATGATATGGCCTAGATATCCTACCTGTCTCTGCCCAAAGTAACACTTGCTTCTTTTGAGCTTCAACTGGTTGTCTGCCAATAACTGAAACACCTCTTCCAAATGTTGGCAATGACTTTGCAAGTTGGGACTATACACCAGTATGTCATAAAAAAAAACCAACACAAATTTCCTCAATGTTTTTTTGAAAATTGAGTTCATAAGTGATTGGAAAGTAGAGGGGGCATTAGTGAGGCCAAAGGGCATTACCAGGAATTCATAGTGCCCCTCATGTGTTCTGAAGGCTGTTTTGTGCACATCCTGCTCTGTCATCCTCACTTGGTGGTATCCAGCTCTTAGGTCTAACTTAGAGAAGAATTTAGACCCATGGAGTTCATCAAAAAGCTCTTCAATGAAGGGTATGGGGAATTTATCTTTCACTGTCTGTTGGTTGAGACCCCTATAGTCAATACACATCCTCCAGGTTCCTTCATTTTTCTTGACAAGTATGACTGGAGAGGAGTAGGAGCTGTGGCTTGGCCTGATGATACCTGTGTCTAGCATTTCCTGCACCTGCTTCTCTATTTCATTCTTGTGAATATATGGTTGTCTGTAAGGTCTGCTACAGATAGGCACTGCATTAGGCAAGAGTGGGATTTAGTGGTCATACTCCCTCCTTGGTGGTAGGCCTTTAGGTTCCTCGAACAGTGTGGTGTACTTCTGTAGTAGCTCAGCAATAGCTCCCTCTTCTTCCTCCTTGCTCTGGCCTCCTCTTTGGGTCATCTCAATAGAACACAACCGCATGATGTACATCTGCCCTTTCTGCCTTATGTCCTTGTTATCCACTTCTTTAAGTTGAGAATTGGAATCCTGTACCCCTTTGAACTGATGTTCTGACCCATCTTTCTGGTACTTCATAGTGAGCTCTTGGAAGTTCCAGACTATGTCTCCTAAGGTGCGAAGCCAGTTGGCACCTAACACAATTTGACATCCAGCAATTGGTAGGGCTAGTAAGTCGGTCACAATTTTTGTTCTCTGGCACTCTATTACTACTCCCTTGCATGATCCCTGGCTAGTTATCTTCTCTCCATTGGCAACCTGAACTTCAAAGGGCTTATTGTCATGAACTGCCAAACCCAATCTTCTACTGAAACTTGCATCAATGAAACTATGGGTGGAGCCAGAATCCACTAAAATCATCACTGGTTTGTGCTGCACAGTGCCCCTTAATCTCTGTCACCCTCATTTCCCGTATTTCCCGTATTTCGTAATTATACTCGTATCTGGATTTTGGCATGTATTTTTATTTTTCTCAACTTGTGAAATTTCAGTATTTCTCGTATTTTGGGTTTTGGCATGGCTCGGTTTTAATTGGGATGGTTTGGTTTGGTTTGGTTTATTATGTATTGGATCACCTTAACATATGCTACACCCTCAGCACACCACATCCCACCCTCTTTAAAACTCCACCAATATTTTCTCTCTCCTCATAACCACCATTTATTTCCTTCTTCTTCTTCTTCTTCTCCTTCCTCTACACAACTCTCCCAACCCTAGGCAAGTGCATCTTGCCACTACATGAGAACCCTCTTTTATTTGTCCATTTGCTAGATTAGGACATGGTGATCAACATTAGAACTTGATATTTTGTGATTTGGAGTCTCCATTGTTCTAGATCTAAGTTTTCCTATTTTCGGATTTTGCATGGTTTTGATCTATTTAAGTTGGATTTTAAGGGATTTTGATGTTTCCATGTGGAAGAGCATTCAGTTTCACCCAAGTTGGAACTTTGGAAATCCGGATTTGAAGTTCGGATGGCCAAGTTACGATGCTGTGGAGCCTTGAGTTCTACCATGGTGTTCTTGCTGTTTGAAAAAGACAGTGAGCAGTGTGCAGAGCTGATTAGCTTACGCACACTGAGCTGTGCGCGCTCTTTAGCGTAGCGTACACAGACTTGGGTATGCTTCCTGTTGGAAGCGTGTCTCTTGAGCGTGCGTGATTTTTTGCGTACGCTGCTCCTCTTGAGCGTGCGTGATTTTTCGCGTACGCTGCTCCCTTGAGCATGCGTGATTTTTCGCGTACGCTGCTCCCCTTGAGCGTGCGTGATTTTTCACGTACGCTGCTCCTCTTGAGCGTGCGTGATTTTTCGCGTACGCTGCTCCCTTGAGCGTGCGTAATTTTTCGCGTACGCTGCTCCTCTTGAGCGTGTGTGATTTTTTGCGTACGCTGCTCCCTTGAGCGTGCGTGATTTTTCGCGTACGCTGCTCCCCTTGAGCGTGCGTGATTTTTCGCGTACGCTGCTCCCCTTGAGCGTGCGTGACTTTTCGCATACGCAGCTCCCCCTGCGTGCGTGACTTTTCGCGTACGCTGCTCCCCCTGCGTGCGTGACTTTTCGTGTATGCTGCTCCCCCTGCGTGCGTGACTTTTCGCGTACGCAGCTCCCCTGCGTGTGTGACTTTTCGTGTACGCAGCTCCCCAGTGTGCGTGCTTTAGTGCGTACGCAGCTTCCCTGCGTGCGTGCTTTTGTGTGTACGCTGCCCCCTGACCCCTTGCTTAACCCTTTGGCTCTTGGAGTTTTGGTTTTATTTCTTGATTTGGTTTCTCTTTGTGGATTGGGTTTTCCTGAGATCTGTTTAACACAGCACGGCTATCTTGACCCGACACGGCCTAACACGGTTTTCAGTAATTATTTATGACTAGTACGGTTCTCGAGATTTTCTGTGATTTATAACCTTGGTATTCTCTGAACTCCTTGCTAGTGACCCAGTAGGGTGTACACTTAACTTGTAATTTGTGATTAATCCCAATGACTTGATAACTTGATAGTGGCCCGTGGCGGCGCACTCCTGACTTGTAGCATGACTTGATAACTTAACTTGACCTGCCTTGACACCGTGGGTAGTTCTTTCTTGCTTGCTTGTTAAATCCACTTGTCCTGTCTTGCATCATGTCTAGGATGGGACTCCTGAGTACCACGGTCAGGAGTACCTACTAAAATGGATTAAGGTTAATAACTAGAATAACACAGTAGTCATGAAGAGATGACACAGCTACAGGCAATCCCGTTACCTGGGCGCTCTTGGGATCTGTAGCCTGCCGTCGAGTAGGGCACATTTCCAGCGCACCGTCGAGTGTTGCACCCTCTAAGTCACCTAAGGATACATTTGTCTCCCGGGCGATGTACCCACCTGAATTCAACTCCTAATTTTTGACCTGGGTAACCTGGATGGTCTGCAGGGCTTGTGGCTGTGGAATCATCTCACTACATCTTGTTAGTAATTAGGCCTGTGATAACCCTAGTTAGTTAAAGTAGTAAGCCGTAGTATCTGCTTAGCCGTGATTGATTGAATGAGGTAGAACCAGTTTAGCCATGTCTTTATCCAGTACAAGAATGCTTCCTGTCTTAATTTCTTACATTATTATCTTGCCGATAAATGGTAGAAAACCAAGTTCTGTTCAGATGAAGGGTTACAACCCCGGTCCTTGTTTGGTTTACGGGTTGTAACCTGGCTATCGGAATAGTTCCATGGTTATCTCATCGTATATCATCCTGTCATGTTTTCGTAATTCTAGTTTTAATATTAGATTTTCTTGTGCTATTTGCTGGCTTTTGTTCTTATTTCGTGGCCCCCTTGTGGCACTTGCTCTTTTTGGGGTTGACCCAGCTGGTTTTGTGTGGCCAGATTTCGGAGCAGCTCCCGAGGATCTACCAAGCTTCCAGCCCAATGATGACAACTAGACGGAACCCGGGCCAAGAGTGGGTTTTCCTTTTTGTCTTGCCCACTTTATTGTAAAACTATTCTTTTGAGACGTTTAGCCGACGAGCACCTGTTAGCTCGATGCACTTTTACTTACTGTCTGCCTACGGGCTGTAAACATGATTAACAAATCCTAGGGTTGATCATGTATGACTAAACTCTTGCTAGTCCTAACATTTTGTAACGACTAGCTTCATAATCAGCTGAATATGTAATATTTGGGACGCCTTATTATTGTATATTTAATGATCATACATCTTGCGACTTTACTTACTTGCTGTGATTGAGACACTAGGCTTGTTCATGACCATAAGAGACTGTTGGCTTGTAGTAAACCCTCATATATCTAGACAGCCGTGACCGTATATCGAGGTGGTTTCCATTTCAGTATACGTAGCTGGCTATGTCTGCCCCCGCTCTCCAGTATTCTGGTTCTGGGGCGTGACAATCTCATGGTGGAAGAACTTAGGTTCCCAGACAAGGCTTGTAGGGAAATTTCAAACAAGCTCTGTATAGGGTCCTCTGTGGTCTCATGTTCTTTGGCTGCTTCTAGTTGGGTATCTGACTCAAGGGTATCCTCCTCTGCCACTAACATGAACAGCCTCTTTTCCTTGCACTTATGCCCTCTTGCCCATTTCTCATCACACATAAAGCATAACCCTAAATTCTTTCTCCTTAGTATCTCTGAGGGAGATATAGTATGAGGAGCCCCCACAGGAGTACTATTCTTCTTCACAGGCTCTGCATTAAGATTGGCAGGTGATGTATTTGTGCTTTTGATTGGATATGCATTGAACTTGTGGCCCTTCTTGAGGGCTAAAAGCTTGTCTTCATATAATTTAGCAACCTGTATTGCTGCAGAAAGGTTAACAGGTCTAGCTACTAAGACCTCATACCTGATTTCATCCCTGAGTCCCCCCACATAATGACTCACTAGGCTTGCTTCAGGTAGCCCTTGAATTCTATTAGACACCTTCTGAAACTGCAAGGTGTACTCTTGCACAGTTCCTTCTTGGCGCAATAACTTGAGATCTATGGTATGATCTGCAAACTGAGAGGGTCCATACTGCACCCTGATGGAATGGCAGAAGTCCTCCCATCCTACTATGCCTCCTCTTACTTTGAGTAACCAATCGAACCACTAGGCAGCAGTTCCTTTCAGCTGTACTGAACAGATTCCCACCTTGTCCCACTCTGAAATGTTATAGAAATTGAAGTAGCGTCCCACTCGGAGGAGCCATTCTTCTACATCATGCTCTCCATCATATTCTGGAACTTTGAGTCTCACTGGGGTTGGACCTCCCTGGTGACCTCCTTGGTAGGTTCCAATTTGCATAGGGACAGGCATAATTGGGGTTGGCAACCCTTGGCATTGTCCCGGAGCTATCCCAAAATTTGGCCTATGGCCTTGGGGTGGCATATTGTGGCTTACTGCAACAGAATGGTTGGTGTTCACTGTTGGACTTGGCAAATTTGTGGTATATTGGGGAAAATTTGGGAAGATGGGTGGTGGTGTGGCCAGGACTGCTGGTCCATTTTGTGGGGAAGAAACTCTTGGAGAATGAACGTACATCTGTGCAGGAACAGATGAATTTTCTGCGTTCTTCTCTTGAGATCTAGAAAACTCGTTCATGAACTGTTCGAATTTATTACTCAGTTCTAGAACTGTACCTTCCAGGGATAGAAACCGGTCCTCTCCGACCAGTCGTAGGCGGTTCTCCGACGTGTCTCGAGGTGAACTCTGGTTGGACGAGCTCCCTTCATGGCTGGACTCTCTGATGGCCTCGAGAGGCTCTGATACCAAATTGGTATGACCCCTTCCTAAAGAAGGAACCCCACTGGTAGTTTGTGAGGGATTCACCATTACTCACTAGCAAGAAATAGATCTGCACACAAGAACTATGGAATTTACTCAAATTGGGGAAAAGTAGAGAGAACAATACATTGTATAATAGATATTCTCTTTCTTAATGGTTGCCAAGGATGCCTCTCCTTTTCTACAGCTAGCCCTATATAGGCAGGTATTCATCTGATACCTTTTAGATATTTCAGGATATTTACACAGACTCTAATACCCTCTTTTGTTCTCTTGCAGATGGTACCGCCACCTGGAAAGCTCCACCTGGAAAGTGCACCATTACCACTACTGCATATACTCTACTTAATTAAGCTGAATTCACTAATGTTGGCTTAATTACTGCTGCTACTCCTTAACTGCTAATTACCTGCTGCTAGCTACTTGAAGGTTAACTGCTAACTACTTCTCCTGGCTACTGCTACACTACTGATACTACTACTGACTCTGAGTGTCGTCGAGAAAGGTACGTATCAATATGGAGCGACGAAGGAGATGTAGCCGGCGTCGAACGCCTCCACCGACCCGAAGCCCGACCTCGACCGGGTCTCCGCCTCCATATCGGATCTCGAGCGGACCCTCGCCGAGAACTCCTACTTCCTCCCTCCCTACGAGCTCCGCTCCTCCCTCAAGTCCATCGTCGACCTCAAGCAATCTCTCGAAACCCTAGCCTCCAATTTGGTCCCCAAGAAGAAGTTCTCCTTCAGAAAAAAGAAGCAATCTTGGTGATAAAGTTGCCGTCTTGGCGGAGAATTCTGCGGTTCCAGAGCAGATCGACGCCGGAACGGACAAAAGAAGCGGTCTCGGGACCGACGGTGACGTCGTTAAGGACTCCCAGGGCTTCAGAACATGAAAGGCGTCGTCTTGGTGAAGAATTTTAGGGTTTCCGACGAGGGAATGGGAGAGTTCACCCTCACGGATTTTGACTCTAGCGAGGTTTACTTGAAGGGGAGGATTAGGGCTCTGTTCTTCAACCGGATCACGAACTGTCGGATATAATGCGGTCCGGTACTCGGGTTGATACTGATCGAGGAAGTGAGTGGGTGTTTGTTTCTGTTGGCTTCCCATCAGATTAGGATCCACAGAGCGAAAGAGAGTGATTTGTATCTTAGGGTTCGGAGCCGACCGATTGTTGAGGATAGCCACGTATTGAGGTTTTTAGATCAACTTACTTTCCTTCATAAAATATCTAGCTTTTTGGAGAGATTTTGATCTCCAATTTGGGGAT
Source organism: Iris pallida (assembly GCA_029216955.1). NCBI lineage: Eukaryota > Viridiplantae > Streptophyta > Magnoliopsida > Asparagales > Iridaceae > Iris > Iris pallida. Next base: position 17,131,780 of record JANAVB010025598.1, on the reverse strand, counting down.
CTTAGAGTTTCCAATATGGGATCTTAGAGTTTTTTCCCCTTTTTCTTTTCTACTTTTCTGCTTCTTCCAACTTCAGTGAGGAGGAAGATGGCTTACTTGGATTTTGCATGTAGTTCTTCTTCATACCATTCGTAAGAAACATCTGGACTTGGTTGGGTTAATGTTGCTTGATTATACTACTTTGTTTTAGTTTCACAAACCATGGCAAGACCTAAAATTTATTTGGTAGATAGGTTGCATTCCTCAAGTCAAGGAAGGTATTTGCTCGAATAGCCATTTAGATGGGTCAACCTATCATTCCTGTCCTCTGTTTTGGTCAAGTAATTATATCTTGATCTGCATTATGGCATGTTACAAATAAATCACAGACAGTTTATCCTACAATTTTGCAAAGACTTTATGTTTTTTATTGTTTTGTACTTGGCATACATACTCGTGCTTACAAGTGGTATCTTGGCAAGAAAAAAGTTTTCCAGAATGGCCATGAGGTTGCTCCGTTCTATTACTGGAAAGATTTGGGTACATTAGTAAATTTAAAATTTGTCTCAATTCTAGTAGTTTAGAATAGTGTTTAAATTTTTTTTCTCAATTCTAGTAGTTTAAAATTTGTCTCAATTTGAAAAATATTCTTCACCATCTTCCCATCATGATGTATGACTATGATCAACCCTAAATTTCTAATGCTAGCATTCTTAGATATTTCTTCATCATCGATATAGACTACTCTATCTTTGTTCTTGATTTTTGGCTACTTTTTCTCTCCAGATTTTTGGCTACTTTTTCTCCCCAAGTTGTCATCACAGTACTTTGTGATTCCAATGTAGATATCCTTAACAACCTCAATACTGTATGTGAATATTGTAACTTTGGTATTTAATGTATTACTGAAAGGTGTTCTCTCAACCTTATTATTTTCGTAATTATGGTATTTTTTTAATGACTTGTATGTACCCTTCTCGGTGCTTTCCTTGCTTGCTTTGCTAACTTTCATTCATCAGCTAATGATTTTTATTGAAAATTTGGAAATAATTATGATGTGGTTGTTACTTCATTTGATGTTTGAAATTCAATAGGATGTGATTGATAGCATTTTGTTAGTCCTAAGCTATACTATTCACTACAGGTTTCTGCTGATCAAAGGAACTTGGTTTTCAATTCTTCAGGATTTGTACCAACAACGCCAATCACTCTTGCATGCTCATAATACAGTATGCTTTACTATCTTAATTTATATTCATCTTATTAAGTTTTAGCATTTTTGTATTATCTTGACAGTGTTCTTTTCATGACTAGGATGAGAAAATTTCAATCAGTTGTCTAGAATCCAGTGAATATTTAAATCTATATGATACCTGTTTTTCCACTCAAGTTACTAGAGTATTATAACTTTTAGATGGTTACTGAACTCTACTTAATAAATCTTCATTCAGGAAGGTATCTGGGTACCCTCTTCAGAATATTCCAACGCGGAACCTGATCCGCTCCGAAACTTTGCTGAGAAAATTGTTGATAAGATGAATTCTGGGCATGTTGAATATGTACAGAGGTTATGTAACATTTTTCTGGACTCTGGATTTTGCGTTTGAATATCTTATCATGTCTGTGATAAGTTCCTTTTGCAACTAGAAATAACAATAGTATATGTTACTTGTGTATATGCATTACAGCCAGTCTAATCACAATAGTATATGTTACTTTTGTTTTATGCATTACATCCAATTCTTAGCCGCTTGTATCAAGCTCAGTTACTTGACCAAACAAGCATCAACTAAATTTTTTTTAGACAGATGCTCTGCCTAGTAGCCCTCACTTCCTTCTGCACATTTCATTAGCAATCTTTTCAAAGCTATCCCGATGAAGCTACTTCATGTTTATTGTTGCCTCTCTTCTAGATTAAAGGGGCATTTGAACAGAAAATCTACATAAATAATTAACCTGAAATGGTTTGTTAGACATCAAAATACTTATTGTCTGTGGATTATAGATTTCCCACCAGGCAGCCGTACCTTTATTCACGTTCATTTAAAACTCTGAAAGAATAGAGAGAATAATGGGATGCTTTATTGAGGAGGGGGTACAGATCATAATTTGGAACCCGCCCACATGTATTATGGTATCATGAATTTTATGACAAATATAAATAAACAGTGATGAACATACAGAAGTATTATAGCTTCAACCTCTCGAGCTGTTAATTACTAAGGGGGTCTTTGCAGCTCGCATTATGTTCCCTAGAGAAGTTACAGATGAAAAAGGAGTAAAATCTTCATTCAATTCAATGTCCCATCTCGCTTGGGAGGTAGAGAAGAACTATAATGTTCCAGAGTTTGAGAAGGTGAAGTGCTCGAAAAAGATCAGGTAGGTACTCATGCTGTGAAACCCAGAGTTTTAGAATTTATGAATTGTTGGATTGTAGCATAAATTATTATTATTATTATTATTATTATTATTATTATTATTATTATTATTATTATCTATTAGTCGGATTTAGGAAAAATATTATTTTTAAAATTATTATTGGGTTTTTGTTTGTGGCCCTGTCCCCGATCCCGAGTCCGGACTCCGACCCCGAGTCCGAACACCTGATCCCGGTTTCCCGAAACCCAACTCAGTCCGAACCCATTCTTTTACTTTCTTTAAATTCTGATTATATATTTAATATCTATTATTAATTAAAAAAAAAACCCACTTGGCCTGGTCTCCCCACGACCAGGCCATCCCCTCTTTTCCTCCACTTCACAACTCTCCTCACCACTCCTCTCCACACATTTCGTTCCCCACCCCTTCCTTATAATAACACCCCACCTGCACCACTTCTCCCACTCCTATAAACTTCCCTCAACTCACCCTCACTCTCACAAATTCCCTCACTCTCACAATTTCCTCATCACGCCACTTTCATCTTCCCCAGAACCGTGCCCTAGCCCGACCGCTCGGCCCCGACCCCGTACGCCAGACCCCGCCTCTCGCCGACCTCCGGCGACCTCGCCACCAGCCCGCCGGCGCCCCTCCGGCGACTCCGCCCGCGCCCGACCCGCGCGACCTCCCCCATCCGTGCCTCCTGGCCGCGCCCGACCTCCGAATCCCTTCCCGTGCGCGCCTCCTCGCCGAGCTTCCCGTGTTTCCGCGGGTCCCCGATCTCCAGATCTGCTGTCCGGTTCATTCCCGTGCTTTTCGCGGTCCCCGTTTTCGCTGTCCAGCACTGTCCGTGCCCGATCCGCTGTCCCGAGGCAATTCTCCGATGCCCGCGTATTTCTTTCTTCCATTTTCATCTGAGAGCTCTAGCCGAGCAATCCGAGGTATACTTCCGTGTCCCCGTGTCCCTTCCGTAGTGTCAATGATGATACGGTTCCCGATCCCGTCCCGGGATTCGGTTGCGTTTTCGGTTTCTTCGGATTCCGAACTTTTCTTCGGAAAGACTTCTGTGGTTTGTTGTCTGTGAGAATTCCGAGTTTAGTTTCGGAATTTTCGAAACTAGTATATTTGGGTTCTGTGATCATTTTTCCTAGTTGTTTCCGTGGTATTTTCGGGTTTTCCGAAAATGTATTTCGGAAACGTTCTGTGAATGGGATTTTTCATATATTTTGTGGATGAAAATTATTTTCAGTGGGTTTTCCTGGTTTGGGATAATTATTTTGGTGTTTGTTGGCATTTTTCCAGTATTGGGTTGTCCCAGTTATAGTGGAAATGCTGTCCAAATTTTCTTAAAAAGTTCTGAAATACTTTCCAAAACCAGTTATTTTGCAAAGGAATTATTTAGTTGATTTTTGTTTTCCGGGCGACGACCGTACCGGTCTGTGGGTCCTAGCAAAATGCAAACGAAATCGGTATTGTCCGGACGTTGAGGCATTAGCTAAAAATGATATTTTGAACCAAGTTTGAGACGCATTTAATTATTATCTTTAATTTATAATTATTATTTTTAGTACGGGTACTGCTGTTAGTATTTTTGGTGCAGGACTTCGGCCTGCTGAATGGACCGCTTCCCGGCGTTCAGGATTCATCCGAGTTTTATTTTATTCTTAAAATTTATTTATGTAAATAATTGTAAGGGCACAAGTCCAGTTTTCTATTTTCTTTGCTGCGACCCTGTATTGTGTAGCATAGCTTTTCTTTATTTTTTGAGTTATTGTTTTGGCTTTAAACGCGTAGATTATTAAAATGAGTATTTATTTTAATATAGAAAATTAATAAGGTTTTCTCACAGTAAATAAATTAGTAAAATTACAAGTTTGTTATTTAAACAAATTCACGTTCTTCTCATCTAAAGAAAAGTATTAGTTTTATATATGATATTACAAAATACAAAGTTTTGCCAAATTAACCGGTAATTGACATTTTTTCAATTAATCAATAACCGGCTTATTTTAATTAAATAATAACGAACATAGAATTGCCACGTTAGACGATTTTCGGTAGAATAATTAATAAACTTAAAACTGAATTAGGACCAATTCTAGAGATTGTAACTAGCACACCTAGAATGGTTTCATATTGGTTCTAAGCCAAGGTTCTCAACTGTAGGATCTCGGAGACGAACCTGACACCCTCCTCGGAACCGACCTTACCGATCCAGTCATAAACAAAGGCAAGTTACGGTTATGTTTTCTTGTATTTTATTTAGTAATTGTCTAGCTGCATGTTTAAACCACATTGCTACACGGAACCCTCTCCTAGGGTTCAAATATTGATTGATATTGATTGTGGGGATTTGGGGAATAGTGTAACGTTTATGGCCAATACCCTCCTATATTGCAGGATTGTGCGAGGTTACCCCTCTTACACACGGGGATAAGCCGTATCGCGTCGCTAGGACGCTATTGTATAACCCAAGCCGGTCATAGACGATTACACATTCAAATCACATTGTTTTTAATCGTAGAACTACTGAAAAATATTGTTTCAACTGTTTAGCCTGCACTTTTCCATTATTATTTGAAATATGAGATACATATTCGTACTTGCTCCCTCCTGACTGGAGACAACATTTTTAGGTGACATTGAGGATGCTGAGCTATTGTACAATAGCTACTATGACCCGGTTTTGTACCCTGTGGCGTTGCCAGAGTCCCCTTGGAGGACGTAGGACCTGAGGCCGACGAGCCGACCGCTTAGCTAGTTATTTCCAGTTTTCTAGTTTTGTTGTTTTGGAATTTTGTTAATTTGAATTCAGCATTTCATTTCAGTTCATACATTCCAGTTGTACTTTTCAGATGTTGAATAAAAGTTTTAAAATTTCCGTATATTGAGTTGTGACAAATGTATAGATGTTTTTGAGAATACCTGCATTATAGAACAGCTTACTGCCGCCGTCTCACAACGGTGCAGGCTGGACATGATCCGGTTCGACCCAATTATTTGGGATCGGGTCGTGACATATTTTTAGTGGTGGCCCATGCAGGTCAGATCAACAACTTAGGAGAACATATTTAGAAACAATTAGAACACTATAACATCAATTTGTCATGACATAGGACCGAAATATATATTATAAGTAAATATTTTTGTTTGCTATAGACTGGTAGGCTACCTTGCTTGTGTTTGCAACCAAAACCTTCCAGAGTACGGCCAAAGGAAAGACCACTCGTTTCGGCCCTGCTGGCGATGAGGTCCACCATCGGTCATACTTGGACCCATACCCATCACCGAGGCTTGTAACTGTCCTATAACTATCTCAGGCCACAAATTCTTAACACTCTTACTTGTGATGTCCTTGCCCAACTATGATGTAGTCCTAGGGATGGACTGGTTAAGTGAGCAGCATGCACTGATAGATTGTCACAGAGGATGTGTAATCTTCAGCCCACCAGGAGAACCGGAGTTTGAAATCTCTCGAGCTCCGGAAGACATGAAGAGTGTTACCTACACCTCTATCACCGAAAAACCTGGGCCTCCTCACCCTATTATAGCAGAATTCATGGACGTTTTTCCAGATAGTCTTCCAGAATTGTCGCCAGATCGAGGTGTAGAATTCACCATCGACCTAGTTATCGGCTCTTCCCCTATTTCTCGGGGATGCTACAGAGTCAACCCCAAGGAGGCAAAGGAGATGAAGGACCAGATTGACGAACTGAAGGCACAAGGATTTATCAGAGACGGGGCTTCACCCTGGGGAGCACCAGTTTTGTTCGTGCCCAAGAAGGATGGAACCGTGCGGATGTGCATCGATTACCGGGCGCTGAACAACATCACCATCAAGAACAAGTACCCTCTGTCCCGGATCGACGACCTGTTTGATCAACTGAGTGGAGCTAAGGTATTTTCGAAGATAGATCTCAGGTCTGGCTACCATCAAATCAAGGTCAGGAAGGAGGATATTCCAAAGACGGCGTTCAACACCAAATATGGTCATTATAAATTTTTGGTCATACCGTTTGGACTGACGAATGCCCCTGCAGTATTCATGAACCTTATGAACAAGGTTTTCCATGAATATCTGGATCAGTTTGTTGTTGTCTTTATCGACGACATTTTGATCTACTCGAAGACTGAAGAAGAGCACGAAGAGCACCTGAGGAAAGTTCTGGGAACTTTAAGGAAGGAGAAGCTCTATTGTAAACTATCTAAATGCGAATTCTTCTTCGACAAAGTGGATTTTCTTGGCCATGTTGTCACAGGAGAAGGAATTTCGGTGGATCCAATGAAGATAGCTGCTATTGAGAAGTGGACTGCACCAAGTTCAGTTGCAGAAATCAGAAGCTTTTTGGGTTTAGCTGGCTACTACCGGAAATTTGTGAAGGATTTCTCCAGGATTGCTGAACCGATGACGAAGCTAACTAGGAAGAACGAAGAATTCATTTGGTCTGAAGCTTGCAAATCAGCATTTGAGGAACTGAAGAAGAGGCTTACAACGGCGTCGATACTTGCGCTACCCTCAGGTACCGGCGATTTCTCAATTTACAGTGATGCTTTCGGTAAGGGATTGGGCTGCGTTCTTCAACAATACGGGAAAGTAATTGCTTACGCATCTAGGCAATTACGGACTCATGAGAAGAACTATTCCACGCATGATTTGGAGCTTGCAGCGGTGATATTTGCATTGAAGCTATGGAAGCACTACCTTTATAGAGAGAGTGGAAATATTTACAGACCACAAAAGTCTTAAATATATTTTCACTCAGAAGGAGCTGAATATGTGACAGAGATGATGGCTGGAGCTGATGAAGGATTTCGACATCAACCTGCAGTATCATCCGGGTAAGGCTAATGTTGTTGCAGATACACTTAGTCGATACCCGATGGCAATGTTCTTGACCAAGGAGCGTCATTTGCTGGAGGACATAGAAAAGCTTGGACTGGAGATTGTACTGCCCGAAGAGGAAATAAAAAAACTGGGAAGAGAAGCCATCGTACCAGGAACTGATTCATCAATGATGCAGTTGTAAGTGCGTTCAAGTCTAATGGACAGAGTCAAGGAGGCACAATTCTAAGACGAGACGATTTGCAAACTTAGAGATCAAGTGCTGGCAGGAACACTTGAAGGATTTTCAATCGCCAGCGACGGAGCACTGAAGCATGGTACGAGGTTGTGCGTACCAACTGGCAAACTGAGGAACGAGCTGATGCAAGAAGCGCACCAATCGCAGTATTCCCTACATCCAGGAGCCAATAAAATGTATCGGGATATGCGTTCTGTAGTGTGGTGGTATGGAATGAAGAAGGACGTATCCAGGTAAGTAGCTAGATGTTTAATTTGTCAACAAGTGAAAGCTAGCAGACAGAGACCAGCAGGACTGTTGCAGCTGTCATGCCCCGAGTCGGCAACGTTCGTCCCCGATGTTAATTTTGCCGATTCGATCGTCCTCGCTAAGGCGTGATGCCGCACGAGCCTGGAGTTGCGCTCGTACAAGGCAAGATGACAAGTTCTCAAACGGTTATCTTTTGATTTTGATATTAATACGCCAAGTCGAAACTTCACAAATCATATCAGAATATAAGACGCAGTATAGGAAGATAGAAATGCTTTTCATTCATAGCTTGCAACGAAGCGCAAGTCGTAATTTACATTGGATGCCGTTGCGGCTACATTGATTGAAAACAGAAAGAAAATACATTCGACAAGTTGCCTGAACTACGCTTGCCGTCCCATACATTCGCCCCTTTATACATAAGCCGTCGACTTGAATTGGCTTCAAAATACTTCAGTATAGGAAGAGCTTCAAAACGCCTCTCCGTACTTCAGCTTCGTTTTAGGTTGGAGCGCCAGCCGCACCTGGAAAAATTGGGGGAGGGGATTAGCACACTTGCTAAGTGGACGAGACGAACCAACTCGTCTAAACCGACTCTGATTGTTAGGATAGACATGCTTTAGAGTTGTCTTTCTATTAGAACTAAATGAATTCAGTTCATATTCGATAGCCGTCTTTGAGTATTAAAGCATACAACATAACATCGCAGTTTATCATATTTCTTACCACGGCCGTTGCTCGTCCCTGCATGAAAACAGAGATAATATTTACACCTGCATAAGACAATAGGTGAGCATGCAACTATCTTATATGCGGTCATTGGTGCTACGCACCACTAGGGACTTAATCGAAGTTGGCATGCGACGCAACCCGTTCAGCCTAGGTTGCAAGCCTTACTGAAGGTCCCGCATGCCTCGCGCCGAAGCACGATAAATTATTCCCCCTAGGCCGAATCGGTTCCGATGCCCCGGATACCGTTTCGAGGAAAACGAACTTGTGCACAAGCTGTCCATGACCATGCCTATGTGCGAATAGTTTCATATATGCGAACAGTTTTGTATAGCGCGGATAGTATCGAACGACATTATCATTTCTCGCAACTCATGCAACGATTCATTTTCCCCAAAGCCGTACACCGATTTAGCGTCCCGTGGGCACCAAATTGTCCGAGGCATCATAACCCATGATCGACGTTTCATAATATTTTGCAGCAGATGAAATAGTCTATCTTTTTACTAGAATCTTAAACTTTTCCAGTTATGTGAGAAACTTGTATTTTTTCGAGTAGATTACTCAAAATCGATACGTTTTTCCCGAGTTCTTGACTTAGTGGATTGGCATGCAATTAACTTGGCATCGTTCGATTTGAATGAATTTGAAGCAAGGAATAAGTTTGCGGGACAGAATAGAAAAGAAGGCCGAATCACCCACCGATTACTTTGCTTCGTGCCGATCGTCCAAGTGCTACGCAACGTCAATCCTTAGTTACGCGAGCTCCTGCAATGGCACCAACGCTTTGTTAGAATTCCTTCTTTTCCCCTTGCATCGAAATTGTAATTGCATCCATGAAAACGACGCGAAAGCACTTCATCAAGCCCATCGGCAAAGCTCCAAGAAAACTATACAGCGGTCCGGTCCCGTCGAAGGGACTCTTATAGAGAGCTCACTCGCCGAGACGCAGCCCGCTGCATCTAGGACTTATTCCAACAGAAGTCGTTCCATTAGTTGGATCGATTCTCGTAACTTCCGTCCAAATCGATTTGAATCGATGCCGCAAGACGTTAACGTTTACCAAGCTTAGCGATCGAGTCAGATGGCCATCTAAGTTCCCGGCCGATCTGACTCGGCGCTATCATATTATGAAGTTCCGTCGCCTATCGAAAGCGGGGCGCTACATATCCCGGCCGATCTGACTCGGCGCTAGCATATTATGAAGTTCCGTCGCCTATCGAAAGCGGGGCGCTACATAATATACCACTAAGAAAAAGTTTCGTCCCGAAACTTAAGAACAAGGGTCTGACCTTAATTTAGACAAACAACGCGGGGTACTTCTCTTTCATCTCCGCCTCCATCTCCCACGTCGACTCCTCGACTGAATGGTTCCGCCAAAGCACGCGGACCAAGGACATCGACCGATTTCGCAGCACCTTCTCCTTGCGGTCCAAAATTTGAATAGGCTCCTCCGAGTAAGACAAGTCAGTACGTAGCTCCAACTGATCGAAGCTGACCACATGACTTGGATCGTGCACGTATTTTCGAAGTTGTGAAACGTAGAAAACATCGTGCACATCAGCTAAGGCAGGAGGTAGTGCGATCCGATAAGCAACCGTCGCAACTCGCTCAATGATCTCGAAGGGGCCTACAAATCTCGGGCTCAACTTGCCTTTAACGCCGAACCGCATCACACCGCGCATGGGCGTTACTTTTAGAAACACATGGTCCCCGGCCAAGAACTCTAGCGGTCGCCGACGAAGATCTGCGTAGCTCTTTTGTCGACTTTGCGCGATGCGGAGTCTATCTCGAATCAAGCGGACCTTTTCGACGGCCTGCTCCACCAGTTCCGGTCCAAGCACTTGTCGCTCTCCGACTTCATCCCAGCATATCGGCGAACGACACTTCCTCCCGTAGAGCGCTTCGTATGGAGCCATCTGAATGCTCGACTGATAACTATTGTTATACGCAAACTCCGCAAGCGGCAAATGCGTATCCCAACTAGTCTTTAGGTCGATCGCACACAGACGCAACATATCTTCTAAGATCTGATTGACCCTCTCTGTCTGACCGTCTGTTTGGGGATGGTACGCCGAACTAAAGTTCAGTTTGGTCCCCATCGTCGCTTGGAGGCTCGTCCAGAAACGCGATAGGAATCGTCCGTCTCTGTCCGAAATTATAGAGGCCGGTACCCCGTGCAGTCGAACAATCTCATCGACGTAGATTTGTGCTAACCGATCGATGCTCTATCCTAGTTTAATTGCGATGAAGTGAGCCGACTTGGTCAATCTATCAACAATGACCCAAATCGCATCATTCTCCCACGACGTCTTCGGAAATCCCACAATGAAATCCATCGAGATATTGTCCCACTTCTACTCGGGAATGGGGATGTTCTGCAGCTCGCCGCCTGGCCGTTGGTGTTCCGCCTTCACCTGCTGACACGTCATGCATTGCGATACGAACGTAGCCACGTCTTTCTTCATACCGTGCCACCAAAAGTTTGTGCGCAAGTCCTTGTACATCTTGGTGCTTCCAGGATGTAACGAGTACTTCGCATAGTGCGCCTCTGTCAGAATTTCTTTTCTGAGTTCGTCAGTTTCTGGAATGCAGAGCCTTCCCTTTAGTCGCATCGTCCCATCTCCGTCTTCCGTAAAGTCAGTCGCCCTTCCCGTTGAAATCAGCTCGCGTATTTTCTTCAGGAATGAGTCGTCCCCCTGTGCGGTCTTTATCTTGCTAAGCAGGCTCGATCCTAACTTCAGTTGAGCTAGGTGCAGGTGTCGATACTCAATTCCGAGTTCGATACCCATCGCTTCAAGGTCTCGCTTTATCTCCTTGTTTATGGCCAGTGTTCCCATAAACATTCGGCTGAGTGCGTCGGCCACCACGTTTTCCTTGCCCGGTGTATACTCGATCGTTAGCTCGTAATCTTTTATGAGTTCGAGCCAACGTCGCTGTCGTAGGTTGAGCTCCCGTTGTGTAAATAAGTACTTCAGGCTTTTGTGATCTGTGTAGATTCTGCATGCCACGCCATAGAGGTAGTGCCGCCATAACTTCAATGCAAAGACGATCGCCGCCAATTCTAGGTCATGCGTCGGGTAGTTTTTCTTGTGCTGCTTCAACTGCCGTGAAGCGTAGGAGATGACTTTGTCTCTCTGCATGAGTACGCACCCGAGGCCAGTTCCCGATGCGTCGCTGAATATCTGAAAGCCTTCTGGACCGTCTGGAAGTGCAAGGATTGGAGCTGAGACGAGTCGTTGCTTCAACTCTTGGAAGCTGGATTCACAGTCGTCGCTTCATTCAAATATTACTCCCTTCTGGGTGAGGCGAGTCAGAGGCGACGCTAGTTTTGAGAAGCTTCGCACGAATCTACGATAGTAGCCCGCTAAGCCCAGGAAACTCCGAATGTCGCTAGCCGAGGCAGGTCGTTTCCAATCCACCATCGCATCAATCTTCTTTGGGTCCACCGCGACACCTTCGGCAGATATTACGTGCCCGAGGAATGTCACGCTACTCATCCAGAACTCGTACTTACTCTGCTTGGCGTACAATTTGTTTTCACGCAGAATCTGCAGCACCGTCTTCAAATGTTCCGCGTGCTCTTCCCGATTCCTTGAGTAGACAAGGATATCGTCGATGAATACGACTACAAATTTATCTATTTGAGGTCGGAAGACTCGGTTCATCAGATCCATGAACGCGACAGGGGCATTAGTCAAACCGAACGGCATGACGAGGAATTCGTAATGACCATATCGAGTGCGGAAGGCAGACTTCGATATGTCGTCGGACTTGATCTTCAACTGATGATAGCCTAAACGAAGATCGATTTTTGAAAATATTGCCGCGCCTTGCAGTTGGTCAAACAAGTCGTCGATTCGCGGCAAAGGATACTTGTTTTGCACGGTCGTCTTGTTGAGTTCCCGATAGTCGATGCATAGCCGCAATGACCCATCTTTCTTCTTCACGAACAGTACGGAAGCTCCCCACGGAGAGACGCTAGGGCGAATAAATCCGCGGTCTAGCAACTCTTGTAATTGCACCTTCAGTTCCTTCAGTTCTGCTGGAGCCATTCGGTAAGGCGCCTTTGATATCGGCCGTGTATCCGGAAAGGTGTCGATGCTGAATTCAATTTCTCGATCCGGCGGCATCCCGGGCATCTCGTCAGGAAAAACGTCGAGAAAATCTGCCACAACATCCGTCTGCATTATGTTTGTATGATCCGTCCGCGTGTCTCGAACTGATGCCAAGTATCCCGCACAGCCGGAATGCAGCATACGCCTCGCCGAGATTGCCGATACCATCATCGCTGTCTTCGAGGCCGTACCGCACGAATATGAGAACTCTGTCTCGCCAGGAAGACGAAATACCACTCTCTTCTCCGCGCACTCGATCGTTGCACGACAAGCGCCCACAATCCATGCCCAGGATTATGTCGTAATCTTTGATGTCTAGCACGACGACATCCAAGGATAGATATCTTTCCTCGACGCAAATGTGGCCATCCCTACAAATAAAGTTCGCAGGCATATCGACTCCCGACGGAGTGCTAACGCTAATATTTTTATCTAGTGATTGCATGGTTATTTTATTTTCTTTCGCAAAATCAGCAGATATAAAGCTATGCGTCGCACCCGAATCGAATAGGACTCGTGTAGGTATACTTTGTAGAGTAATATACCTGTTACAACAGTATCGGACGCGTACGCCTCGTCCCGAGTTAAGGCATAAACTCGGCCTTGAGCTCCGTGGCGTTGGTTCTGCTGGTTGACGGGCACCGCATTTGCGCCTTGCAGTATCGGCGCTTTATGCGGATTCGGAACGTTCCTCGACGGGTTTTGTTGATTCGGCTTCCCCGTCTGACAATATTGACTGAAGTGGCCTAGCTCGCCACACTTGAAGCATGTTCCCAGTCTACAATCGGGTGCTCGGTGCCCACGCTTGCCGCATCTGTTGCAATTTACTGCGGCAAAGTGACCATGATTTTCAGACGTGTTTGGACGCTTTGGTACTCCCAATCCTCCAGCGTCATTAGGACGCTTGTTGAAGTTGTTGCGAACGACAGGCACGGCCCTTTGTGACATACGGCCGAAGATTCGCTCACTATCAAGTGCGGCTTCATAGGATTCACGATAAGTTTGGCATCGTTGGTTCATGACGTCCCTACGCAGTTCTTCGTTGAGGCCTTGCTGAAAACGCTCGCACCATTCTTCTTTGTTGGGCAGGAAGGCACCGGCAAATTTTACAAGTTTCGAGAAGCTTGCATCATAATCTTCCACACTCATATTCCCCTGCCTCAACATCATGAACTCATCTGCCTTCTGTCGACGGATGGCGCGAGGAACGTACTGCTCAAGGAAGGCTGTTTTGAACATTTCCCAAGAAATCTTTTTGTTGGAATCGGTTTCACAGATCTCTTGTTTCTTCGCCGTCCACCAGTCATGTGCTCTAAGTTGTAACAGCAGCGCCGCACAGGCCACCCTCTGGGACCCTTCGATGCAGAGGAGATCGAACAAGTCCTCCATCTTTGCGAGCCATCCTACTATCACGTCGGGCTCTGCTCGGCCGTTGAACTTTGGCGGGTTCATTTTGCGAAACTCCTTCACTTTGAACATGGAAGGAGAGTTCATCATTTGCGGGGAGCCATCTTCCTCCTCGTCTTCTTCTTGATCACCTTGCTTTTCCTCGGGCTCTTCGTCCGTCGTCTTAGTATTGCCCGCCATTCTGCTCACTATCTGAGTCAGGACATTCATCTGTCTTTGTTGTGCCTCAAATTGAGCTTTGAATTGTGTCTGAAGCTGCTGCTGCAGTTCCATCAACTGTAGCATCTTCTGCATAGTCGTCTCGCTAGGCTCGGTGCTTTTTGTGCTCGACGTACTATCACAGTTTGGGTTGTTGGGCCGGCGATTTTCTTATCTCGCTTAGTCATTCCTACAAACAGTGTAAACCCGTTAGTATTTTTCAAAAATATCTACGGGCTTACCTGTATGGAACTTGTATTTCACGGAGCATACCGACAAGCATTCAATCAAGCCATCGCAACGGACATTCCAACAATGAAACATATTTCAAAAATCCGAGGAAACATAACTGAGCTCTGATACCAATTTGTCACGCCCCGAGTCGGCAACGTTCGTCCCCGATGTTAATTTTGCCGATTCGATCGTCCTCGCTAAGGCGTGATGCCGCACGAGCCTGGAGTTGTGCTCGTGCAAGGCAAGATGACAAGTTCTCAAACGGTTATCTTTTGATTTTGATATTAATATGCCAAGTCGAAACTTCATAAATCACATCAGAATATAAGACGCAGTATAGGAAGATAGAAATGCTTTTCATTCATAGCTTGCAACGAAGTGCAAGTCGTAATTTACATTGGATGCCGTTGCGGCTACATTGATTGAAAACAGAAAGAAAATACATTCGACAAGTTGCCTGAACTACGCTTGCCGTCCATACATTCGCCCCTTTATACATAAGCCGTCGACTTGAATTGGCTTCAAAATACTTCAGTATAGGAAGAGCTTCAAAACGCCTCTCCGCACTTCAGCTTCGTTTTACGTTGGAGCGCCCGCCGCACCTGGGGAAATTGGGGAAGGGGATTAGCACACTTGCTAAGTGGACGAGACGAACCAACTCGTCTAAACCGACTCTGATTGTTAGGATAGACATGCTTTAGAGTTGTCTTTCTATTAGAACTAAATGAATTCAGTTCATATTCGATAGCCGTCTTTGAGTATTAAAGCATACAACATAACATCGCAGTTTATCATATTTCTTACCACGGCCGTTGCTCGTTCCTGCATGAAAACAGAGATAATATTTACACCTGCATAAGACAATAGGTGAGCATGCAACTATCTTATATGCGGTCATTAGTGCTACGCACCACTAGGGACTTAATCGAAGTTGGCATGCGACGCAACCCGTTCAGCCTAGGTTGCAAGCCTTACTGAAGGTCCCGCATGCCTCGCGCCGAAGCACGATAAATTATTCCCCCTAGGACGAATTGGTTCCGATGCCCCGGATACCGTTTCGAGAAAAACGAACTTGTGCACAAGCTGTCCATGACCATGCCTATGTGCGAATAGTTTCATATATGCGAACAGTTTTGTATAGCGCGGATAGTATCGAACGACATTATCATTTCTCGTAACTCATGCAACGATTCATTTTCCCCAAAGCCGTACACCGATTTAGCATCCCGTGGGCACCAAATTGTCCGAGGCATCATAACCCATGATCGACGTTTCATAATATTTTGCAGCAGATGAAATAGTCTATCTTTTTACTAGAACCTTAAACTTTTCCAGTTATGTGAGAAACTTGTATTTTTTTGAGTAGATTACTCAAAATCGATACGTTTTTCCCGAGTTCTTGACTTAGTGGATTGGCATGCAATTAACTTGGCATCGTTCGATTTGAATGAATTCGAAGCAAGGAATAAGTTTGCGGGACAGAATAGAAAAGAAGGCCGAATCACCCACCGATTACTTTGCTTCGTGCCGATCGTCCAAGTGCTACGCAACGTCAATCCTTAGTTATGCGAGCTCCTGCAATGGCACCAACGCTTTGTTAGAATTCCTTCTTTTCCCTTTGCATCGAAATTGTAATTGCATCCATGAAAACGACGCGAAAGCACTTCATCAAGCCCAGCGGCAAAGCTCCAAGAAAACCATACAGCGGTCCGGTCCCGTCGAAGGGACTCTTATAGAGAGCTCACTCGCCGAGACGCAGCCCGCTGCATCTAGGACTTATTCCAACAGAAGTCGTTCCATTAGTTGGATCGATTCTCGTAACTTCCGTCCAAATCGATTTGAATCGATGCCGCAAGGCGTTAACGTTTACCAAGCTTAGCGATCGAGTCAGATGGCCATCTAAGTTCCCAGCCGATCTGACTCGGCGTTAGCATATTATGAAGTTCCGTCGCCTATCGAAAGCGGGGCGCTACATATCCCGGCCGATCTGACTCGGCGCTAGCATATTATGAAGTCCCGTCGCCTATCGAAAGCGGGGCGCTACAGCAGCCGCTAGACATCCCGAAGTGGAAATGGGAGCACATAATGATGGACTTTGTATCGGGACTGCCTCGATCCCAAGGAGGGAAGGATGCCATTTGGGTTATCATGGACCGACTGACGAAGTCAGCCCACTTTATTCCTTTCATGGTGGGTCTATCCACTGAGAAGTTGGCGGCACTGTACATGCGGCACATCTACCGGATTCATGGAGTTCCGGTAAGTACTGTGTCTGACAGGGATACCAGGTTCACCTCTCACTTCTGGAAGAGCTTGCATGACAGTTTGGGAACGCAACTGAAGTTTAGCACCGCCTATCATCCCCAGACTGACGGACAATCAGAGAGAACAATCCAGACGCTAGAAGACATGCTGAGATCCTGCGTCTTAGAATTTGGAGGGTCTTGGGAAGACCATTTGCACTTGGTAGAGTTCTCCTACAACAACAGCTACCAAGCTAGCATCGGTATGACACCATTCGAGGCACTTTATGGACGTCGTTGTCGCACTCAACTTGCTTGGGACGACGGATGAGAAAGAGTACTGCTTGGACCTGAAATGGTGACCGATGCAGCAGAGAAGGTAAAGATGATTAGGGACAAGCTCAGGATTGTCCAGGACAGACAAAAGCATTGGGCCGATAGCAGTCGTCGACCACTGGAGTTCGAAGCAGGAGATAATGTCTTCGTCAAGATTTCCCCTACCCGAGGAACTATCAGATTCGGCAGAGCAGGAAAGCTGAGCCCCAGGTTCATCGGCCCATTCGAAGTTTTGAGCCGAATTGGAGAAATAGCGTACCGATTAGCTCTACCAGTTAATCTTGAAGGTGTGCACAACGTCTTCCATGTTTCACAGCTCAGTCGTTACATTCCGAATCTAAGTCACATATTGGATCATTCGGAGCTGGAGATTGGACCCAGTCTCACAGTGCCAGAGAAGCCAGTGGCAATTTTAGACAGAGGTGAGAAGAAAACCAAGAACTCCGTGCCGCCTCATAAACTTCTATTTCTTGCAAGTATTATCTTTTGTTCTAATATCTTTGACTGATGCTGCTAAGTTAGATTTTCGAGCTTATTTCTTTTTTGAGCTTGATCATGATAGTATTTTATTGGGTGCACCCACTAATATATTGTCTAATCAGAACCGGTGCATGATGGTCTGATCAACCACGTGTACTTTGGTTCGCTTATATATATTCTTGTTCTACGTGGATAGTGACATAGTTAAAACTTGTCCCTAAACGTCTCATCCACGACTGCCTTGGCAATTCTTAATGTTGGACCTGAGTTACGGGCGAAGTACCCGTACCTGTTTGATTTGAGTTTATCCTACCCTATCCTTTAATTTCGAGGACAAAATTTCTAAGGAGGAAAGATTGTGAAACCCAGAGTTTTAGAATTTATGAATTATTGGATTGTAGCATAAATTTTGTTTAATTATTATTATTATTATTATTATTATTATTATTATTATTATTATTATCTATTAGTCGGATTTAGGAAAAATATTATTTTTAAAATTATTATTGGATTTTTGTTTGTGGCCCTGTCCCCGATCCCGAGTCCGGACTCCGACCCCGAGTCCGAACACCTGATCCCGGTTTCCCGAAACCCAACTCAGTCCGAACCCATTCTTTTACTTTCTTTAAATTCTGATTATATATTTAATATCTATTATTAATTTTAAAAAAAACTCACTTGGTCTGGTCTCCCCACGACCAGGTCATCCCCTCTTTTCCTCCACTTCACAACTCTCCTCACCACACATTTCGTTCCCACCCCTTCCTTATAATAACACCCCACCTGCACCACTTCTCCCACTCCTATAAACTTCCCTCAACTCACCCTCACTCTCACAAATTCCCTCACTCTCATAATTTCCCCATCACCCTACTTTCATCTTCCCCAGAACCGTGCCCTAGCCCGACCGCTCGGCCCCGACCCCGTGCGCCGGACCCCGCCTCCCGCCGGCCTCCGGCGACCTCGCCACCAGCCCGCCGGCGCCCCTCTGGTGACTCCGCCCGCGCCCGACCCGCGCGACCTCCCCCATCCGCGCCTCTTGGCCGCGCCCGACCTCCGACTCCCTTCCCGCACGCGCCTCCTCGTCGAGCTTCCCGTGTTTCCGCGGGTCCCCGATCTCCAGATCTGTTGTCCGGTTCATTCCCGTGCTTCCCGTGGTCCCGGTTTTCGCTGTCCAGCACTGTCCGTGCCCGATCCGTTGTCCCGAGGCAATTCTCCACTGCCCGCGTATTTCTTTCTCCCATTTTCATCTGAGAGCTCTAGCCGAGCAATCCGAGGTATACTTCCGTGTCCCCGTGTCCCTTCCGTAGTGTCAATGATGATACGGTTCCCGATCCCGTCCCGGGATTCGGTTGCGTTTTCGGTTTCTTCGGATTCCGAAATTTCCTTCGGAAAGATTTCTGTGGTTTGTTGTCTGTGAGAATTTCGAGTTTAGTTTCGGAATTTCCGAAACTAGTACATTTGGGCTCTGTGATCATTTTTCCTAGTTGTTTCCGTGGTATTTTCGGGTTTTCCGAAAATGTATTTCGGAAATGTTCTGTGAATGGGATTTTTTATATATTTTGTGGATGGAAATTATTTTCAGTGGGTTTTCCTGGTTTGGGATAATTATTTTGGTGTTTGTTGGCATTTTTCCAGTATTGGGTTGTCCCAGTTATAGAGAAAATGCTGCCCAAATTTTCTTAAAAAGTTTTGAAATACTTTCCAAAACCAGTTATTTTGCAAAGGAATTATTTAGTTGATTTTTGTTTTCCGGGCGACGACCGTACCGGTCTGTGGGCCCTAGCAAAATGCAAACGAAACCGGTATTGTCCGGACGTTGAGGCATTAGCTAAAAATAATATTTTGAACCAAGTTTGAGACGCATTTAATTATTATCTTTAATTTATAATTATTATTTTTAGTACGGGTACTGCTGTTATTATTTTTGGTGCAGGGCTTCGGCCTGCTGAATGGACCGCTTCCCGGCGTTCAGGATTCACCCGAGTTTTATTATTATTCTTAAAATTCATTTATGTAAATAATTGTAAGGGCATAAGCCCAGTTTTCTATTTTCTTTGCTGCGACCCTGTATTGTGTAGCATAGCTTTTCTTTATTTTTTGAGTTATTGTTTTGGCTTTAAACGCGTAGATTATTAAAATGAGTATTTATTTTAATATAGAAAATTAATAAGGTTTTCTCACAGTAAATAAATTAGTAAAATTACAAGTTTGTTATTTAAACAAATTCACGTTCTTCTCATCTAAAGAAAAGTATTAGTTTTATATATGATATTACAAAATACAAAGTTTTGCCAAATTAACCGGTAATTGCCATTTTTCCAATTAATCAATAATCGGCTTATTTTAATTAAATAATAACGAACGTAGAATTGCGACGTTAGACGATTTCCGGTAGAATAATTAATAAACTTAAAACTGAATTAGGACCAATTCTAGAGATTGTAACTAGCACACCTAGAATGGTTTCATATTGGTTCTAAGCCAAGGTTCTCAACTGTAGGATCTCGGAGACGAACCTGACACCCTCCTCGGAACCGACCTTACCGATCCAGTCATAAACAAAGGCAAGTTACGGTTATGTTTTCTTGTATTTTATTTAGTAATTGTCTAGCTGCATGTTTAAACCACATTGCTACACGGAACCCTCTCCTAGGGTTCAAATATTGATTGATATTGATTGTGGGGATTTGGAGAATAGTGTAACGTTTATGGCCAATACCCCCCATATTGCAGGATTGTGCGAGGTTACCCCTCTTACACACGGGGATAAGCCGTATCGCGTCGCTAGGACGCTATTGTATAACCCAAGCCGGTCATAGACGATTACACATTCAAATCACATTGTTTTTAATCGTAGAACTACTGGAAAATATTGTTTCAACTGTTTAGCCTGTACTTTTCCATTATTATTTGAAATATGAGATACATATTCGTACTTGCTCCCTCCTGACTGGAGACAACATTTTTTAGGTGACATTGAGGATGCTGAGCTATTGTACAATAGCTACTATGACCCGGTTTTGTACCATGTGGCATTGCCAGAGTCCCCTTGGAGGACGCAGGACCTGAGGCCGACGAGCCGACCGCTTAGCTAGTTATTTCCAGTTTTCTAGTTTTGTTGTTTTGGAATTTTGTTAATTTGAATTCAGCATTTCATTTCAGTTCATACATTCCAGTTGTACTTTTCAGATGTTGAATAAAAGTTTTAAAATTTTCGTATATTGAGTTGTGACAAATGTATGGATGTTGTTGAGAATACCTGCATTATAGAACAGCTTACTGCCGCCGTCTCACAACGGTGCAGGCTGGGCATGATCCGGTTCGACCCAATTATTTGGGATCGGGTCGTGACACATGCTTTTTATTCACGGCTTGTGTATCATTTTTAGAGCTCCGTCATTATTTGAATTTTAATTATGTGAACTGTTAGTATCTACCTGTAACACTGACTCCCTGATATCAAAACGAATTAATTCATTTGTATCCCCACATGTATGAAATAAAGTCCTGGGTTATGAGAAATTTGCAGTTGGTATTTTGTTGCTAAAGAATTCATATTTTTTGCAGCAATCTTGTGACTAAATCATTTAGGAATTACCACGTAAATTTTCGTTGTGCCCCAACAATTTTTTGTCGCAAAAAGCAAATAAGAAATCAATTACTATTATAGCTTTTAATATGCTTATAAACTATAATCTGAGAATGAGATGCCATTTCTTCCTGTTCTTCTCTTCTTAGGTTTTATATTTTCCCTTTTTTCTTAAAGACTAGTATTGGTAGTCTTCGAAAGGATGTCGCCACACTCAGGAACAAACTTTTTATTTTAGGAAATGTCAACAAGGATCAATTGGTTGAATATTTTAGGTGCGATGACATGTTACATTTAGGTCATCTTAAGTTGTTCATTTCCTTTATTTGGTAGCTACAAGCTTGGAAACTTTTTTTTTCTGACAACATCATATAAAGGCCTGCTGATACCACTAATTATCATAGCCCAGTCGGCATTTCAGGTCCTCCAGATAGCTAGCAACTGGTGGATGGCTTGGGCAAATCCTCAAACCAAAGGGGATAAACTAAGACAAGCAGCATGGTTCTTCTAGTTGTTTATATGGTCCTTGCTTTTGGGAGTTCGTGGTTTGTGTTTGTCAGAGCTATTCTTGTGGCTACCTTCGGCTTAGCTGCGGCACAAAAGTTGTTTATAAAAATGCTTAGAAACGTCTTCCGGGTACCAATGTCTTTCTTTGATTCAACTCCAGCCGGATGGATCTTGAATCGTGTAAGTAATCATCTTCCATGTTGAATAATTCTTATTCTTTTAATTCCTCTAAAAGAGTTCTTTGACAATACTTTTGTGTTGTCTTTGTTATTACACCATCATTATTTATGAATTATTAGGTGTCTGTAGATCAAAGTGTTGTCGACCTTGATATTCCTTTCAGACTTGGTGGATTTGTATCAACAACAATACAATTTCTCGGCATAGTTGGTGTCATGTCAAAGGTCACTTAGTGGTTTCTGTTCCTAGAGAACCATTGGTTAGTTATTAATCCAATTGCACAAGCTTTCCCATTTTGATCCTGAACCATTGAAGTACATATTGATGTAGTATGAGCCTATGAGGTTTATTTATAGGTGTATGTCAGGACCTTTGAGAGACTTTAACTTTAACTTCAAAAAACTTACATATAACTCGTGTCTTATGAATTCAACTTGATATCAATTTTTTCACCTTGAAGCCACTACTTGTAGATATTAGCTCTGATACTTTGATAGTAACTATACCTAGTAGACATTAGCTCTGATTCTTCTACTTCACTAAATCTGAAGCTAACATTGTGTTTTTAATTGGATACAGGGATTCGATGAATGATGGTTTGTGAAGCTGCGGCCTTCGGCTTCAGGTATCTTGTATTTGTGAAGCTACGGGCTTCGGTTTCGGACATCTTATGTTTGTGAAGCTGCAGGCTTCGGTTAATGGTATTTTGGCATATTTTGGCACTTTAGTCTTTGGTGATGGGGTTGGTATAATGTATCGAATGAGGTTCTATGAACAAGTTTTTTTTGTTGATGTACTCGTTGAATATTGTACGAAAACGTTTGTTTTTGTTAATGTGAAATGTGTTATAAGTTATTTGATGTCTGTGAGAGTTTCTGAATTTATATTATGCATTTCTGTAATTTATATTATGCGTGTATCTGGTGACGTAAATGGGAACCAGCGGGAACCGACAACATAAATGAGAATTGATAAACATGGTCTCTTGATGGCTAAAAAACGTCAACAAAAATAACTTATGTTGAAGGTCATTAACCGTTAGCTAGAGTATGCACCTATATTGACGGTCAAAAACTTGGGTTTAGTTGACGGCTAAAACCTGTCAACTAAAGTCACTCCGGCAACCGTCAACTAAAGTGGGGACTTTTGATGATACTGGACGGAAGGAAAACCGTCAACTAAACCCTTTAGTGGCGGAAAAAAACCGTCACCAAAAGCCATTTTCTGGTAGTGTAACCATTTCTAGGGTATTCTAGTTACAATCTCTAATATTGGTCCTAGTCAATTTTATGGTTTAATAATTACACCAACAATTAAACTACTCTAATGCTGCTTTACACTATTTGTCAATTTGTATAAAAGAGTCTGTTTGCATTTATTTGGAAAGAGTAGACATCTCGATTTATTTGGAAGGCTTTGTGTTTTATACTGTATATATATATATATATATATATATATATATATATATAAGAAAACATAGTTTTATATATATATATATATATATATAAAACTATGTTTTCTTATATATATATATATATATATATATATATATATATATATATATAACTATGTTTTCCTTTTAATGATAAAAACGTGAAGTTGTTGATATATAAAACTTGGATTTAAGGCGTTCTAATTTATGTGAGAAAATCTTTATTTTTCTTTTTAGAAACTAAATATTTTCAGTTTCATTTTATAGATGAAACTAGCGTGCAATACTATCAACATAAAACACAGAAAATGAGCTACGCTACACCTAACCTACGTAATACAGGGCTCAGAAAAAAAATGAGCTTATGCCCTTACAACATATTTATGAAAAATAAATAAAGAAGAATTAAAATACTAAGCTACGCTGCGGGCGATCATCTAGAAGCCATGAAGTGGTCCAGTCAGAAGGCACACGTGCCATGCACCTAAAATACAAAACGCCAAGTAACAAGTTCTACAAAGTCTATAATAATTTAAAGTCACAAGGTGGGGACATAAAGAGTCTCAGACTTGGTCACGCAATCACATGTTGCTAATAGCTTACGCCTCAATGTACGGGAATACCCAGTAGCGTTTGCGTTTCGCTAAAGGCTCATTCGACCATTTCGGTCGTCGTCAAAGTGGATACAATAAAATTTCAAATTAACCAAAAATACACCAATCTTAATGAACCGATAAAATATAAAATATATATCTCTGAAATGGTATATTTTTGTAATAACAAGGTTTTCGAGAATAGCAATAATATATATATATATATATATATTTTTATATATATATATATATATATATATATATATATATATATATATATATATATATATATAAGTCACAAATATTAAGAGTATAGTTAAAACACAATTTTCCTTTTTAAATCATATATGTATATACATTTATATTAAAAGAGTCACACATATATATTAAGAGAACTACAGAACCAATTCTTAAACACACAACTTCACAATTTCTAGCCAAAGCCAACTTCACAGAACCAATTCCCAAGTCCGAAATCGAACAAGACGATTCCACGATTAGGGCTGCAAACAAGCCAAGCCGAGCCAAGCTTTTGTAAGCTTGAGCTTGGCTTGACTAGAATTAATCGAGCTCAAGCTCAAGCTTGATAAGTTTTTTATTTTAGAGCTTGAGCTTGGCTCGAGCTTGTTTATGTTAAGCTTGAGCTTGGCTTGGTTTGAGCTCGAGCTTGGCTTGATAAACAAGCTCGATAAGCTCAAAATCAAGCTCGCTCAGCTTTATTTCAAGCTCATTAAGCTTGATTTCAAGCTTAACGAGCTCAATTTCAAGCTAGTTATATGTTTGAATTCAAGTACCTGTAATAGTAACAATTTATTTATAAAAATTTAATTAAAAAAGTTCCTTAATATCAATTTTTAAGGACATATAAATATATAATGCACACAACCATATTGTTATACAAACATATATAAAATTAGAATTCAACAAAGAACAAACGAGCTTCTAAACAAGCTCCTAAATGAGCTCCTAAACGAGCTTCTAAATGAGCTTCTAAACAAGCCAGCTCGCAAGCTCATAAATGAGCCAGCTAGTGAGCTCAAACGAGCATAGTACTTCTAAGCTTGAGCTTGGCTTGTTTATTAAACGAGCTCAAAAATGAAGCTTGAGCTCAGCATGTTTACTAAACAAACCGAGCTCAAACGAGCTTTTATTGAGCCGAGCTTCGAGCAGCTTGCGAACGGCTTGGCTCATTTGCAGCCATATCCACGATCGTTCCAAGTATCCACACAAGTAACATAAAATAATCAAATTCCCGTAGCGGGATCGAGACCGGGTCATCACAGACTATGCTATGGGAAGGGACAAACAACTCGGATAGAAATTATACCAAAAATTTGATGACGGAATCTGAAGGGTGGCCTCGAACTCTGATCAATTCCGCGGAGCGTTGTCAACACTCGAGGAGTCTCAAAACGCGTTTCGACGAACACGACATCGGTGCTCGGTCGGCCGTTCGGATCGGCGGTGGCGTGGGGCCGCGGGTCAGGGGGTCGGCCGCGAAGGGTGCGGGGGTGATGGTTGTGGGTTTGGAGAGAAAGGAAGAAGAGGGGGTGATGGTGCTGTATTGTTGTTATTGTTTTTTCTTCTTAGAGAAATAGGTGATGGTGTGGTAGAGAGATTTAGGGGAGTGTGATTTAGGGAGAGTGATAAACGTTGAGAGGATTTAGGGGGTTGAACGGGTGAGTGGCTGAGGGTTGTGAGGGGTGGGTTTTTTTCTCTTTAAGGAAAGAGTTTGGACTCGGGAAAATGGAATGGGCTGGGTTAGGGTACAAACAAAGAAACAATCCAACAATCAATAATTCCAATTTCAACTAAAAATGTAATTTAGTTAACCGACTAATAATAATAATAATAATAATAATAATAATAATAATAATAATAATAATAATAATAATAATAATCTAATTCTAAATTATACTAAATAGGAATTAAACCGACAATTCTTGCAAATACTCAATTTAATTGATTTATTAAAATTTGGGTTTACAAGCTTCCCTCCTTAGGAAATTTCGTCCTCGAAATTCTAAGGTTAGAGATAGGGGTTTAGTCATAACTCAAAACAGGTGAGGGTATTTCTCCCTCATGTCAGCCTCTCGTTTCCAGGTAGACTCGCTTGGGGAGTGGTGACGCCACGCTACTCTGACTAGCGGGATCACAGTGTTCCTCAGCTTCTTCTCACTGCGATCTATTATATCCACTGGATGCTCTGGCACTGTAAGGCTGGGACAAATCTCCAACTCTGAATGGTCTAAAATATGGCTCAGGTCTGGAATGTAATGCCTTAGCTGCGAAACATGGAAGACGTTGTGCACACCTTCAAGGTTAAGAAGTAATGCCACCTGATACGCCACTTCTCCAACTCGGCTCAATATCTCTAATCAGCCGATCTATCTGGGACTAAGCTTCCCAGCTCTTCCAAATCTGATAGTTTTTATGGTGGAAAATATTGACAAATACACTGTCTCCTGCTTCGAACTCCAATGGCCGGCGACTATTGTCGGCCCAATGCGTCTAATGAACTTGGGCAATCCAGAGTCTGTCTCTGATCATCTTTACCTTATCTGCAGCCTTAATAATCATCTCTAGTCCGAGCATGACTTTTCTCCTACATCATCCCAAGCAAATAGAGTGCGACAACGACGTCCATATAATGCTTCGAACTGTGTCATGCCAATGCTGGCTTGGTAGCTGTTGTTGTAAGAGAACTCTACCAAGTGCAAATGTCTTTCCAAGACCCGTCAAAATCTAAGACGTAAGACCTTAATATGTCTTCCAGCGTCTGAATGGTCCTCTTCGATTTTCTATCGGTCTGCGGGTGATAAGCGGTGCTGAACTTCAGTTGAGTTCCAGACTATCATGCAAGCTCTTCCAAAAATGAGAAGTAAAGCGGCTGTCCCGGTCTGATACAATGCTTACCGAAATCCCATGTATCCGGATGGTGTGTTGCATGTATAAAGCTGCTAACGTCTCGGTGGATAAACCAACCTTGAAAGGGATAAAGTGAGCAGACTTAGTCAGTCTGTCTACAATAACCCAAATGGCATACTTCCCTCCTTGGGAACGAGACAATCCTGACACAATGTCCATCGTGATGTGCTCCTATTTCCATCCCGAAATGGTAAGCGGTTGTAGAAGTCCTGCTAGCCTCTATCTGTCTGCCTTCACCTGCTGACAGATCAAGCACCTAGAGACAAATCTGGATACGTCTCTCTTCATTCCATACCACCATATTTGTGCTCGCATATCCCTATACATCTTGTTTGCTCCTGGATGGATGGAATACTACGATCGATGTGCTTCCTGCATCAGTTCATCTCCCAAGTCGCCAGTGGATACGCAAAGTCTCGTACTGTGCCTCAATGCTCCGTCTTCTGCTATAGAAAAGTCGTCAAGTGTTCCTGCTAACACTTGGTCTCTAAGTCTGCAAAGTGCCTCGTCTTGGAACTGAGTCTCCTTTATAGTGCCCCGTCCCGTTCAGTCAATCGAAGGAATAGGAACGCCGATGGCGTTCGGACTTAGCCTTACAACGGCTGCTCGAAGACATCGCTCGGTCGAGGCGACTCCTCGCTCAGGTAGGGTAGTTTCGGTGAACTCGTCTCATCTTAGCCTTCACATAATAAATCGCATGTTTTCAACTTACACAAGTAGGCTTGATAATAAAATAGACGAATCCACATAGCTAAGAGAATAATCCCGACAGGTCGAATTGAGTTAGAATATGGAAAGGTTCAACGGTCGGCTTAGAGTTGGTGCACGGCGTGCTTTGAAAATGACAATCGATCCTTCGTTCCGTGGCTTGGGAGAAGGAAAGTTGGTTGAGTAGGCGAAGTTATGAACGTAGCCTAAGTCATAGGTGTCGCCCGCATGAATGCTTGATAAAGCATGCACGATCCATTGTCCAAGGCTTGGCATAGGCTTTGTCCGCCACATTGGTTAAGCTGCATTGCATAGCTTGTGGCATAAGACAAGACAACCAAATAACTTGTTTGTTCAATCCGGACACGTGCACGGCACGTTCCATCAAGGCAAAGCTTGACGCAGCCTTTGCTCGTCAAGTTGTTGCAAAGTTAAGTTAGGCAAGTTATGTCACGACCCGCACCCGAATATACGGGTACGAATACGTGGGCCACGTGCAGTATCGGCGGTAGAGCGCTGTCAATAACCCTATGCTAACTACAACATCTAAAGATCCATAACTAGAAATGTACTCATGTCACATCACGAAAACTAAGGAAGATAAGACAAAAATAATAATAATATCACTAGAACAACTAGAATCTACAATGATCGTATGAGACAAAAATAAAACAAAAGAAAACAATAACAAAACTAATAACTACCAGACCTAGAACTCCTGAGAGACACCCACGGTGAAGAATACCGAGAACCACCCCAGCTAGCAACATCCTGAAGTCCAATTCTGAGGGCACAACTACTCCTAAAATTTTGTCAACATATCCAATCAGGATGGAACGAGCATAAATCTCAAATAACAGTTCTAATTAGACGATATTGAAAATGTAGCAGTAAATAGAGAGAATATACAAGAAATCATAAAATGTACATGTGAGTATCATGGCAAGGTAAGCTGTAAATCTAGAGCTAGAACAAGGCAAGTAAAACTGATCATAGCATGTACAAGAATCAAGAATCATCTATCTAAGTGTGTGAGTACTAGCTACAACATGTGGCCGGCTTGGGTCTGCACAAGGTCATGATCTAGCCAATCATACGTGTGGTGTAGGATTGGCATTCACAAGGTTCACAAGATATATAAGGCGGGTATTGACCACACATCTATACTAATACTACCCGTCCTCGACTAGTATAGTGGATCCAACCATGACACATCATGACACACGATTCTCTGAGAGGGTATCTAGCCTTCGCAGGAATCGTATCTATACAATGCACAAGGAACAAGAAAGACTTGCACAAGATATACCAAGGAAAGCGAAGAATAACATCTCATGATGGGATCCAGAGAAATACCAATCCGTGTGAACAATGTGTCAAGAGAATAAGGATATCTACACTAAATACAAGAAACATAGATGATATCATAAAACAGAAATATTATCAGAGAATGTACTCGCCTGAGATCTGGTGGAATGTCAACTGAGTCCAAGAACAGTGCCTCGAGGACCTATAGGTGGAATACTGTATCAGTATAAGGGTTTGGAAGTAAAATCAAGTCATACTAAGTCAATCTAGGTCAAGGCAAGTCAAAACAAGTCAAACTAGGTCAATCTAAGTCAATGGTTGACTTACAGTTGACTTTTGGTCAACTGGTCAACTCTGGTCCAATTCTAGTCAATTTTAGGCTACGGTTGACTTCCGGATGACTTTTGGTCAAAATATTCAACTGTGGTCAACCAAGGTCAAAACTAGTCTAACCTAGGTCAATGTTGACTCTACTTTGACATTCAGTCAAAGCAGTCAATCATGGTCAAAGCTAGTCTCTATAAACATCTACAGAGTCAACACATTCAATTTCAGTGGTTGTAAAATCACTGGAATCGATGGATCTCAAAATACCACAAAAGAAGAAAGGTTATAATAATAGGATAAAACCTACAGATGTTGTCGGATGGTGAAACAACCATTACCAACGTGTCCAGAATGGTCAAAATAGCTAGAATAGCCTGTCCATAAGTCCAATTTGGACACAGGGGCAAAAAGGTAATTTTGAATCAAAACGGTGTCTGTGGCGGACCCGCTTTGCACCGAAAAATATGCTAAAATGAAAGTGCACTAAACCTAATAAATTATAAGTCCATGAATCCAGAATGACGATACGAACCCAACGGTATATCCAGAATTGGATTCTGTTGACCCGATCTCAAATTGGTCCGTTGACCCGGATATTGGAATCCGATTTGCACGAAAAAGTGTCGGAGCCAATGTCCTCAAAACTCAGCAAATTATATATCAACGAGTCCAGAATGAGGATACAAACTCAACGGTATATCCGGAATTGGATTCCGATGAGCCGAACTCAAAATGACCCGTTGACCCATATATTGGTATTCGACTTGCACCGAAATGCATGTCAAAATCAATGTCCACTAAAACCTAGCAAATTATATGTCAATGAGTCCAGAATGACGATACGAACTCAACGATATATTCGTAATTGGATTTCGATGAGCCGACGTCAAAAAGTCCCGTGACCCGGACTGTGGGGCCCGTTTTGCACCGAAATGCATGCCAGGAGCCACGTCCTCCAAATCTAACAAACTTTATATAAAAACGTGCCAGAACGACGCCACGAGTCTACTAGTGGTGTTAGAAATTGAATTCGGAGTCCCGGGTTCAAAAATAGAATTTAACAACTTGGAAATTACGAATTCGGACGGCCAACTTTGGCGTCGAATTCAACCAATCAAACGTGCTCACAATAAAACGAAACTTAAGGGATAGGAAGAGGGTTATACCAGCTTCGTATAGGAACCAGTGGCACGCCAGACGGAGCTGCAATGGAGGAGATACGAACCGACGAAGTTGGCTCCGCAAAACTGTCCAAAAATAACATAATTTAAACGGTCAACTTGGTGGCCGGTTTTGATGTATCAAACAACGAAATTAATGGACAAAAATTGATAGGAGTGAAGGGGTATATACCGAGATTGAGATGGAAGAAACGGTTCGACGATCCAACGGTCGAATTTCTCGAAAAATGTGCACGAAGTTGCTGGTTCGAGATACGATTTTTGGATCCATTCCGAGCTCGCGCCGACGGGAACCCGTGCCAAACGTACGAATCGGGCATTTCTCACACCGGGGACGCAGGGACTCGCCATGGGGGCCTGCCCGAAGGTTCGTCGGAGGTGGTGCGGCCGGTCATGCGGTGCACGGCGGCCCGTGCACGCGCGCGGCTGCTGTTGTTGCACGCTGTGCTCGCAGTTGCTGCTGCGTTAGCTGCTACTGCTAGCTACGGGGGAGGGCTCGCCGGCCTGGCATGACGACGGCACAGCCAGGGGGCACGACGGGGCTGTCCGACGGCGGCGGAGGCGGCGGTTTGGTGGAGGAGATGTTGAGGTGGTAGAGAGATTGTGATGGTGAGATCACTACCAAAATACAGTAAATTAGCGACAGAACATTAGCGACGGATATTGTCCGTCGGCGATAGCGACGACTTTGTGGCAACTAGCCGACGGAGTACCGACGACAAGCCGTTACATTTTTTATTTTATTTTTAGGGGGAGAAAAGGTCGCTCATCCGTCGCTAGGGCGTCGGAGATATAGCGACGGATATTTATCCGTCGCTATGCAGTCGATTATTTGGTGGGAATATTTATAGGAAGAATTGGCGGGACAGTTCTTCGACTACGTAGCGACGGATATTCCGTCGGCAAGCATCAAAAAGAGCGACTAAAGGTCGACGGATAAAAATCCGTCGCTAAATATACGTTCCAGACTTAAATTGAAACGACGGGGGGGAACTTTTCATATTCCCCCCAAATTCATTCTCTCTCCTCTCTCTTCCTCACTCTCTCTCTCCCGCAGCTTCGGTGATCGGCGTCGGCGTCCTCTCCTCTCTCTCTCCCGAAGGTAATTCCTCTCTCTTTCTTGCGGTGTCGTAGGGGCAGCGGGGACGGCGGGCTTGGGGCGGGGGCGTCGGGGGCTGGGCGGCGGGGGGCGACGGTGGGTGGGGGATTATGGGTAGCGGGGCTGCGGGGGGCGGCGGGCTTGGGACGGGGGCGTCGGGGGCTGGGCCGCGGGCTTGGGGCGACGGGCTTTGGTCGGGTGCTGGGCGGCGGGCTTGGGGCGAGGGGCTTTGGTCGGGGGCTGGGCGGCGGGCTTTGGTCGGGGGCGGCGGGGGGCTTTGCTTCTCAAATTTATCTGGGTTTATATATTGGCTAAATAATGTGTTATCCATATTGGGTGTTATCCATTAGTTTGGTGGTGTTTGGATTAGTAAATGTGAATATGGAGTTTGGGTTCATGGTGTAATGTGTGTGTGTAGGCATGGTAGGAAATATAGGTAATGCTAGTGTAACTAGACTAAGGTAGTGCTTGCTAGATAGTAAGGACACTCTAGTATCCTAACCAAGTTAATTTTAGCCTAGATATTTAGGATATAGCTCTCATATCCTAGAAGTGGACTCTTGCAATTTAGAAATAGATAGATTGACTCAGTTTGATTAATTGACCTATAATGACTCTAAAACTTGATTTGCTGCTGCAAGCATACAACACCACAAAAATATTTACTGACTCGTCAAGTTGAACCGTGTATAACATGCTCGACGCTTAAGAGGAATCATTTCGACTTAGTGGACTATCGAAGAATCGGTATCAGACTATCGGTATCGGTATCGAACTATCGGACTATCGGTATCGGTATCGAACTATCGGTATCGCTAGCGGACTATCAAACTATCGGACTATCGGTATCGGTATCGAACTATCGGTATCGCACTATCGGTATCGGACTATCAGTATCGGTATCGCACTATCGGTATCGAACTATCGGTATCGGTATCGAACTATCGGTAGCGAACTATTAGTAACAACTGTACTTAGATTTTTCTCTTCTCGAGCTAGAATACAAGGGGATCCACCAGTTACATGATTATATACTAATTCTGTTTAGATTGTCTTACTATACAGATTTTCACATCCAATCTGTGATGGATCGTTATTTCTTTGATCGTACATGGATGTACAAACGACAACACGAGAGCAGAATAGGTGTGAGTGACGATTTTCAGGCAGGCGTGGAAGTGTTTCTTAAGTATGCCATGAACAAAGCTCAGTTTATGGACGGTAACAAAATCAAGTGTCTATGTCGTAATTGTCGCAATAGACGTTACGAAGAAGTGGTGAGTGTAAGAGATCATTTGACTCGTAAGGATTTCGTACGTGATTACGGCCTGTGGTCATCGCAAGGTAAACTATATGCGGAAAGACAGGTTGCGAATGCTGCTACTTATGCTTTTGATGATAATGCTGCAGCAGATTTTGTCGTCGATGACGACGAATGCTCTGTTGATTATGGAGACGTACAGAACCTTGCACGAGATATGTGTAGGACCGTTGAGCACCTCTAGAGGGGGGGGTGAATAGAGTGTGTGCGTGTGCAGCGAAAAATAATCACCAATTAAAAACTTAAGTAATAACTATATATTATGGCATATAAAAGACGGTAAATAAAATGCGGTAAAGTAAGAGTCAAGAATTCAAACTCAGTGACACAGCGATGTATACTGGTATCCCTCTGAGAGGACTAATCCAGTCTCGAGTACTCTTGCTCGATGTTAATCCACTATGACACAAGCTTTAACTGAGTGCTTGCAACTCTTACAACACCGTGCTTGGTGACAAGTGCACGACCGACTTCACAACACCGTGCTTGGTGACGAGCGCACGACCGGCTCCAGAAGGCAATTGGAAAACTGGAACGTTTTCTGAATACAACCTCCGATACAACTCTTCAACACCAAACTCTAGATTAAACAGAAACTGTACTGGCTTGGCTAAGAGTTGTAAAGGCTTAGATATAAAAGTAAAAGCTCAGAACACTTTAGATAGAGAAGAGAAGAGATGAAATTGGATTGTTGAAATGAATGGTAATCTCAACTCTATTTATAGTGTTTTTGGGAAACCGAACTCGGACAGAGTTCGAGCAGAGTTCGGATGCTAGGATTTCGCATACGAACGTTGGATGCAGATTTGGTGGAAACTGTATTTCAAATAACCCAGACCGAACTCGGGCCGAACTCGGACCGAACTCGGACCGAACTCGGTCAGAGTTCTGTCAGAGTTCTGCTGGTTCAGAACAGTAAGGAATAAACCAAATTTGCATAGGTTTTGGGCTTTTTGGAATTGTGGATTTTTGGGATACGTAGGTAGGCTTATTTTTGTTTGTGGACTGAGAAAAACCTAAGCCAGTACCGATCCGATCAATCTCACATTTTTCCTAGACTCAATAAATGGAAAAATACAGAATAAATATGAAAACCAATAGCCCTTTTGATGACGTCTTTCTCCTGACATAGAAGACGCATTTTTTCTTGACGGCAATCGTCCAAAGATAAATAGATCTGAAAATCTGAATACCTTTCGGGGGCTTCGTCCCCGAACCCCTGACGGGGGGCGCTGCCCCCTCGACCCCTGTCCGCTGACCGGGCAGCGGAACCCCGATGCGAGGCCCCGGATAGGTCGTTGGGCGGTTCAGAGAAATCTTCTTGTATGACGCCGTCTTTGGCCCATCAATAATTCTCCATTGCATGTGTCCTGCTTTGTCAAGGCTTGATCATGCTTACTGCATGTCTACAAATATATGTTAGACGAAACAAAACAATATGATGCAGTATGATACAAGCATAGCAATATGATATAGACCATTTAGGACAATGCTAAGTTTAAGTAGCAACTTGATAGTCATTATGTGAATATTAGTAACGTTATTATGTTAAACTTAATTGATTAACCATATTCAAAAACATGATATAATCATTGGGCTAACAATCTCCCCCTTTTTGATTATGGCAAATCCTTTAAGTTTAATACATATACAATAGATGCATGTATCACTAATAATGCATGTATCACTAATAAACATATAATATTATGTATGTATCATTAATAAACACATAATATTAGAATATTGTGTGCTAACTTAAACTTATTTCTTCCCCTTTGACATGATCAAAAATAAGCTCCCCCATAATGAAGAGATAAAACAAACTCAAGCATAAGTATAGGAGGAAGAAAAAATAATAATAATTATGATCAAGGATTAGGAGAACAGTGTATTGACAAGTGTTAAAAATTGCATAACTAAAGAATCAAAACTTGTCAAAAAAATAGTTGGTTGAACTTTAACAAAGAAAACTGAAATCAAGTAATACATAGTTTACCAACTAGAAATCCAAAAATAAAATATGTTTTGAAATATGTTTTGAAATAGACCAATTGTAGGAATCAATCATTGGTCATAAATGAGGAATAGAAATTCGCAGATCTAGTATATATTAAAGAATAAAAAAATATAATGAGACTTTTAACAATGATCACAAAAAAAATATGATTCATAATTTGCCCATACAAATTAGTGACTCAATTCCATAAATAATATAATTATTTAAAAAGAAATCAAAATAAGTATACTAGAATCTATGCAAAATCTATACCAAAGTTCATGCATTTGAATTCAATTACCTTAGCATGATATATGAATATCCATTAGATAAACATGAAGGTAATGAAGACAAAATACTTGAGAAGGAGAAATTCAGTCGACTTGAATGCTCCCCCGCAAAGTATGATCAGTCTAAATATAGATAATCATGAATTTTGAGATAAAACCTCAAAAAAATGCCAAAAAGTAATTTTAAACTCAATCAAATAAGGATAATTAAATATATATATTTGGCAAGATAACTTTTAGAAATGCAAATAATATGAGATAATTAAAAATAATAATCATACAATCTCTCATAAAACCAATACAAATCCAAATATCATGAACAACTCAACAAGATAGTTAAGGTAAAAGAATATATGTCAATGATGAACTAGCTATACCACATATTAAGGGCATAAAAGAATTGAAACAATTAATTTGCTCCCCCTTAAATTATGCGTATATAGTTCAAAAATAATTTATATGCATAAAATAGATAAAATAAATAATCACAAGATCTAAGGGATATCCAAGATATGCATCTTTTCTTTCCTTTGATCAAATGCATATAAAATTCCAAACTCAAAACAAATATCATCTTTAGGCAAGAAAAAAAATATCCAATAAATAAACGCTTAAAGATGAAGAAACTATGTCTTCAATAAAAAAATATAACACAAATCATTTCATGTAAGTAAAAGATTTTTGAAGGCTGTCTTTAATAATAACATTGAGTACGAGACAGATTCAATAAATCAAAAAAAATCAAAAAGACTTTAAAAAAAATGTGGAATTTATTATGAAAAACTGTCTTAGTAAATGTTCGAATGCGTCCATTTAGTCTTTAGACTGAAAGCTGACGATTCGAATCACAAAAACAATGTCAATAAAAGAATCCATAAATCATAAATAAATCCATTTGAACAAATAAACAAACCTAGATATATGTCCAAAGAAAAGTGTATTCTAGATATATGGCATGTCAAGGGGCTAATTGACTTGAAACAATTAACTGCTCCACCTTTACATGGCTATATCTAAAAATAAAATTTAGAGACATATTTTCGAAGGTAGGAAACTAATTCAAAAATATTAGGTCTTCTTATCAAAGTTCATTTCTTTCCTTTTAAAGCCATAGCACGGTGTTCACTGACAACCGTAGGGTTAAAGAAAAGAAACGCTTTGAAAGGGAGATTCAATTTGCATGACTTCTTTCCGCAAAGAATTACTGTTATAGACAGTAAGTAACTTGAATAAGAAGATAATAATACAAAGCTCAAAATCATTGAGTATTACACAAGCTAAAGATGAAATCACAAGATTATAATATCCACCGAGTAGTCACAAAATCATTAAGTCTGAATATCGAAAAGTGTGACAAAAAAATATATTGAAAGATGACAAATATTAACTTATGAAAGATCAATGTATGTTACCTTTTGTGAAAAATATAAAGAGAGAATATTATCCATCAAATCTAAAATTTAAAATCCATCAGATAACAATTGCAACTAGATCTCAATAAATCTTTAGTTTATAAAGCATTGATCAATCTTGGATTAGCTGTAGAGGTACTGTCCCAGCTAACGGAGGTTCACCGGGGAACACTTAAGTACCGCTTCGCTTCGACCGTAGTCGTGGTGACAGACAGACCTTTTGTAGGCTTGTACCCAAAATAAATCTCTTCTTTAATAACCGAGGATTTAAAAAAAATTAGTACAATATGAAATAAATTATATTCTATGGACTTAAAAATGTTAGAACAATGTAGCAAACAGCATAAGATGTATCAATTACATTAATCCATATGTGCTACAAAATTATTGGGTAACAATAAAATATAAAACATTTGTAAATTAAATGTAGGACCTAGATACGTTGATGTATTTTGGAATCTAGGGGACTGGGTTCAGTACCTTGGATCCAGAACTAGACAATAGTTGTAAGAACACCTTAATAAATCTTAAGTCTATAAAGTATTGATCACTTCGGGTTAGCTGTAGGGGCCGGTTCCCAGCTAGCGGTAGTCCGAAGACTAGTGCACCGTATCGCTTCAGGCTATTTACACCTGTATGACAGAAGGACCCTTTCGGCTTATTCCCAAAATAATTTCTACTCTTAAGAACTTAGATTCAAAGGAATATATGCAGTATCATCGAACATCATCGAAATCCAGAATCCCTAAAAGTAAATACTCAAGGAATGGTTTATCAAGATCAAGATATTAAAAAATATATCCAAAATGTCAACCAAAAAGCCAAGAAAAACATACATCATTTAAAAAGGCTTTGAGGAAGAAGATAATAAGAGAAGTACATGAATTTGTTAAAAAAATAGCTTACATATGAGATAAGCACAAGTTTGAAACTACTTTCCAAAATAATATAATATAGAACTTGAACTTAACTCATATATCCCCATAAAGATATTTATACAAAAATATAAGAACCATATCAGCAATATATAAATGAAAATAAATTATTCATGTATCCTTAATAAGTATAAGAAAAATATCATAAGGTCAAAAATATGCATAAATAAACTTTATCAGACAAAGATGTAATTGATTCATAAGAAATTACTCAAAATAAGATGTAAGAATCAATAATGAGTATATTATGTAAGCACAAGGTTAACATAAAAATATATGTATATATTTTTCAAGTAAATAGGAGACTTGTGCTAAACATACATACTCACAAAATACCGATCAAAGTAAATGTGACATGTTAAAAACAAATCGATAAGAAGTGACCATTAAAAGTATTAAAGACAAAGAGTCAAAAGATATTTACCAAAACAAAAGCTCATATGCATGCTTCAAGAATAAAGATTAAGAGTAAATAGCATACATAGACAAATGTGTCACACTAGTAGAAAATAACATGCTATAAAGTGTGAACTAATCATTTAAGCTAAACAGCTAGTCATGCTAAGATTATAACTCACATAAAAGATAAACAATTAAAAGATATCAATGAGAGATAATATCAATACATCAATAAGAACATGCTAGACATTAAAAACTATTTAGGAAGCATGTTACCAAAGTGGTTCTAGTGACCACACTTATGTTGGTACAATTGCTTGGAAGATGACCATTGTAGCTTTGCAATCACCAACATGCTCCATGGTTCTATGGTTCATCATAAGTAGCTCCACCTGAAATATTAGGTGAAGACTTTGGTATCCAAAACTTGGATCCATATTTGTTAGCTTTGGGAACCCATTTGCACAAGTTCATATCAACAAGTTTTCTAATCTGACAGCGATTAGAAACATGTCCATTCATACCACAATAATGACAGAAAAAATTAACATTAGAACTATGTGCAGTAGCAGTAGTATGATATGATGTGCGTGGATATTTATAATAGAAAGCATGGTTGTGTGAAGCTTTAGCTTTGCTTGCTTCCTTTGTAAAAGATCTGACGTGTGTGACTTTGTGATGTGCTACGTGTCTTGTGTTAGACTGAGTCGTAGGTTGTACTACCTGCTTTCCCAGTCTAATCTCTAACTTTTTAGAGTTAGCACAGATCTCATCATATTTAGCAGAAAGAGCATCAATTCTACATGAAGCAATAGAATACTTCTTCTTTTCAGATTCTAGTTCCTCCTTAAGTTTAGCATTTTCTTGAGTACTTTTCTCAATGCATTCAAGTGCCTCATGCAATCTAAACTCAAGTGTGGAAATCTCAGTAGAATTATTAGAAGTAGAAGTATTTCTAGCATCATTCAATAAGCAAGTAAGCTTTTCATTCTCACGCTTATAGAATTGAATATCCTTTCTAGCTTGCTTATACTTATCTAATACTTTCTTGTGTTCTTCTAACAGATCACTGAAAGCATCAGATAACTCATCATAAGAAAATTCATTCTCTTCAAGAAGGGAATTATTCTGTACCTCGTTAGATAATGCCATTGAGCATAAATTTGCAGCTTGATGAGGTCTCTCTTCTTCTTCAGATTTGCTTGCCTCACTTTCGCACCATATGCTCGTGGTAGCGTACTTGTGAGATGATGATCTTTCTTCTTTTGATCGTTCATAGTGACTCTCCTTTCTAGAAGTAGTACAATCTTCTTGGATGTGGCCTATCTTCTTGCGGTTGTCACATACAAGCTCTTCTTCATATATAGGGTTGTGTTGAACCTTAAATCTCGATGCCATTATGCACACATTTGCATTATTATAAAGACTATCCTCTTCTCTGGAATCGCTAGCACTGCTTTCGTACCTGCACTCATAAGTAGCTTTAAGAAGTTTTCAAATTTTATGAGATGTTGTGCAAGTAGTAATGAGATTGAATATATTGAAGTCTACAGCACAATAGAAAGCATGCTTTGCTTTTGCATCAAGGCTAGCTAACTTCTTCTCTTCCTCTGTGTAACTATAATAAGGCTTGTTAATAATAGAGGATGTGAGAATAGAAGTGATAGTAGGCTTTTGGTAGCCATTGACAACAATTGACCATAAGTCAAAGTCTTGAGACTTCAGGTACAAGCTCATCCGTGTTTTCCAATAGCTATAGTTTGTTCCATCAAATAGTGGGAGTCTATTTGAGGATTGCTCTTCAGTTGTGAAGTACATTCTTGCCATATGTGATATAGTGATCTATGTAACAGCAGTTATATAATAACAATATTACCTTGCTTTACCTGTATAACCCGCTCTGGTAATGAGGATCTGCTCCAAGGATGTTAAGCCAAATAATAGAGTCCTTGCTAGTATACCAATTGAAGGAGCAATTAGTATAAGCAATAATATCTCTATAAGGAGTACTAGCTCTGATACCAATTGTAGGACCGTTGAGCACCTCTAGAGGGGGGGTAAATAGAGTGTGTACGTGTGCAGCAGAAAATAATCACCAATTAAAAACTTAAGTAATAACTATATATTATGGCATATAAAAGACGGTAAATAAAATGCGGTAAAGTAAGAGTCAAGAATTCAAACTCAGTGACACAGCGATGTATACTGGTATCCCTCTGAGAGGACTAATCCAGTCTCGAGTACTCTTGCTCGATGTTAATCCACTATGACACAAGCTTTAACTGAGTGCTTGCAACTCTTACAACACCGTGCTTGGTGACAAGTGCACGACCGACTTCACAACACCGTGCTTGGTGACGAGCGCACGACCGGCTACAGAAGGCAATTGGAAAACTGGAACGTTTTCTGAATACAACCTCCGATACAACTCTTCAACACCAAACTCTAGATTAAACAGAAACTGTACTGGCTTGGCTAAGAGTTGTAAAGGCTTAGATATAAAAGTAAAAGCTCAGAACACTTTAGATAGAGAAGAGAAGAGATGAAATTGGATTGTTGAAATGAATGGTAATCTCAACTCTATTTATAGTGTTTTTGGGAAACCGAACTCGGACAGAGTTCGGGCAGAGTTCGGATGCTAGGATTTCGCATATGAACGTTGGATGCAGATTTGGTGGGAACTGTATTTCAAATAACCCAGACCGAACTCGGACCGAACTCAAACCGAACTCGGACCGAACTCGGTCAGAGTTCTGTCAGAGTTCTGCTGGTTCAGAATAGTAAGGAATAAACCAAATTTGCATAGGTTTTGGGCTTTTTGGAATTGTGGATTTTTGGGATACGTAGGTAGGCTTATTTTTGTTTGTGGACTGAGAAAAACCTAAGCCAGTACCGATCCGATCAATCTCACATTTTTCCTAGACTCAATAAATAGAAAAATACAGAATAAATATGAAAACCAATAGCCCTTTTGATGACGTCTTTCTCCTGACATAGAAGACGCATTTTTCCTTGACGGCAATCGTCCAAAGATAAACAGATCTGAAAATCTGAATACCTTTCGGGGGCTTCATCCCCGAACCCCTGACGGGAGGCGCTGCCCCCTCGACCCCTGTCCGCTGACCGGGCAGCGGAACCCCCGATGCGAGGCCCCGGATAGGTCGTTGGGCGGTTCAGAGAAATCTTCTTGTATGACGCCGTCTTTGGCCCATCAATAATTCTCCATTGCATGTGTCCTGCTTTGTCAAGGCTTGATCATGCTTACTGCATGTCTACAAATATATGTTAGACGAAACAAAACAATATAATACAGTATGATACAAGCATAGCAATATGATATAGACCATTTAGGACAATGCTAAGTTTAAGTAGCAACTTGATAGTCATTATGTGAATATTAGTAACGTTATTATGTTAAACTTAATTGATTAGCCATATTCAAAAACATGATATAATCATTGGGCTAACAATATGGTGTACGACGCGGCATGGCCTAATTTTGATCCGGAGGATCCTAATCCTGAGGCGAAAGAGTTCTATGATATGTTTTAGGATGCTGAAACTTCTTTATATCCTGGTTGTGAGCCACATTCTGTACTGTCAGTGACGATGCGGTTGTTGAACATAAAGTCCGATTTTAACTTGCCACAAACTTGCTATGATCGGATTACGCAACTAATGAAGGAGGTGTTACCGAAGGAATCAAAAGAGCTTCCAAAAAACTTCTACAAGTCGAAGATGATGGTCCGACAACTGGGACTGGGGTACGACAA
Organism: Iris pallida; assembly: GCA_029216955.1. Taxonomy (NCBI): domain Eukaryota; kingdom Viridiplantae; phylum Streptophyta; class Magnoliopsida; order Asparagales; family Iridaceae; genus Iris; species Iris pallida. The sequence continues at coordinate 17,090,366 of JANAVB010025598.1, read as the reverse complement.
GATAGATTGTTGTCGCAACGGATGCATGTTGTACTACAAGGAGAACGAGGATATAAAAAGTTACAGCTTCTGTAATGCGGATCGTTACAAGCCAGTCAGGGGAAAAGAAAAGTCAACTAGAAAACGACGTCCTTACAAGTATATGCATTACTTGTCGATCACGAAGTGCTTACAGAGGATGTATATATCTCAGAATACAGCAGAACACATGACGTGGCACAACGAAGAACGCACAAAGGACAATAGAGAATTGTCACATCCTTCGGATGGAGAGGCGTAGAAATATTTTGATTTTCGCCATCCAGATTTTGCTGCAGAGCCTAGAAATGTACGTATGGGGCTATGTTCTGATGGCTTCGCCCCTTTCGGGCAGTTGGAATCTCAATACTCCTGCTGGCCGGTCATTCTGATCCCTTACAATCTGCCACTATGGATGTGTATGAAGACTCCTTATATGTTCTTGACAGCTATCATACTGGTCCCAAAAATCCGACGAAGAATATCAATATATATTTATAGCCGTTGGTGGATGAGCTGAAACAGCTGTGGGAGATCGGCGTCACGACCTATGATATTTTCAGGAAACAAAACTTTCAGATGAGAGCTTCACTGATGTGGACAATTAATAATTTTCCCGCATACGGTATGCTGTCGGGATGGAGTACTCACGGCACCATGTCTTGTCCGATATGCATACAAAATAGTAAGGCGTTCCGCCTTAAGCATGGAGGAAAAACGTTTTTCTTTGATTGTCATCGTCAATTTCTGCCCGCGAGTCATCCTTGGAGAAAGAACAAGGACGCGTTTAGATCTGGAAAACAAGAATTTTCTCATCCGCCTGCCAGATTGTCAGGATACGATATTTGGAAAGATGTAAAGGACTTATCCACTGTAATGGAAGATCCATCGAACAATCGTGTCGATAGGTTCGGACAAACCCATAACTGGACCAAACGGAGTATCTTCTGGGACTTGCCTTATTAGAAAGATAATCTTATAAGACATAATCTTGATGTTATGCATATCGAAAAGAATGTGTTTGATAATGTCTTCAATACCGTCATGAATATTAAAGGAAAGACGAAGGACAATCCAAAAGCAAGACAAGACATTGCCGAGATATGCAAGCGTCCTTATCTGAACTTAATACAAAGGGAAGCTGGTGGACAAATAACTAAGCTGATAGCAAAATACACATTAAGCAAGGAAGATAGATTAATAATCTGCAAGTGGGTATCTACTTTAAGATTTTTCGACGGCTATGTGTCGAATTTGTCTAGATGCGTTGATCTCAATGAACGCAAGCTAACGGGAATGAAGAGTCATGGCTGCCACGTGTTTATGGAAAGATTACTGCCCATTGCTTTGAAAGAGTTGTTGCCTTCTTCTGTATGGGTTCCGTTGGCCGAACTATCAATATTCTTTAGGGATATTTGTTCAACTAAGTTGACTGTGCAACACATGGTTGAACTTGAGAAGAAGATTATCTTAACAATTTGCAAGCTGGAGAAAATATTTCCTCCTGGCTTCTTCGACAGCATGGAGCATCTACCGATTCATCTAGCATACGAAGCCCGTGTCGGTGCATCTGTTCATTATCGATGGATGTACCCATTTGAAAGGTACATAAAAATCGATATAATTTAAGTTGAATTTCAGTGGGTTTTAAAATTCTTTCTTAATTCTCAAGATAATTTATCTCTCTAAATATCTACACCATCTAAAGAAGAAAGTTGGTAACAAGGCTCATATGGCTTCGATATGCGAAGCATATCTTATCGAAGAGGTGTCAAACTTCTGCTCCATTTATTTCGATACTCATGTTAAGACAAATCGAAATAGACCTCAAAGGAATGACGAGGACGTTGAGGATGGAGGAATATTGAATGTAAGGGGCAAGCCTGTTGGGGCTAGTAAAAAACGGTGGTTGACTGACGACGAGTATGATGCCGCTCACCGAATCGGACACCATGCACGACGTGTTTCAGCATACGCACAAAAGATGGAAGGACGGGAGCTTCGTCGACGAGAGGGCCAAGGAGACTGATGTAAGTACTTATGTTTATGAGATTTACGTTAGAATTAAAAGTATTCGGGCTATAACTTAGGTAAACTTAGGATTCACACTTAACTTAGTGAAACATACGATTTAGATTACAACTTAGGTAAATCTTATAATATAAACACATTTATTTGATAGGTTGCGTATCGTGAGGCCCTTAGTCGGGCTCAATTAACTGACACCGAGGATGTCGGTGAAACGACGCCCGCCTGGACACCCTCTTCTTTGGCCGCTCGCAACGACTTGTTCGTAGATACAGTCGGCGGCTTTAAGAAATGGCTCATGTACAGAGTCGGCTCCCTAGGGCCGTTGCACATGGCGACTCAGAGATTTCCACCGACACCGCCTCCTTCCGCGGCCCCGGCAGACGATGATGTTAGGTCGCAGCTTACGCAGCTGCACGAGGCGGTGTCGTCCTTGCGGGAGCAAATTGCCTCGCACTTTTTGCCTCCATCTACTGCTGCCGGTCCGTCTGCTGCTGGTGTCGGTCTGTCTTCTGCTGTTGCTGGTGTCGGTCCGTCTTCTGCTAGTGCTGGTGTCGGTCCTTCTTCCGTGGGTCATCTTTCTTTCAACCCTTCTGCCCCTCTGGTACCGACTCCGACTGTGACGGTACTCCTTGATCTTATGTCGCCAGAGCAGCTACGCCGACTTCCGAGCAGTGTCTACGATGACTTGCCGCCGTACCTACTGGAGCAGTATATTCGACGGTCGCAGCAGGGATTACCACCACCGGGCAATCGAACTCCTCCTTCTCCTTAAAGTATTGTAATTAAGAAAATTTGGAATATTTGTGGGAATGTTGGAATATTTGTGGGAATGTTAGAATATTTGTGGGAATTTCAGAATATTTGTGATAATTTTATATTGGTGTACATTATATATTTCGTCTATGTGATTGTTGGATAATTGGTGTGCATTTTTCTGATTGTTTGGTCTATGTGACTGTTTGATTTATGCATATTTGTGTGAACAGGGAAAGCTCTGTATTTTTTTCAAAAAAATCTCAGTTAGCGACGGACTAGTGACCGCATAGCGACGGATATTTCCAGTTTTCGACTACCTTTCGACGGAATATCCGTCGCTACTTGGAGATTTGAAAGTATTTCTAGTTAGCGACGGGTGATCGACGGGTTCGCGTCGGATAATCCGTCACCAAGGTCCTGGAAATACATAGTACGACGGAATAGCGACGACACATCCGTCGCCAAGGTTCTGGAAATGCATCACATTTCCAGAACCATGGCAACGGATTATCCGTCACTAGTCCGTCACTTCGTCGACGGATAAGCGACGCAATTGCGACGACTCATCCGTCGCCATGGTTCTGGAAATACCAAGCATTTTCAGAACATGGTCGACGGATAATCCGTCAGTATTCCGTCGCCTTTGTTAGCGACGGCGGTCGACTGAATAACGACGGAACGATACACTCTGATACGCTATTACGACGGTTTACCGACGGACCATTACGTCGCTAGTTTCTATACAGTTCAGTATTTAACACCTGAAATAGACGAAATTCTGTCGGATTGTCGTCGCTAATACTTCGTATTGTGAAGTCGAAAATCCGTCGCTATTCCGTCGCTTGACGACTACTTAGCGACGGATCATTATTAGCGACGAGCTGATTGCCGACGGATTATTTTGGTGAAGATCCGTCAGTGATCGGTCGCTAATACAAATTTTTGACGGATGGGTGACGGATGTGGCCGTTGCTAAATGGACATATTTTGGTAGTGGATGGAGAGATGGTGGTGATGGTGTTGAGGTGGTGCTCGGCCTAGGGAGGAGGAGGAGGAGGAGGTGAAGTCGGGGAGGAGCTCAGCCATGGGAGGAAGAGGGGGTCGGCCATGGGTCGCCAAGCATGGCTTTATGTTGTTATTGAAAAAGAGTGGGAGTGAAAGAAATACATTAATGAAAGAGAGAGAGAGGAAAAGTTATGTGTGGGTGTGTGCTGTGAGTAAATTAAGGGAGGGAAGAGAGTGTGATATTCCCTCCCTAGAATTTAGGGTCGGCCATATATTGGGGGAAAGTGTGTGTGTGAGTTTGTGGGATTAAGTGGTGTGGATTGGTAGAGAGGAATCCAATGGCTAGGATTTAAATAGGGATTAAGATTATTTCTTTAGGGATTTTAAATCAAGGGGTTGTCCAATGAATATTTAAAAAAATAGGTAGAGTAGGGATTTAATATTTTGTAGGAGGATTAGGGCGTGGGTGTCCATGAGGGGGTAACATAAAGTTTGGGTTGGGTATGGTTGAGCCAGGTCGGATCAAAATCGGACAAGGTACAATATTTGAATTTAAATATGTATTTATGATCATGGGTAAATAAGTAACATGTGGGAGCTCAAATGAATGGGACACAAGTGTCATGCGGGTAGTAGGCTTCGTGTGGGCCATGTCCATATTTTGGGTCGAGTAGGTTGGATCGATGTCGGGTCCCGAAATTAAATTGGAAGTCAGGTCACAAATTACGGTGGATAATTAATTGGCCTAAATTAACCCAAAAGTTGTACGAAGCAAATGAAGCACAAGATGGTGTGTCTGAGTGGGACATGAAGGTCATGGGTGAAGAGCGTCTCGAGTAGATCAAGCATGAGAAGTTGGTTTCAAGAAAATGACTAGCCTTGTACTCCTAAATTAAAAGTCACGGTAACGTGCATATGATGATCATGGATAAAAGTGGAAAAATCAATTAATAATTAATTAATGATCGAATGGTCTAAATTGACCCGAAGTTGTGTGAAGCAAAAAGAGTACAAGAGAACAAGTTTGGATGGGACATGATATATCAACATGAAGGTAATCTTATCTACTACACACTGATGAAGAAAGTTTTCAGAGATTGGCATCCCTGACGCTCCAGAAGTCAAAGTCACGGTAATAGAGCATTTAACCAAATAATAATATCTATTGTAAATAAATGATTTATAAAATTGAAAAAATAAGCCCTAAATTCAGGGGGCTTACAAGTTATGTTAGGCTATCGGAGTAGTAGCAAGCACGGTCCTACGAGTTCTACGGCTGGATATAACCACATAGTCTTACGGTCTCAAGGCCCGTCATATAAAGTATGACTTGGGCGGTGGTGTCGCATAGAGTTCAGTTGGCTTAAGGCATGATGCACGGACTTAGTGTTTAAGGCACGAGCTACGGTTGATTTCAAGTCGAGTTTAGAAAAAGGGCTATCAAATGGTCGTTCTGAATTGAGTAAAATGATAGGGTAACAAGGAAGAATGCTCGCGACAGTGGGTCATCGAGACGGTCTCAAATGATAGAAGTCTTGATATTGTTTTTGAAAGAGATGGTAACACTGGGAGAAGAATGACTGTGTGAAACATCAGTTTGAGTCGAGTCTTGCATGGTCATTGGACAACTTGTCGACAAGGGCAAAAGTTTCCTCGAGCGACAACCCGGGGCCATGGGATCATTTCGGCCTAGGAGGAAACACGGGTATAGCCGAACTGGGAGTACCGCTCAGGTTAGTCAAGGGCTTTCAGCAGGGATCGCTACTTGCGTTGAAAGGTATCCCGAATAACAAAGCTATAAGTCCAAAGTATAGCTTGTGGTGCTAGTGACCTCATATAGGTGGGTCGGCACGGACGGCAATCCGCGTGTGTGCCTTTGGATTGAGTTGAGTTAAATGTGTGTACAGTTAGAACACAATATTTGGGCCCGAGATTTGACTTCGACATAGGCGACGTGCTTCGGCATGAGTTGTGGCATCGAGTCTTAAGTTGTTGGCATAGAGTTGCACAAGTTGGTTTGAGTCGTTAGAGTTTAAGTCAGGAGACCGCCGTAAGGCAAAGTTGATTGAGTGACACTAAGTTCACAAGTCTCGATTGGGTCAGTTGGTGATCAGTGTGGTAAGGGCCGCGAGGCGGTGATATGGTTTAGTCTCATTGAATTGCGAGGTACGGCCTCAATATGGGTTTGTAACACGGTCACATGGTAACAGAGTCTATCGTGTAGTTGCGTCTCTGATTTTGGGCCGAAAGGCGAGCACGACTTGATAGGTTAACGTTGTTGATACGAGAAGGGTCTAGAGACAAAGTATGAGTTAACGTTGTTGTTGCAAGCACAGAATGGTCTAGAGACACGAAATATGCCAAGGCGTCTGTCCTAAAACTGATCCTAAGGCAAGAGTAGGAAGACAATGCAAAAGGGACTATGTTGCACAACGTAAATCAAATGTGTTGGTTTTGTATGGGTGGGCGAGGAGCTCATTCCACCAGTACAGTTGAGTACTGACACCCACACAGTTTTTATGTACAGGCACAGGTAGAAGCTCGTTGTGCGGAGCTCGCTTGGATGCGTCGAGGCACAGACTTCCTTGGCGATTCGTAGCGTGCGGCCACATGAAGTCAGGACTTATACGGGACATAATGTATGGACATTGCCTTCCGAAGCATCCGCTGGCTCAAGACTTATATTGAGAGATGAGAGAGAGCTGAGTGACTTGTATAGTGAGAAGAGTGAGCTTGAGTGATTGTAAATCTTGGCCTTGCGCCCCATTATAACCTTTGTTTCAATATCAATAAAGAGCTTCTTTTGAATAACTTGTGTTTTGTCCTAAATTTCTGCTGTAATTATTCAATGTCTCTGCTTGGGACTTCTGTGCGACGACCCCGTCGCAGCCGCTGTGATCGGTCGTTATGGAATTCACCTTGCACGAGCGTAATTTAGGCTCGTGCGGCATCATGCCTTAGCGAGGACGATCGCTCCTACGGAAGCAGGGCATGACATAATGGTATCAGAGCATGGCTTTACGTCCTTGGACTATCGATTGAATTCTTTAACTCCGTTGTTTCCGTAAACTTTGAAGTGTTGCTTCCGTAAAGTTGATGTCGTTGGTGCGCTCTCTCTCAATTATCCCATGGGATGTCCATACAATATGTCTAAATAATTTACAAAATATAGGAGAATAGTTTTTGACAATAAATAAAAGATGGTCCGCGTAAGCACGGTTGGCTAAGTCGGGCTGGGCATATACACCAAGGATTGTGTCGACCTTAGCAAAGTCGAGTGTGGGAATCGTAATGTTTCGAGCACGAAATGAGTTGGACTCGATTGAGTAAATGAGATGACTATCGATAGGGGTGGAATCGAGCGACGATAACGTCGGTACGATATAGATGAGCGTGCTTGGAATTTGAGAAATGGTTCGAACAGAAAATTTGAAGAAGTCAATTTTGATTCGAATGATATTTTGAGGATTTGTCGAACAACTTCATCCCTGAGTGGTGTATGTGATAGCTTCAGAGATGTTGATCGATTGAGGATGCGACGTGTCGATGAGTCTATCAGCAAGCGTCACGTGTATGCAAAGCCGTAAACTGAGATCGTTGAATAAGTTATAGTTTTAAAGTTTGACGAGTTGATTCGAACAAACTAGAAATGATGCACACGGAACGTACACGGGATTGAGGATTGCACGAGTTGAAACGCGAAGATGATTGAGTAGATAAATCGAATCGAGGAAAAGTTAAGGTAACGAATGGATGACTCGATCGAGGAAATTGATATAGATCGTATAGAAAAAGTTAGCACGATGGGTAGATAACGTGCATGAAAATTTTGCTTTTGAAGTTACAAAAATGACTAAGGATGGGAATAGATGTTGCTCGATGATTTAAATTAGCTAAGAATGATGTGATTTGAGGAAATACGTTGGTCGATGACTTAAGATAGACGAATGAACAATACGCAAATTTGGGTTTGAGGAAATTGATGTTGCGAATGATTCAAGAAATAATGATCGAACTTGAATTTGAATGTCGAGGAGATTATCCAGTCGAAAGATAGCATCATTCGTACGACTCGAAATTTATTGCAAAGGAAGATCGTCAGGTTACGCATGTCATCGATGGTATTGAGGCGTATCAAAGATCGATATGCGATAACTCAGGGGTACTCTAACTCGATGAATGACGGTCGTGCAAGTGTTATCGTTCTAACGGATACTATACTTAGGATTTTAATTGAGATGAATGTTGGATGAAAATGATCGTATTTTAATGGTTAAGTTGATAACCACAACGTCGATAATCTTGTCTTGTGCGAGTGCAACTCTAGCCTCATACATGCATTGTGTCAGATTTGGGGTGATCATTCCGCGTGAGCGCTGACATGGTGATTCATGTCACGGGAATGATTGAACTCGAAAAATTAGGACGCGATAACTTTGATTGCCTCGACTTGTTGGTTGGATGCGAAAGAAAATTCGAGGATGTTTGGACTTGAGATTTACGATTGAATGAAACTTGAGGATTGAGTAGGTACAATCCACGCATCGAGAATGAATTAGTCTAGACACAAAATAAAAGTTACGTCCCAATGAGGATGATTATCTCGCGGGAGTGTTGCATGGTGATTTCATGTCCACCGTGGATAATCTGACTCGCGTGAGATCGGGGCATAACATATTGTTAAGCTAGACGACCTTATGATCGAATACGTGAATTGTGATGAATGACTTAGGAAATATGAAATGTAAATTTTGGCTTAGCAACAAATTGTGTCGTAGCGTGCTTGACCTGGAAGGATTGATAGACGGATTATGTCGAACGTGTTCGAAGAGATAGACTATGCAAGATGGTTTATTGAACGAACGATATTGATATGTCATAGAATTGGTTAAAACATGAGTTATCGTAGGATGGCTTTGCTGAATGACTCAGACCTCGTGCAACGAATGTCGGAATGTGTGTAGGAAATCTATGCTCGATGTTTAGAAATCAGAGTGATGTGAGCATGGATAGAAAAATCCTGTACTATCAACTTGGTTTGACCTTAGGATGGGGTCAGTGTTAATATCGTTGTTTGGGAACTATGATTCCAATACTGACGGAAAGATATAGCCTAGCGGTTAGGCAGACGTTCGAGTGCGAAGTGGTAGAATTTGTGGAGGCACCACTCACGAGTCTCAGTTGACATGCACGTATATCAGGGATGTCCAAATATATGCACGATCCGACTCGAGTGGTGATGGCGGATTCTCTATCACGAAGTTTGGCTGAAATGCATGTATTTTGGAGACACCTGGAATATGTGCACGATCCAACTAAGTGATGCGTTGAATCAAGTGAGAGTAGAGGAACGAGAAAGTTTTGAGGATTTTGAGATCGGAAGTTTTGAAGAAAAGATTGAGGGTAGCACGAGCGTGGCTCGGATTTGAGGAATGCATAAAAAAAATGTGTGCGACAAACGTAGGATGTTGAAACAAGTGATAAGTCGGTAAGTAAGTACTCAATTAGTTTTAAGGACGAAACTTTTTTCTGAGTGGTGTATGATGTAGTGCCCCGTCCCGCTCAGTCAATCGGAGAAATCGAAACGCCGACGGCGTTCGGACTTAGCCTTGCAACGGCTGCTCGAAGACATCGCTCGGTCGAGGCGACTCCTCGCTCAGGTGGGGTAGTTTCGGTGAACTCTCCTCATCTTAGCCTTCACATAATAAATCGTATGTTTTCAACTTGCACAAGTAGGTTTGATAATAAAAGAGACGAATCTACATAGCTAAGGGAATAATCCTGACAGGTCGAATTGAGTTAGAATATGGAAAGGTCCAACGGCCGGCTTAGAGTTGGTGCACGGCGTGCTTTGAAAATGACACTCGATCCTTCGTTTCATGGCTTGGGAGAAGGAAAGTTGCTTGAGTAGGCAAAGTTATGAACGTAGCCTAAGTCATAGGCATCGTTCGCATGAATGCTTGATAAAGCATGCACGATCCATTGTCCAAGGCTTGGCATAGCCTTTGCCCGCCCCACTGGTTAAGCTGCTTTGCATAGCTTATGGCATAAGTCTAGGCAACCAAATAACTTATTTGTTCAAGCTGGACACGTGCACGGCACGTTCCATCAAGGCAAAGCTTGATGCAGCCTTTGCTCGTCAAGTTGTTGCAAAGTTAAGTTTGGCAAGTTATGTTAGGCTATCGGAGTAGTAGCAAGCACGGTCCTACGAGTTTTACGGTTGGATATAACCACATAGTCTTACCGTCTCAAGGCCCGTCATATAAAGTATGACTTGGGCGGTGGTGTCGCATAGAGTTCAGTTGGCTTAAGGCATGATGCACGGACTTAGTGTTTTAGGCACGAGCTACGGTTGATTTCAAGTCGAGTTTAGAAAAAGGGCTATCAAATGGACGTTCTGAGTTGAGTAAAATGATAGGGTAACATGGAAGAATGCTCGCGATCGTGGGTCATCGAGATGGTCTCAAATGATAGAAGTCTTGATATTGATTTTGAAAGAGATAGTAACACTGGGAGAAGAATGATTGTGTGAGACGTCAGTTTGAGTTGAGTCTTGCATGGTCTTTGGACAACTTGTCGACAAGGGCAAAAGTTTCTTCGAGTGACAACCCGGGGCCACGGGATCATTTCGGCCTTGGAAAAAATACGGGTATAGCCGAGTTGGGAGTACCGCTCAGGTTAGTCGGGGGCTTTCAGCGGGGATCGCTACTTACGCTGAAAGGTATCCTGAATAACAAAGCTATAAGTCCAAAGTATAGCTTGTGGTGCTAGTGACCTCATATTGGTGGGTCGGCACGGGCGACTATCTGCATATGTGTCTTTGGATTGAGTTGAGTTGAATGTGTGTACAGTTAGAACACAATATTTGGGCCTGAGATTTGGCTTCGACATAGGCGACGTACTTCGACATGAGTTGTGGCATCGAGTCTTAAGTTGTTGGCATAGAGTTGCATAAGTTGGTTTGAGTCGTTGGAGTTTAGGTCAGGAGACCGCAGTAAGGCAAAGTTGATTGAGTGATACTAAGTTCACAAGTCTCGATTGGGTCAGTTGGTGATCAGTGTGGCAAGCGCCGCGAGGCGACGATATGGTTTAGTCTCATTGAATTGCGAGACACGGCCTCAATATGGGTTTATAACACGGTCACATGGTAACGGAGTCTATCGTGTAGTTGCGTCTCTGATTTTGGGCCGAAAGACAAGCACAACTTGATAGGTTAACGTTGTTGATACGGAAAGGGTCTAGAGGCAAAGTATGAGTTAACGTTGTTATTGCAAGCACGGAATGGTCTAGAGATACGAAATAGGCCAAGGTATCTGTCCTAAACTGATCCTAAGGCAAGAGTAGAAAGAAAATACGAAAGGGACTATGTTGCACAAAGTAAATCAAACGTGTTGGTTTTGTATGGGTGGGCGAGGAGCTCATTCCACCAGTACAGTTGAGTACTGACACCCATACAGTTTCATGTACAGGCACGGGTAGAAGCTCGTGGTGCAGAGCTCGCTTGGATACGTCAAGGCACGGAGTTCCTTGGCAATTCATAGCGTACGGCCGTATGAAGTCAAGACTTATACGGGACATAATGTATGGACGTCGCCTTCCGAAGCATCCGCTGGCTCAAGACTTGTATTAAGAGATGAGAGAGAGCTGAGTGACTTGTATTGTGAGAAGAGTAAGCTTGAGTGATTGTAAATCTTGGCCTTGCACCCCATTGTAACCTTTGTTTTAATATCAATAAAGGGCTTCTTTTGAATAACTTGTGTTTTGTCCTAAATTTTTGCTGCTATTATTCAATGTCTCTGCTTGGGACTTCTGTGCGACGATCCCGTCGCAGTCGCTGTAATCGACCGTTATGGAACCCGCCTTGTACGAGCGTAATCTAGGCTCGTACGGCATCATGCCTTAGCGAGGACGATCGCTCCTACGGGATCGGGACGTGACATCTTTGACTATGTCTATCAGACTGGACTGTACTTACAAATACATCATTGGTGTATCAACTCCTGGTACAATAGCTTCTCGTCCCAGCTTCTTTATTTCTTCCTCTGTTAGAACAATCTCCATTCCAAGCTTCTCTATGTCTTCGAGCAAATACTAGTCCGTTGTCAAGAACATCGCCACTGGGTATCGGCTAAGTGCATCCGCGATCACATTAGCCTTCTCCAGATGGTATTGTAGGTTGATATCGAAATCCTTCATAAGCTCCAACTATCGTCTCTGGCACATGTTGAGCTCCTTCTGTGTAAAGACATATTTAAGACTTTTATGGTCTGTAAATATCTCTATTCTCTCGTCATACAGATAGTGCTTCCAAAGCTTCAGGGCGAAGATGACTGCTGCAAGCTCCAAGTCATGTGTGGGGTAGTTCTTCTCGTGAGTCCATAACTGTCGAGATGCATAAGCAATTACTTTCTCGTTCTGCTGAAGAACACAACCCAAGCCCTTACCGGAAGCATCACTATAGATCAAAAATCCCCCGATACCTGAAGGTAGTGATAAAATCGGTATTATTGTAAGCCTCTTCTTCAATTCCTCGAACGATGTCTGGCAAGCCTCAATCCAGACGAACTCCTCGTTCTTCCTTGTTAACTTCGTCATAGGTTCAACTATCCTGGCGAAGTCCTTCACGAACTTCCTGTAGTAACCTGCTAAACCTAGAAAGCTCCTGATTTTTGCAACTAAACCTGGTGTCGACCACTTTTCGATGACCACTACCTTCTTCGGTCCACTAAGATGCCATCTTCTGTGATGATGTAGCCTAGAAAGTCTACCTTGTCCACGAAGAACTCATATTTGGATAGTTTTCCGTATATCTTCTTCTGCCGCAGAGTCTCCAAAACTATCCGCAAGTGTTCCTCGTATTCTTTCAGGGTCTTCAAATAGATCAGGATGTCGTCAATGAAAACAACAATAAACTGATCCAAGTATTTGTGGAAGACCTTGTTCATGGGATTCATAAACACTGCAGGGGCATTGGTAAGACCAAACAGCATGACCAAAAATTCTACTATCCGTACTTAGTGTTGAATGTTGTTTTGGGTATATCTTCTTATCTTACCTTGACTTGGTGGTAACCGAATATGAGGTCTATCTTCAGAACACCTTTGCTCCGCTCAACTGATCGAAGAGATCGTCGATTATAGGTAAAGGGTAACGGTTCTTGACAGTGATATTTTTCAGAGCCCGGTAGTCTATTCATATTCGGACAGTTTCGTCCTTCTTGGGCACAAATAAGGCTGGTGCTCCCGAGGGTGAAGTGCCACTCCTGATAAATAACTGAGCCTTAAGCTCATCGATCTGGTCATTCATCTCCTTGGACTCCTTGGGATTTACTCGGTAATAGCGTTATGAGATAGGTGAAGAGCCGGGTACTAGGTCGATAGAGAATTCTATATCTCGATCACGGGGCAATCCTAGAAGTTTTCTGGGAAGACGTCTAGGAATTCTGCCATAATGGGGTGAATGGGTCCGATCTCCTCGGTGATAGATGAGTAGCTGACGCTCCTCATGCTCTTTGGTGCCCTAACAACCTCGAACTCGGGCTATCCAGGTGGATTGAAGATGACACTACTACGGTAACAGTCAATCAGGGCATGCTGCTTACTTAGCCAGTCCATTTCCAAGGCTATATCATAGTTGTGGAGTGGCATTATAAGGAGTGGTGTTAGGAATTTGTGGCCTGAGATGGTAATAGGGTAGGTACAAGTCTCGGTGATTGGTATGGGTCATCCGCCAGTCATAACTCTATGTATCCTCTTACTAAAGTCAATGACTAAATGATGTGCAAAATAAAGTTTGAGGATATAAAGCTATGAGATGCTCCAGAATCAAATAATGCTAGGATAGGATGCGTATAAAGTAAAATGGAACGTGTGATAATGTCTCCAGTTGGCTCTGGCTCTGGCTCCGGCTCCTCTATTGCTAAGGCAAAAGCTTGCCCGGCTCTCTGTTGATGCTAGCCGAATTGCTGCTGCTGGGTAGAAAGTGGAGCCCTCTGTTGTACTGCTCCAACCCGAGTGAACGTCGTAGAACAGTCCTTCACTTGATGGGTGGCAGACCCACAAGATAGGCAGTGTCCCAACCTTTTCCCGCAGATGTCCGTATTGTGTTCGAGCCTCTTGCAGTAGGCACAGATGGGTGCTTTCTGTTGCTGGTGCTGGGGTGCTTTGTTAGGCGTCCTGGCCTGCTGATGTTGATGTTGATGAGGTTGCTGGGGTGAGAAGGCCTGTGAATGTTGGGCTTCTTGAAATTGCCCTGGAAGTTGCTAGGTCCTGGAAAGTCTCTCTTGGGACGAGCAGACGAGCTGGCTTCGATTCCCCGTGCCACCTTTAGCATCTTCTCATAAGTTCTTGTACCATTTACAGTAACTAGGGTGCGAAGTTCCTCTCGCATTCCATGATGAAATCTCTTGGCATGGTCTACGGGGTCTGCTACCATGGAGGTGGCAAATCGGCTGAGTCGACTGAAGTCTGCTGCGTACTTGTCGATTATACGATTCTCTTGCTTTAAGTCTTAGAACTGCCTCTCCATAGCTTCTAGAGCTGCCTCCGAAAAGAATTTTCTCTTGAACAGCTTGTTGAAAATGTTCCAAGCTATCCCTTGGATCTGGAACTGTGGTTCGTTTCTGAACCAGATGCTCGCCAAGTCCCACATCTGAAGTGCTATGGACCTCTAAGAAGATGCTCCATATCTTCCAGCCATTTGATGGCATAGATGATGCCCTCAACTCCCTCGAAGGGTCGTGTTCCCAGCTTTTTAAAGTTCTTTATGGTACCAACCTTGACCTGCGCAGCACGCCTTTGGTCAGTCGGGGTTGCATCTTCTCTCTCTAGGGCAGCTATGGCAACAGTATGGGCATTCTCTATTCCTTCTCACATAATCGTGTTCTGCTCACGATGAGCCTCAGCTTGGGCTTTCTGGGCTTCTAGAATACCCTGAAGTAAGGTTAGGAGCTGGGTAGGGTCAACATGCATAGCTCCTACAGGTGGAATGACAGGTGGGACCACACCAGTAGGAGAAGGTGGTGGCATGGTCCTGGGAGGAATGGGTGGCACGGCATGGACTGTGGAAACATAAGCAGTGCGGGGAGGTGGTGAAGGATGGGGATGAGTGGTAAGCAGTAGTGGAGGTGGATCAGTTGCTGACTCTACAAGCCGGTGCTCTGAGGATGCAGCCTCCTCAAAAATGTGGCCAGAATGGATGGTTCTTCCCTTTGCCATTCTCTGGAATGGTTAGGAAGCAACATAAGCAATGATATTCGACTAAGTTACGCGTATAAAAAAAATTGAATAAAAATCAGTCCTACGTTGTGACGAGTCATAATGTTTCAATGTTCTAAGTGTTCTAATTATTTCTAGTCAGTTTTCCTAAAGTTGTTTGTCTAAACCTGCATGGACCACCACTAAAAACATGTCATGATCCGATCCCAAGATGTTTGGGTCAAGTCGGATCATCCAGCCTACACCGTGGTGAGACGGCGGTAGTAAGTTGTCTGATCATTAGCGGAACTCATAGTCACAACATCTAAATTTGCGAGAAATTAAAAACTTTTTATTCGATAATTTCAAAACACACAAGTTAAACCGTAGCTGAAAGTAAAAGCTGAACAACATAAGTTTTACTAAAGTTAAAACTTCAAATACAATTCAGAAAGGGAAAAGCTAAGCAAATAAAGTAAGCAACTCTATGCTAACTAATTAGCTAGCTTAGGTGCCTTCGGTGCAGTATTCTCCAAAGTGGTTTCCTGTGACTCCTCAGGGTACAAGTCGGGATCATAATAGCTATTGAAGATTAGCTCTTCGTCCTCAAACTCGCCTATGGTGAAAGGAGATTTCCAGTCAGGAATGAACAAGTACACAATTCCAAACTCAAGCATTTTAAGCAATAATTGAAAATTGTATATTGAAACAATTGAAATATTTTGATGCAAGAAAACAATTGAAATATATTGATACAAGAAAACAATTGAAATATTTGATACAATAAAACAATTATGATTTAAATAGTAGACACTTGTGACTGGCTGGTAGATTCAATTTGTATTATAGCATACAATCCAACTTCGGCACACGTGCAAGTGTGGCTTCAACTACCCACAATAATTCTAAGGGGGTTTGGTCACAAGCGCTACACTACTTTCCAATACCCAAAGTCAATATTGAGTTCATAGAGAAGAACTCTGCGGCGCAATGTGTCAACATGTAATAAGAAAAATACCAGAATCCAATAGTGTACTTGCCTTGAGTTTTGTAAAAAGAAGATGGAGGAAAGGAGGAACTCAGCCTAGTCCCCGAAATTCTACATTTGATTAAGAGGATGTCTTAGTTCCAATATTACCATTTCTAGGGTGTTCTAGTTACAATCTCTAATATTTATCCTAGTCAATTTTCTGGTTTAATAATTACACCAACGATTAAATTACTCTAACGCTGCTTCACACTATTTGTCAATTTGTATAAAAGAGTCTGTTTGCATTTATTTGGAAAGAGTAGACATCTCGATTTATTTGGAAGGCTTTGTGTTTTATATTGTATATATATAACTATATTTTTCTTTAATGATAAAAACGTGAAGTTGTTGATATATAAGACTTGGATTTAAGACGTTCTAATTTATGTGAGAAAATCTTTACTTTTCTTTTTAGAAACTAAACATTTTTGGTTTGATTTTATAGATAAAACTAGCATGCGATACTATCAACATAAAACACAGAAAATAATCTACGCTACTCCTAAGCTATGCAATACAGGGCTCAAAGAAAGAAAGAGAAAATTAGGCTTATGCCCTTACAACATATTAATGAAAAATAAATAATAATAATAATAATTAAAATCCTAAGCTACGCTGTGGATGATCATCTAGAAGACCGGAGGCAATCCAGTTAGAAGGCACAAGTGTCATGCACCTAAAATACAAAACGCCAAGTAACAAGTTCTTTAAAGTCTAAAATAATTAAAAGTCCCAAGTTGGGGACATATAGAGTCTCAAACTTGATCACACAATCACATGTTGCTAATAGCTTACGCCTCAACGTACGAGAATACCCAGTAGCATTTACGTTTCGCTAAAGGCTCATTCGACCATTTCGGTCATCGCCAAAGTGGATATAATAAAATCTCAAATTAACCAAAAATACACCAATCTTAATGAACCGATAAAATGTAAAACATATATCTCTGGAATGGTATATTTTTGTAACAACAAGGTTTTCGAGAATAGCAATGATATATATATATATATATATATATATATATATATATATATATATATATAGTCACAAATATTACAAGTATAGTTAAAACATAAATTTCTTTTTTAAATCATATATGTATATACATTTATATTAAAAGAGTCACACATATATATTAACAAAACTACAGAACCAATTCCTAAACACACAACTTCACAATTTCTAGCCAAAGCCAACTTCACATAACCAATTCCCAAGTCTGAAATCGGACACAACAATTCCATGATCGTTTCGAGTATCCACACAAGCAACGTAAAAATAATCAAATTCTCGTAGCGGGATTGAAACTGGGTCATCACAGACTATGCTACGGAAAGGGACGAACTACTCGGATAGAAATTATACCGAAAATCTGATGACAGAATCCGAAGGGTGGCCTCAGACTCGGATCGATTTCGTCGAGCGTCGTCAACGACTCGAGGAGTCTCAGAACGCGTCTCGGCGAACATGGTAGCGGTGCTCGAGCGACCATTCGGATCGACAGCGGCGTGGGGCCGCGGGTCAGGGTGTCGGCCGCAAAGGGCACGGGGGGGAACGATGGTAGGTTTGGAGAAGGAGGAAGTGCTGTGTTGTTGTTTTTTCTTAGAGAAATAGGTGATGGTGTGGTAGAGATATTTAGAGGGGAGTTATTTATGGAGAGTGATGAACGTGGAGAGGAATTAGGGGGTTGAACAGGTGAGTGGGTGAGAGTTGTGAGGGGTGGGTTTTATTTTTTGTTTTTTCCCTCTTTAAGGAAAGAGTTTGGACGTGGGGAAAATGGAATGGGCTGGGTTAGGGTCCAAACAAAGAAACAATCCAACAATCAATAATTCCAATTTCAACTAAAAATGTAATTTAGTTAACTGACCAATAATAATAATACTAATAATAATACAATACTAATAATAATTATACTAACTATAATACTAATGCTGATAATCTAATTCTAAATTATACTAAATAGGAATTAAATCGGCGATTCTTGCAAATACCCAATTTAATTAATTTATTAAAATTTGGGTTTTACATATGGTCATACTAATCACATTTGTTAATTATGCAGATATTGGGTGTTGGATCCTTGGCTTGGATTCTTGAAATCATTTAGTTCAGTTTAGTGAGTAGGCTTAGATTTATCTTGAATCGTTGTAACAATCTCTCTCTCTCTCTCACTTTCTAGAAATGGACATATATTTGTGGCTGGAATGGAATGTGCTTGCATGACAACATTATTGCTTGTAGTATCAGTTTGCACAAATATCGCATTGCGCAATGGCCAGTTTTCCTAAAGGCTAGAAGCCTTAAAATCTATTTTTTTTTGTAGTTTGTTTGATTTTTTTTGTTGATTGATTGATTATTTGTTTACAAGTAAAAACAAGATAAAATTTTTTTAAAACCGATAAGAACAAATAATAACTAGTAAAAGATGATTTTTGTTTACAGAAACTATTATCATATATGATATTTACTAATTGATAGGTCATTTATTGCGTCAAATAAGTGAAGTTCAGGTCATCAACACCATATTCATGCAATGTGCGTTTTCTTATCTTCAATTTAATTTTGTGAATTTGCTTTAGAATTGAAATATAATTTTGTTTTCACGTTTATTTTAGATGTCAAATGAAGCTGGACCTATTGGGCTTAAGGTTCTGGCTGGGGGGGAAAAGCCATAAATGACCCTGTCACAACTATTTGTAAACTCAAGATAAAAACAAGCATATTTGTAAAAGAAGAGCTCCTTATTGGGTGACTTTAGAGAATTTTTTAGAATGGGCACCCAAAAAAGGAGTGTAAATTTTGCAAAAAATATTGTCACCCCAAATTAATGAGACCACCTCGGTTAGAAATATGTCCCTTAATCAAAAGCACAAAGATTATTCTCAATCAATAATATTGAATATGCAATGTGTTGGAAAAGACAAGCCAACTCCCACTAGTTGACAATTTAATCAAGAAGATGGAAGAAAGGCCTTGGCTTATATTCTAATTGTCGATGAGCTTACTTTTTTGGTTTATTGAGGGTGAGAGCTTCAAATGTTTTGTTTCTATTGCATGTCCTATATTTGGTGTACCGCCGAGATGGACCATTGTACGAGATTGTTACGATCATTACACCAATAAGAAGAATAAGTTAAAGGCTTATTTTGAAGAGTCTAATCGAAGGTTTTGACTTATGACGGATACATGAACATCTATTCAAAAGATAAGTTACATGTCTTACTAAACATTACATTAATGATGTTTGCGAATTAAAAGAAAATTTTATCAACTTTTGTCCAATTGCTAGTCATAAAGGTGAGGCTATTAGGAGGGACGTAGAGTCATGTTTGATTGTGGGACATTGACAAGATTTTTACAATCACCGTTGATAATGCTAGCTCTAATAATGTTGCTAATGCTTATTTAAGCAAAATAGTTTGCACAAAGAGAAAATAACATTCTTCAATGCAAATATTTACACATGTGTTATATTACATATATTATCAACCTTATTGTGGTAGACAGGTTAAAAATGATGTCTTTTCAGTTGCTCGTATTCGGAGAGCTATTAACTATATGAAACAATCTCATTATCGGTTTCAAAAGTTCAAAGATTATGCTCAAATCAAAAAAATAGAAAACAAAACAATTATTGTGTCTTGATGTGAGCACCCGTTGAAATTTAACATATTTGACGTTGGCACGGCTCAAAGATTTCAAAGAGTCTTTGAGAGATTCCAAGACGAAGATCTTTTATTCAAGAGATAACTTAAGGGTGAGAATTTGTTTACAAACGTAGATGATTGAATGAATGTTGGAAGGTTGTGTAGTTTTCTAGAACATTTCTATGAATTCACGTTATGTGTATTGTGCTCTTCGTATGTCACTTCTAACAAAAAAAATTGAACAGATTGTATCTATTGATTTTCTCATGAAGAATGCTACGAGTAATGATGACTTTGAGTTGTCTATGATGACGGATAAAATGAGAGAAAAATATGATAAGTATTAGAGGGACATTGAGAAGATGAATATGGTTGTCTTCATTATGCCACTTTTGATCGACGACAAAAATTTACATATGTGAAATGGTGGCTATATCAACTTTATGGTCTCAAAGATACCATGATAGGTTGCTTACTTCATGTTTGAAGAATACAAAAAGTCTTATGCACCTATAGTTGCTTCTACAACTAATGAAATGACTGAATCTCCTATCATCGAAGACCATCCAATTTTTAACTTGAAAAAAATGATGAAGGCTCAATATAAAAACCATAAAATGAAAAATAGTGGTTTTGATAATAAATCATAGTTGAATCTTATCTTGTCGGCCCACCAAAGTCGATGAAGATGAGAATCCAAAATTTAATATCTTGGCTTGATGGATGATCAATTCTTTTTTTTTTTTCTATTTTCTCAAGAATGGTGCGTGATGTCTTGGCTATTCTCATACCTACAGTGGCTTCGGAGAGTGCATTTAGTATCGGTGGTCTGGTGCTTGATGTATTTAGGAGCTCTTTGACACCTAAGATTGTTCAAGATCTTATTTGTTCTCAAGATTGGTTTACGACTGTTTCGAATCGATCTATTGTTACTAATCTTGATGAGAACTTGGAATCCCAGATAAACTTGAAAAATGTATAATTTTAGACAATGAGTTTGATTGCATAATGCTGTTTTCAATTTTTACTTAGTTACTTGTATTGATTAATTGTTTGTGTTGTGTTATTTTTATAATATAGATTTAAGTCAATTAACTATGATGGCCTCAACCTCGAGCGATGTTTCAAGATTTGGTTTCTGGATTGGCTAGTTTGGGTTATGTAAATATTAAACACTCTGTCATTGCAATGTGCTGATGTGCACTCTATAGTCTGCGTTGTGCAGTGTGCATTTCTGGACAGTTTGGTTTCATTTTGAACTGTAATTATTGGCAATGTGTGCACTATACACTATACATTATACAGTGCAGCAGTGCACTATGGACCTCATTTGGAATTTTGGATCTTGTTTGGATTCAATTTTTGGCTATAACTATTAAATTATTAATCATTGCACTTTATATGTAGCCTAGGTAATTTCAAAACTATAGTTTTTGTGTATTACAGTTACATTTACTTTTTCTTATTTCATTATGAGTTGCTAACAAATATATGAAGAAAATTACGATGATAATATGTCATTAATAAGCAGTTGATAGATAATACAATGCATCTATTTTTTATACACAAATTGCCAATTCGAACCTTCAAAAGTTCAAACCGAGTTGTCTATCTATGCAGATTTTGGATTTGTGGACAATAATTGGGTTCTTTCATGATTGAAAATTTTGGGTTCTGTTCAGGCTGTATATGTATAATCTCCTTAATAAGGATTGATGCTAGAGGTGAGCACTAATTAGGTTCTGTTCAGGCTTAAAAAACTCGATCGAGTTGGTTTTAGTTCTTAATAACCCACTATTCGGTTACCGGTTTCATGTTCGGTTATGGGTTGCAACTTGCAATTTGATTTCCTATGATAATTCACGTACCTTTCTTTTTCTTATGGAGTTATCTTTGTCATTCATAACTTCACTTTAGTTTTCCTTATTCAGACTTTACTTTAGATTCTCTTAGTTTAGTTTAGTTTTCATATCAAGTTTAGTTTCTCTTATTCAGACTTCACTTTAGTTTAGTTTCTTTTGCATAGCTCAGACTTCACTTTAGCTTCTCTTATTCAGTTAGCTTCAGTATATATCTTGTTTTACGAAATAAATTGCTAACAAATATGAAGAGAGGGTAATGATGAGATTGCATTACTGAGTAGTGGATATATACTATAATGCATTCATTGATGCAAACTTGCCAATCTGAGCCTTCAGAAACATCAAATAGCCTATGACCTATGCAAATACTGTACTTCAAAAGCAATATGATAGTTACTTCTTTGCGCTCTTCAAAAGCAATGTGATACTTGACTATTTTTCTATGGGGTCTTGCTTAGGAATGAATGAACATGATTACATAGAAGATAGCTACATGCACCAGCAGTGCATGCCTCATGAGTCATGCCTGT
Source organism: Iris pallida (assembly GCA_029216955.1). Classification (NCBI taxonomy): domain Eukaryota; kingdom Viridiplantae; phylum Streptophyta; class Magnoliopsida; order Asparagales; family Iridaceae; genus Iris; species Iris pallida. The sequence continues at coordinate 17,068,291 of JANAVB010025598.1, read as the reverse complement.
GTTTCTTGTAAAAAATCTGGAATTTAGAAAGGTAGCTCAGGCTTGGATGTAACTCATACAAAACCTTTAATTTAGAAAGAAACCGTGATAGCTCCAGCAGTACTTGTCAAATTTTGTATCTATATTGTCTACTATTGTGTTTCTTGTCAAAATTTCTACTTTTTTTAGTTCTATTATTTTAATTGTTATTAGTGAACAATTTTTTTATTTCTTTTATGTAATAATTTTGGCACTTTTTATGGAATTTAGAAAGAAGCCTCTATATTTAAGGTCAGTTAATGATTTGTTATCAGTGAATGATTTTAGCAATTTTTATGGAAGGTCATTATCCCATTTTTAGGCTTTAGGCTCGACCCATTAAAGAAACGGTCCAACCTATCTAAACCGAATAACATAACAAATTATTTCGGTTCGGTTAATATGGGTTTAGGTATTTATCGATTCAATTTTGATTTGAATAGATCTGAGTTCGGTTTACTCGGTTCTTCAAAATTCGGTTCGGCTGAAATCGAAACCGAATACTCACCCCTATCTAACAATTGATCTTTCTCTCCTTTTGAATATATTTATGTATAGTTTCTTTCTCTCACCTATCTATGGTTTCTTTTTCTCATATATCTATAATTTTTATTTAAATAATACAAACATATAGAAATTACATTTCTAATGATACATTATGAACGTACATTTACTACTGTGATTTGTGATCAATCACTAATATCTTTATGGAGAAAAAAAAATTGTTGGATATAGTCAGACCGAAAGGCAGGCCCGGACTTAATATGAGGCCCATGAGGCAGTTGTCTCAGGCCCAAAATTTTAGAGGGCACCAAATTTTTATATATTTTATATATAGCTTACTCCACCGTAGATGATCATGGCCCAGCTGAGTTCTCTTCAGTCTTCATTGGTCCACTGAGCAGCAAATAATCCAATGAAGAGCAACAAATGTTCCAACGAATCCGCAATGTTTTCTAGGCAAGGAATAGTTTTTTAAGATTTTTTTAGATTATGGGGCCGGCTACTTGGAGACTTTGGAGTTTCTTTTTATTCCAATATTTGAAGAGACTCACGAGTCACCAAGTCTCACATAAAGTCGGCTGCTCCTTTTTGGAGCAAGAAATGAATAATCCCTCCCTTTCCCTCCACAACACAAGTGAGTCTTTCTTTATTATTATTTTTGTATGTAATAATATAAATTGTTGTAAGTTTTATAATTTACTAATATATATTTTTCAGGTAAGTATGTTCCAATTGTTTGTTTTTTTATAATTTATTAATTTTTTTCTCCAAAGGTGTGTTCTAATTGTATTTTTTTTATAGTTTTTTTTTTTATAAAAAAAACTCTTGTGGCCGGCTCCTGAAGTTCCTAAAAGATCTACAACCCTACTGGAACCAGTTCCTCTATATAAGGTGGGCTTTATAATTTATTAATTAATATATTTTTGTATAAATTGTTGTTGATTATTATTAATTCTTTATTTGTGGTTGACTAATTTATTAAAAAGAATATGTTTTAGCAATTTGATTACATAGTTATTCCTACTAAGGTTGAAATGAAGTAATAGAAAAATTGAGAAATAAAATATTGTTATATTTACTGTTGATTGTTTAGTTATCAATAATTATTATTATTTGTTGAAAAAGTTATGATAATGTCATTTGATTGCATAGTATTCTATCCGTATTGTCAAATTGAAATGTCATGTGATATATTGTTATAATAAGTTTCATTTTTTTCTATACAGTAACAACAATAAGAACAAATTTTTTATCTCAAAATTAATAAAATAACAAATAATATATAAAATTATGTGTAAAAGTATTAAATATTTTATTTGATTTTTAATATTATTTGGTTTTTCGAAAGCAAGAACTTGAATTTGTCAAAACTGTTGGCACTTGTATTTATTATTATAAGAAGTCTAAGACCAATTTGGCCTCTCTCATCTTTTATTCATATATTTTCTAGAGAAGCAAACATCCCTCCAACAAGAAAACAATTTGGTGATTTTTTTTATTATTAATATGAACATTAAATTTTGAGGACATCACTTTTAGAGTTCGTCTCAGACATCAAAATTCTAAAGTCCGGCACTGCCGGAAGGTAGAAGAAAATTCTGTGAAACTTTTCGAACTGTCTGAAACTTTGTAGTGTCTACCCTTTCAGATGAATTTTGGATCATGTAAGTTAGAACTTCAATTGACAAGAGAGTATTGTGTTATCCACCGTCAACACCTTTATTCCAAACTTCAGTAAGAAATATTTGTATTATATGGCACCAAGCATCTACACTTACTCGAATTTCCACCACGCATTCAATACTCACATGAATCCATGAGGGATGCATGTGCGAGCAACACAACAAGTGAGAGCAGCCTTCAGCTATCTATCTTCGTCGGTAATCAATTGTCATCAAAGAGTTCCAATTGTCGACACTTTTTTTATTTAGAAGTGGAAGGGATAAAAAAACAAGCAACCATATATGAATGATATATGTCTAAATATATATCCACCGAGGGTCAGTTTTCCTTAAGCTCGGGTGGGCCACATTAGGCCTAGGGGTGCAACTCGGGGAGGTTGGGTCGGGCTTGAGGTCAACCCGAGCCCAACCCGATGAATCATAAGCCTAGTCCGAGCCCAAGCCCGCCGGACCTCGGGTTAAACGTATGAAGCCCAAGACTAAGCCCGGAGGATCGGGTTTGGCTCGGGTTGAACTCGGGTCAGGTCGGATCCATCGAGTTTATCGGGCTCTAATATAATATTTGAAATAATTTTAAACAAAAGTAATATTAAACACATAATCAAATAGTAATCAAGTCTTGATCATTAAAAAATACAAACTGAAATAAGATTTATGATAAGAAATTAAAGAGTTTGGGTAGAGAAATTTAGGATTTAAACTTTTTTACTTAAGAAATATGAAACAATATATATATAAGTCGGGTTTCGGGTTCTTCGGGTAACCCGACACATGAACCCGAGCTCAACCCAATTTTTGATCGGGTTCAAATATTTTAACCCATATCCGAGCCCGAACCCGAGTATCTTCAACCCTAATCCAACCCATTAACGGATTTACCCGATCGGACTCGGATTTTGTCCGCCCAAGTTGCACCCCTAATTAGGCCATTCAGGGCCACTTTCTTCGGATTCCAAGTCCAAAGCCCCTCAATCATTAAATTAAAACAAGCAACCATAGATGAATGATATATGTCTAAATAACAAGTGATTCCCATACAACACCCAATCTCAACCATGTGACAATCAACCATAATCATTAGTGGAGAATTTATACTCCACCTGAGAAGTGTGTGAAACATAAAAAGTTATTTAGTAATAGAGTCTTATATAATACTTGATATTATAACTGGATCTCCAAAATATCCGATGTTAATATTTGGATCTTAAATTCACTGTTCATGTAGATAAGTAAACAATAATTTTAAGATCCAAACACTAATATTAGATATTTTGAAATCCAAATCCTAATTTCAACTATTATGTGAACCCATATTACTATATATCTCAAATATAAATTATGAATGTGTAGAGTAACCCTCACTATCCGTACCCAAGTTTTCGTTCATGGGTGTTGTGTATAGATTCCTTCCTATGTGAAGAAATATAGAGAACTTATATCTAATGAGGAGAAGGGTTAAGTGGACGGCCTTAGGTTGTAAACATAAACAATAATGTTAGGATTTCAACAAAATAACTTACAACTCATTTACAACCGCCTATGTGACGATAGTTAATTGGATTTTTTTTCTCCCCATGTGGGATAGGAATGGGAGGAGGGGAGTCAATTGTCAACCGCCACGTAGACAGTTGTAAATGGATGATAACTTATTGGATTGTAAACTTATCATTTTTGAAACATAAAACTATTTAGGAGGCTGCTATCCCTACAAAGGAAGGCGGTTTTATTCAGTTCTGATTAACAATTCTAAATAGCGAAAGAGAAAGATTTGTGAGAGAAAATCTAAGGAAAGTTTCTATGAAACAATGAGATTTGTGTAGTTGGCTTTGGTGAAGTGGACTGTTCTTAGTGGGTGATCTTTCTTCAGTAATTTTATTTAGTGCTTCCTTATAGACCGTAGTAATGACCGACGCGTGAACCGATGCCACATGTCAGTCCCGCTTTGGTCGAGTCCGTTTACCTGTGTTAACATGAGAGCTAATTTTTGTGGGTCCTAAGACCCAACCAATGGGGGACGACACGTGGCACCGGTTTCGATCACAGTCGCCCCTGTAGTCGTCCCCTTGGTTCGTTTAGAATTTTTCTTTTTTTTCTTTTCTATCTCAAAATTATTTATGATTTTGACTTTTTTATTTATATGAAATTTGTGATAGTAAGTACGAATTTCTCACTCTCACTCTCTCTTTAAAGCTACAAGATGGATAAATGGATAGATTGATAGTAAGAGAGAGAAAGACACAGAGAAATCATTTTCCTTAGTCTTCACGCTTCCATCTCCCTCTTCTCCGCATGCTCTCTGCAAGGAGTCCATTTATGTTTGCCCTCCAAAACCATAGTGTTTGTTCAACCTTCACTAAAAAAATGGCACGTGTCAAATTAAAAGTGAAAAATAATTTGGTGGTTGAACAAAACTACTTCTAAAGTGGTTTTACATTGGCTAAATTGACATGTGTCATTTTTTTAGTGGATGGTGAACAAACACCATTGTTTTGATGGATGAATAAAAATGGACTACTATGTAACACCACCTTAAAAACTGTCACGACCCAATCCCAATATACTGGGTCCAGTCGGATCATGTCCAGCCTGCACCATTGTGAGACGGCGGCAGTAAGCTGTGTCAATCAGAAGCAACGCAGGAACAACATTCTAGATACAAAAATAATACTTTATTAAACATTTGAAATGGAACTAGAGTCTAATTGGAATAAGCACAAAGCAGGAAACATTCAGTTAATACAACTTGTTCATTTATTACAACTTTTAGAAAAGAAATGGACTAAATTGAAAGGTGCAACTAGGACTCTTGGTTCCTCTGTCCTGGTTCAGCTAACTCCTCGGAACCCAAGTCGGGTCCGTAGTAAGAACTATAGGCCAGCTTCTCGTCGTCGCAATCACCTAAAATATTGGTCTCCAGTCAGAAAGGAAACAAGAACATACAAATCTATTCCAGCATCTTAATGAATAACTAAAAGAGACAGGAAGCAATTTTATAACATATTTATTTTCTAAATAATAATAAAGAAGCAGTTACGCAATAGATCTCTGGAAATAAAATGATGCAATTTATATCTAGCAATAGTGTATGAGCGCGTAACATCCTGTAGCCGGCTAGGGATGGAGGCAGTATGTGTTCTAGTGAACACGGCCCCGCCTTCAGCCCAAGTGGGTTAGGCTTTCGCTATCCACAGTGAGGCAGTAGGGGCATTGACCGCAGGTGTTAACACTACTCCCCAAATCCTGAGTCAATGAGTCAATCAAGCAGTCAGTATGATCCAAGAGGGATCCCATGAGTCAAGTGTCGATGTAGTAGTTCTACGATGCAATGAATTTAATTATTAACTAAAATACAAGTTTTGGTAAGTATGAACTTGCCTTGGTGTTTTCGGTGCTGTAGGTGACGACAGAAAAGTATTCGGGCTAAGTCCTAGACTTGAAACCTACATTAATGAAATATGACTTAGCTGCCACGCTAAGGGTTTTGACTAATAACGTCAACTACAACTTAAGGATTAATATTTTTATTAGCAAGGCTTATATTTCTACAAGTGTAAAGCTACAATTATTTTAATACTTATAACTACGTATAATATTTGGCAAAACGTTTTTCTAGTAAAACTACTACTTTTATAATAATGCGAGAAATACTATATTTTATTTATTAGTAAATAATAACGATTTTTCATAAACTAATATTATAATTAGATTTAGCGATTTATACAAATACCCAAAAAAAATACTTTTGAATTTTAGTAGTATTTTATTTACATAAACTAACCGAAATATTTTAATAGATATTTTTAAATAATAAGAAAAATCATTTTAATAGTTATAATATTACGAGAATCATTTATTTAGAAATATCTAATCACTACCAGAATCTGTCGAATTAGCGACGTTCACAAACGTCGCTAAACCCAGAAAAAACATCGCTAATTTATTTTAGCGACGTTTCTAGCGACGTTATATAAATGACAGAAAAAAGCGTGTCGCTAATCGAAAAAACGTCGCAAAACGTCGCTATGGCGACGTTAATTAGCGACGTTATTAACGTCGCTGGTTAGCGACGTTATTTGCGACGTTCTCATGGGGTCACTAATTAGCGACGCTATTTGCGACGTTTGTGGTCGCCGTTTAGCGACACTTTAGTGACGTTTTGGCGACGATGTGCTGACATCAAATTCGGTGCCACGTCAGCAATTTGGCGACGTCATTAGCGACATTTCGTTGACACGTCAGTGATTTAGCGACGTCTCTAGCAACGTTAATTAGCGTCGCTACAGTGTAGCGACGCTTATTAACGTCGCTAAAAATGTCTCTAAGTTAAAAATATATAAAAATAGAATCCAAAATGCAAATGGAGCTAGAGCTTGAGCTAAAATACAGAATCCAAAATACAAAGTACAGGATCCAATCCCTGGATTCGCCGACCCCCTCGGTGGAACACTCAACACCGGCACGCACAATACAATCCAGAATAGACAAAATATAAAGAACAAATAATATCCTAAACGAATAGTATAAGGTACAAATACAAAGAACAAAGTCCAATATCCTCAAATACGTACAAAGAAAAAAATATAAAGCCCTCAGTCCGAAAATACAAAAACAAAACTACTGATCGCCATGAGCTGAAGGTGGAGGAGGAGCGCCACTAGACGACTGTCGTCGCAACGCCAGGATCGTCTGATACTCCTCCAGTGACAACAGTTGATGAGCATGTCCTCCCATGCACCGCCAGATGTAGACGATGCTCCCGGCGTACCAGCAGACGGTCGCTCCGTAGCCATCTCGTGGAACTGCTGCATCTGTTCGACCAACCGCTGCGTAGTCTCCTGCGTAGCGCGGGTCATCTGTTACAGCGCCTCAATCGTTTCCTCAAGCCTTTCAAAACGTAAGATGAGCTCAGAGTCATCCGTATGAGGCTGCAGATGCGACTGCGACGCCACCATCCTCTGCAGCATCTCATCACGCAGAGCTACGATCTGCGCATCGACATTTTGCTGGTGGAGGAGCGACTCCTCAGTCTGTGCGAGGCCGGGCACACTAGTGGCGGTCGTAGAGGCCTGTGATGCAATAAAGGCACCATAGGAGCCCGTACCATAGTACGTACCCCTATGCATGCCATCAACGGCCCTCATCCACAGCTCGTCATCTGACTGAGCTGCGGCGGCCGGGGGCTGCTGGAAAGTGCTAGCACCAGTTCCCTCTGACCGTGTCGGCCCGGCCTCCCTAAGCCTCAAAAATGCGGCTTAGAAATAACATCTATATGAATTCTCTACGTAACTAAAAATTAATATTAATGAACTAGCATTAAGTAAAACTTAAAAAACTCGGTCTAGAAATAACATCTATATGAATTCTCTACGTAACTAAAAATTAATATTAATGAACTAGCATTAAGTTAAACTTACGTAGGTGTCCCGGAACTTGTCGTCAACGAACCGCTCCCCCTTCGTGTGTGTGGTGAGGAACAAGGTCACCATATTCGGGTCCTCTCCCGATTCAACCTGTTACGAAATTATTATATGATTTGTCAGTTAAGTTGAAAGAAATATATTATTATAAAGTATTAATTATGGATATACGGCGAGATATGTACCATATGAGTGAAAAAATCCATGATGGACTGTGACCCACCACACCACTGCGACCCCGCCTGTCGTGCTCTTTTAGACTTCGCGGACTTCTCCTTGTAGGTTCCCTCCTCGAATCTCCTCTTCATTGCCGTCCATTCGGCGGCAGAGATCCAACCATGAATAGGATCTCTCCGGCGCTCGCGATCCTTTTGGTCGAGTATCGCATCCCTAATGAGCTTGCTGGCGATGCTGGAAAAAATAGACTCGACAGCCACGGCGCGGTGGGGAGGGAAGAAGTAAGTCCGCTGAAAAAAATCATAGTAGTACGTAAGTTATAACATAACATACTAAATGTTAAAAGTAAATAAATTTTTACGTACCGAGAAGTGCTCAAACCAGAAGGCCTTCTTGTCGGCCGGGACATCCCTCCGGTTGATCCAGGGCCCCCCATAGTTCTGTCGCAGGAATGTAACTAGCGACCGGTGTACAGAGGAGGGATAATACCTGTAAAATAGAAATTAAAATTTGTTAAACAAGTTTTTAATCAATTTAAACAAATTAAATGCAATAATTTTACTTATCGCTTGGTCCGAGTACAGGCCCAAATCTCCAACCTTAGATCTCCCTCCGGGCGAAATAGAGGATCTGTCTCAAATGGGACCTGTAGCCTGCCCATGCCCCGTCCCTGCCCCTACCCCTGCCCCTGCCCGCAGCCTGCCCCTCGGCGTGGGCCTCGCCATTGCCCTCGCCCTCGGCCTTGGCCTCGGCCTGCTCCTCAGTAGTGGGGTCGGCCTCTGGAATACTCGACGGTACTAGCTGCGTAGAAGAAGAAGGCCCTAGCATGGAACTGCTAGAGACGGTATGGAGCCACTGTCGGTGACTAGACCGCTAGTGTATACTAGAGTACGGGGGGATGAGGAGAAGTCGGTAGGAGGAGTGGTAGATGGAGACTGTGTCTCGTCGACTCCCACCAGCACCGGAACCAAAGGATCCATGTCGAGCCATATCTGAAAAAATACAGAAGTAAACCATACTACATATGAAAAAAACAAAAGTAAACTATACTACATCTGAAAAATAACAAAAGTAAACCATATTACATCTGAAAATTAAACATATTCAATCCTCTTCTGAAAATTCATCTTGTTCCTCTTCCTCTCCCTCTTCACTTCTATCAACTTTCTCTTCCTCTTCTGATACTTCTACCTCTTCCAATTGATGAAACATGTCATGAGGAACTTCCGTTGAGTCCACATCGTCAATATTTGTAATAAGAGGTAGTTCATCTTCCTGATAAGCTATCTCGTCGACATCGAAGGTATTCTGAGCTTTAGTCTTACAGACTGCCCACCAATATGATCTCCCGGCTCCTCGTTTTGGATAGTTGGTAAAGTAAACTAGCTGAGCCTGGCTTGCTAGAACAAACAGCTCATAAGCTTGATATCGATGACGATAATTTATGTCAACAAGACCATGTTTGTTAACTCTCCAACCTCGACCTTGGATCGGATCAAACCAGTCACATCTGAACAAGATGATCTTACAAGGTTCTATAGCATAATTTTATGTCAGTTCCACAATCTTCCGTAAGACGCCAAAGAAATCATTGCCTGGGTCGACGTCTTTGTAGTTTGAAGATTTTATGCACAAACAGCTATTCTTCGTAGAATCAAAATCCAAGAAGTCGGCTCTTATTCGAGCATTTGTTGACTTGAACCTGAAGCCATTTACGCAGTAACTTGGCCAGGTCTTCACTTGATAAATTGGTCCCTTGGCTAGAGTTTTAATATACTCATTCTCAAGAATTGCCTCCGGACGATCAACCTAAATACCAAATAAACGATGCTAACTTAATTATTCTGTACAAGTATATACGTACAGAAAAAGTAAATTGTGAAGATATCCGTACATATGCTCTCAACCAAAAAGAAAAATCAAGTCTCATTTGATGTTCTACTTCCTCCTCGGTTGCGTACGAATTGTTGGACGTTACCTCATCCTTAAACATGCTGAAAAGCAACGAAGCATAGGTATATTAATTATATTGAGAAGCAACGAAGCATGCAAAATAATTTTACTTATCCCTCTAGCTTGTCCACTTCTTTCTTGTCGCAGTTGAGCAATACATATAACATTGCTTCGGCAGTCTCTTTCACCATGAACAACCTCTGCAACCGCGGCGTCAACGGCAAGTAGTGCATTGAAGTAGTCGGTCTTCTAGACTTGCCTGCAGCAGTTGGCTTGTAGCGATCAGCACCACAGAATTTACACACTTCTGCATCCTTGTGATCTTTGTAGTAAAGTATGTATCCGTTCTGACAGCAATCGATCTTGTCGTATCCCATCCAGAGGGATCTCACCATCCTCTTAGAGCGGTAGAAGTCTTTCGGTAACTTGGCACCCTCCAGCAAGATATCTGTAATCAACTCGAGCACTCTATTATAGCATTCTTGCGACATGTTTGTTTGCCATTAAAATCTTTTTATTGTAATTTTAATTACAAACAGAACAGTGTTACAATGTAGGACTTAGATGTAGTCCTAGGAGAACACTTTTATTTATCTAGGTCCATGTATCGATGGAGCGAGTGGTAATGTGTTGACTCCGTTGACGATATGACGACGGTTCTCGATTCTCTGAAGGTCTGAGTTGCTCTAGGTGCTGGAGCTTGCGGAGAGGAAGAAGACGTTGAGTGTCTGTATCTGCCTCTCTCACTGCGTATGTAGGTCTCTGTCTATAGGTGTGTATGTCTCTCTCTCTATGTGTGTAAGAAGGAGATGATCCCTCTATTTATAGCTTACAGGCTGGCTGCTCATGCACGCATATGTAGGATGTGCCTGTACGTGGGGACGCCATGTGGTTGAAGCTGTGGGAGGCGCATGGATGATGCGCCATCATTTGTGGGTTGAATCTTTTATACTGCTTTTATAGGCTGACACATAGCAGGAGAGAGGATCTTTCTGTTGCTGAGATCTTGGGTGATTAGCACCCCTTCATAGGCTGAATTGAGTCAAAGGACATGTGGCACATGCCCGTTGCTCAAAGATCTCGAATTTGGTGGAGAGTGATCTGATAGGATGCGCCTGGGATTGGGCGCATGAGAAGACTTTGGCTCACAATCTTCAGGAGTCACGAACCAGTCTGGGCGCACGGCTTTTGAGGCGCATGCGAGTCTTCAGGCGCATGGCCGCTGAGGCGCATATGAGTGGTTGGTCGGCCACGTGGGTCGTAACTGTCGGAGGAAAGTAATGATGATACTGATGTCAGCGACGCTTCGTCTTCTGAAAAGTTGCTAACTGTCCAGTCCTCGGAGGACGTGCTGCCAACTCTGTAACTTGAGCATTAATTGCTTGATGGGTGACGAGCCAAAATGGGCGCATGGGTCCATGTTGATTAGGACGCATGCATCTGTGCTCTGTTGGGCGCATCCATACAGGGCACTTTGGAACTGACGGGCGCGTCTGTACGATGTGCGGTGCCTGACCTGCGTATCCGCTTGCATGGCGCGTCTTTAATGGTCCGACTTTTGTGTTCTTTAAGTGCTTTAAATAGCCATTTTGACTTGGCGGAATTCGAAGCGTCAGGTTCATCACCACTAATGTAAATTCATTGTACGGGATTCGGAGAGCCTGCCACTTGACGCTTGGGTTTGATTTGCCCGGCCTATAAATAGTGGCAAGGAGAGAGTTTGCTTCTCGTTCTCTCACGTCCTCCCAAAATGAACATGTTTGCTCGAGCACATTCTGTTGACGAGATGTTCCCGGGGGTGAAGATGCGATCACTTGTCTTCGTTCATGCACTTGAAGGTGACTGTTACATCCAAAAGTCGGAGTCGAGGGCTTCTGAGGCAGACGGAAGGTGCCTGTTGCATCCAAAGATCGGGATGCTCGAGCCTCGTCTTCGTTATGCTGGAAGAGCAGCAGATCGAAATTATGGTTCCCCGATCATCTTCCTTGGGCTTTGGAGGCTCTTTCTTCTGTCAGAGTGGGTGTTGCCCATTCTGGTTGTGTTAAAAGCCTTCTTTTGCCGCGGATCGATTGCGGTGCTCTCCTCTTCCTTGGGCTTTGGAGAGCTCTTCATCCCGCTAGGGTGGGGTTGATCGCCTACCCTTGTTCTGCTCAATAAATGCTTCATTAGTCGAAGCATTTGACCGGGTCGAAGTAAGGCGCATATGCTGAGACTTCATGATGCACATAACTGAGACTCTGAGGAGATGTGCCTGACTGAGACGCTGAAGAGATGCGCCTGACTGAGACGCTGAAAAGATGCGCCTGACTGAGAGCGTATGGCGGTCGTTGCGCCTAGCTGTAGACTTAGGGTCTTTTTTTTGTAGAAATTCTCCTACGTAAAGCCTTTCTTTAGACATGTAATAGACTTTTATATGAAATAAAAATCCTTTTTTACTGTCTATACTTTTGCTGTCTTGATGCGCCAAGTAATTCGTTTGAGTTCCCCGGCGCACGTAATGTTAGGCTTATAGGATTTCTGTTCCTGAAATTCCATGCTTCTACAAGACCCCCTTTAAAGTTTTTAAAATTTTTTGTCATGTTTTGGAATACTTTAAATAAGAAGCATGTTGGTGTCTTCAACGGGGCGCATGACTGTTCGGACGCATGATTACTCCGCGCACAAGTGATGGGACACATGCTCCTCTCAATTAAATGATAACGCTTTGAAGTAATCAACAAAAGATTAATGATGATCTTTTTGAATTATTTTGCAGTTATCACTTCACATAACCCGAGGCGACGGCTGATGTTACCTTTCATCGGTTTACGCGTGCGACCAAGCCTATAAATAGGCGTCTGATGGAGAGCGAGTTCTCCTCTTTGCTTTCTTCTTCTCTAGAGTTCTTCTTTTGAAAAAAAACCCTAGCTTCTTCTTTCACGAAATGGCCCCCAAAATGCCTCGCGGTGGTGCTGGCAGGGGACGAGGCAAAGGAAAAGAGCCTGTGCAGGCTGCTGTGGATGATGTCCCCAGGACGCCGATCGACGTTCGGCCGACGGTGATTGGTGGGTTTCGTCGTTCTTTATCGTACCTTTCTGTACTCGAGTAGGCTGTTTTTGGAACTCACATACGCTGACGCGCATGGACCTTGAGTCCTGATGATGTGCTGAAGCTTCACTGCTGACGCGCATGGGTTTAAACCCTTATGATGCGCCGACACTTCCCTGCTGACGCGCATGGGTTTAGACCCTGATGATGCGCCAAAGCTTCACTGCTGACGCACATGGGTTTAGACCCTGATGATGCGCCGAAGCTTCACTGCTGTCGTGTATGGGTTTAGACCCTGATGATGCGCCGAAACTTTACTGCTAACGCGCATGGGTTTAGACCCTGATGATGCGCCGAAGCTTCCATGCTGATGCGCATGGGTTTAGACCCTGATGATGCGTCGAAGCTTTCACTGCTGACGCGTATGGGTTTAGACCCTGATGATGCGCTAAAGCTTCACTGCTGACGCGCATGGGTTTAGACCCGGATGATGCATCGAAGCTTCACTGCTGACGCGCATGGGTTTAGACACTGATGATGCGCCGGGCTGCTTGACGCACCCAATATTTCGTCTTCATATTGCCTGATTTTTGTCTTTGTTGTGTCAGTGTCGATGACTATCCCTTTGCTGAATGAAGTCCTTCTGGATGCTTCTCTTTGCCAAATAGGGGTTGATTTCGATGAGGAGGTTATTAACCCTGCGAAGGCTGCTATCCTACTGAATCAACCTTCCGAGAGAATATTACAAATCCGGAATCAGTCGCCTATTTTTCTCCAGAGTATGATGGAGAGCGGCAAACTGAAATCCACTGAGTCCGAGGATGCGACTTTCTTGAAACCTGTCTTTCTGTTTGGTGACCGCTTGACCTCCACCGAGGCGAAGGTGCTGAAGATCAAGGAGGACTGGTTCTTCTCTGCGAAGGGCATGGTTCTGTACATGTGACAGCTTGAACGTCAATTGCCGCTGACGGCCTTCTACCATTTGGCTTCCAAGAGAAGGATGCCGTGGGAACTTACTCCTTCTCAAGGAGGGGCAGTGGGGCGGTACCCTTTCGATTGATGTTACTTCGAATTAAAGGGATACTTTGGCCGTCTTGCGAGCTGGGACCTCGTTCAATTGCCGAACTTTGTGCCCTGGGAGCCTTTATAGTGATGTCCCTAATGACACATTTGCTTTTGGTGCTTCGACCTTTACAAATCGGATGCTGACATCGAAGGTTATGTATCCGAAAGGTGCTTTTAGGGTTGAAGGTTGGTGCCACCATGTGCCAAAGTGGGATGAGCTGACCCTTTGGGTGTTGTCGAAGTTCAAGGCTGAGCTTAAAGAGATTGGGCTGACTGCCGCCATCCGTGCCACACAGGCCGGCATGGACCTCAACAAGCCTATGTTCTTTGCACTCTTGGAAATATTCAATACCCATACTGGCACCTTCTTTACTCCAGTGGGGGAGTTGGGATTGGCTCTCCATGAGATGTACGAGGTGTCCAAGCTTCTTTGGGGCTCGAAACCGTACGAAGAATATTTCTCGACAAATGAAGAGATCCTTGTTCTGGAAAAGAAGGACCCGAAGATGATAGCTGTTTTCAAAGAGGTGACGAGCCATCAATATCTGCTGCAACGGAAGGACAAAGGCAAGTCACAGCCTCATGTGACTACTTGAAGGGATTACGTCTTCAAGCAGGACCTGATGGACTCTTCGAAGATTCGGTTTACGACTCCGCAGGGGCTAAAACCCACGGAAGTAACCTCCGAAATGAGCCGACTAGGCGAGAAGGCCCCCCGTTCAAATGAGAGTGGCGAAGATGTATACAGTTGTTTCTGGCATTGCGTGCACCGGATGTCATCCAAGGCAGTGTTGACTGCATACTTGAAGATATGGCTCCGGGACTGTGTGTTCTCGGGCGGATCCGGTTCTATGGAGAGGGTGACCCGGAACCTTAGTTTGCCCATGGTGAAATTGGTTTCTGGTCGCCCTTTGGCTCTCCTCCCCGCGATGGTATGTAACCTGCTGCGGGGTTTGAGGGACTTTGCCGACGACGTGGTCCATGAGAGGGGCAGGAAAGACAACTTTCCCCGAGCTGAGCTACCATTCCATTATCTGATGGGATGGTTGATTCTGTATCACCCGAACGTGATGAGTCTGGGTCCTGAAGACGATCACGTTGAAGGTGACGCTTTTATCCGCCGCTTCTATAAGAGGAAGTGGCTACATACCGACGTCCCCGTCTGTAGGAGAGTCTTGTCTTATCTTCAGGGGTGGGAGATCGTCAAAGTCAGTTCCATCTTCAAAGATTTCGAGGCTGACCAAGATTTGGAAGACTCTGGTGAGGATGCGATCACTCAGCCGAAATGGGGGTTTCATTGGTTGCAGAGTATTCGGCCTTCCCACTTGGTTTACCGTAACCAGAATAAGTGTTATCTGGAGCCATATTTGCCGAGCCAGTTTGCTCGCCAGTTTGGTTACACCCAGCAAATGTTACGGAACCCTAGTAAGAGCCTGGGGTTTGCCAGAAGTTTACTGGATGGAGCCCGGGGTTGGCAATATTACAATGCCGGGTGCACTGGGGTTCGTTTCGATACACCAGTTCATAACCTTCGGCCACAGATCATGTATTCGGCGGTTAAGCTGTATATTGCCATGAATACTGTGCCTCCTGAACATGACAGGGAGACTAGTTTCATTGTTGGAACTCAGCTAGAGGTTACGAAGAACATGTTGGCGGCGGCCCGGTCATATCGTCTACCAGAGTTGGCGGGATATTGGGCTGCTGCTGTAGCGTCAACGGGAGGCACTCGGGAAGATCCCCCGGCTGGGAAGAGGCGGGCTGACGCAGAAGTTGGTACGTCTGCACCGAAAAGGCCGAGGAAAGCGACAACTCCAAAGGCTACGGGAGTGCCGCCTGTAACGCCAATGGAATCAGTTCCTGCTGAGGTAAAGACGTCCCCCATAGTCTGGCTCATCCTGTCATTTTTGTGACATATGCTTTCTTTTTGTAGGAGCTGCTGAAAAGGAAAACCCTGGTTTCGAAACCGGGTGTCAGTAAACCGAAGGAGGTGACAAGCTCTTCTGACGAGCGCATTCCTCCGATTGTAACGTCTCCCGTGGAGGAGAATCCTGACAATGTCATTCCTGCGGAGATTTTAGTATCTCCAGATCATGTTGGAAGGGAAGCTGAGGATGCAGCAGTTTTTGGAATGATGCAAGCCACCGTGGGGGCCTTTGGCGTTGAGGATCCAGCAGATACGGGGCTTCTAGATGAGTAACTGGAGTGGAGTTCGTCCTCTTCGGATGACGTTCCTCCAGAAATGAGTGAGCCTGTTGCGGGAGCAACAGACATGGTTGAAACAAAGGAGAGAGCTGATTCCCCTCATTGTCATGATGAGAGGAGGTTGGCTGCAGCGTTGTCGAGCCTTACCCCAGACTCAGCAGCGGAGGCTGAGGTGGCTGCCGACTGGAAGATAGCGACAGATTCTATCCCCGCGGAGGGATTCGGTGAGGAAGATGAGACTCGTTCGTCGAGCCTGACTCCAGTGGAGCCGAGTCTAGATACGAGTGCTGATCTCGCTACTTTGCCAAGGGGGAAGGTCCCATGCGGCCTGCTGATAGTGTGTTGGATGCGGAGGAGATAGCCCCTGGCGTTGGTTGTCCCTCCGAGCTTGAGAAGGGTAAGGGTTTGCTGGAACCCCCTGTTGCTTCTTCCACATGGGGTACTATATCGACGCCCCTCTCGGCCTCTTCCGCTCTCCTGGTTCCTCGGGTCAGTAGTGGGGTTCAAGTTTCTGACAAGGGAGAGTCCGTTGATGCCGAGGTTCCAACCTCGCAGATTGAAGTCGGCGGGTCTTCTTCTGGTCCGCCGTCTGGAGCAGCTCCTCCAACTCCTGCTATGACGCTGCAAGTGCTGGCGGATACGGATGAGTACGAGAAGTTTATCATTGAGGCGGTGTACAAGATGCTGCAGAGGGGCGTATCGGTAGTGATGAACGCCAACGGAAGTTTCGCGATGGCTAAAACCATGGTCCTCCCTCACATTTGTCTGATACGTTCCCACCAGGGCTATGACCATATGGCCGAGATTCTGGAGGCATCGTTGGCCGAGCTCGACCAGCTGCTTTCTGAGTTTCAGAGTATCCAGCGAGATGATCTCTCCATTCTGATAGAAGCAGAAAAGGAGAAGTTGATCGCTGAAACTGAGTCATCTTATCAGGCCACCGTGACTGTCTATGAACGTGAGGTGGCCGAAGCTGAGGCTGCGATGGAGAGGCTATCTCAGTCCATGCAGGAGAAGGTGGAATTACGAGCTGCGTTGGACGCTAGTATAGCGGAGGTTAATGCCAAGATTCGCCTCCTTGAAGACCAGCAGGCCCAACTCTTGTTAGATGCTGAGCGAGTCCAGGCTGAACATATAGCATCTAAGGAGGAGGCAGCTGCTTTCACCCGCTAGGCTCTTTCCCTGGCCCAGCAGCGGCAACAGTTGGACGAGAAGTATGAGGATGACACTTCCCTTGAGGCCATAGAAATGATGCGTTGTCACGACCCGTACCCTAGAGTAAGGACACGAGACGTGGGTACGTCCGGCCTATGCCGCAGTGTCGGTAGTAGAACGCTGTCCTAGGTCTCATGCATCTAATAGTATAATGCTAAGCAGTTTATACTCCCCGAATGGGGGTGACATAGCAGAATGTAAACTCAATCACAACTAAGGAAGAAGAAGTACGATATGATATAGAACTCAAAATGAAATACAGATGATCAGAAGAATCTAAGTGTCTAAGATAACAACTCAGCAAACATCCAGAAATACAAAGTCTCAACTACAGAATATGAAAGAACATATACAATCCAGATCTCAAATGACAGAAATAATAAAAACCTAGACTAGGGAGCCTCAGTCTCTATAGCTAGTAGATCCGGCTGGAAATCCGGATCACAGGTGTCATCTAGAGCTGTCCCATAAAAAATGTCAACACCAGCCTCATCCTCGTCCTCTGTAAACATATCAATAGTACCCAATCAGGACGAAGCAAGCACAATACATCTCAACAGATCATAGCAGGTTAGAAAATATAACCATGCAGTAAAGTAAGATACAGAAAACTGAAAGAAAGTACAGAATGTAAAAGAGATAGCTGTAATGTAAATATCTACTATAAATAGAGAAGTAACAGTGGCTAGTGAGTCAGAGTACAATATAGACATGTGAATTGCATAGATGATTCTGATGCTATACTACGGAATGATTCTGATGCTACACTACTTGGATATTATTCACATGTCCACTTCTACTCCTCCGTACCCCCAATCAATACACAAGGATCCAGCCAGGTTATGTTATGATTCATGTACTGGCCCCCGAAGGCTGGTACATAATAGTCCCATAAATGGGGATTCTAGGAGTGCCCATAAATGGGGGATTCATGGAAAACTCTGTGATCATGAGAGTACATGTCACAAGTGATTCAATGAACCATGAAGCATAGTAATACACAATGTAAGTGAAACACACAGAACATGTAGTATCCGATGCTCCATGAGGGGATAACATCTCAAGAAAGGATCCATATAGTACTAATCCGTGTGACCAATGTGACATCATCAAGTAAAGTAATTTAAATCAGGAGAATAATTCTAATAGGATATGAAATGATCAGAGAATGTACTCGCCTGTATCCTGAGTATCTGAGGAATATCTACTATCCGAGGAGTGGTTTCTGTCTCCTATAGAACAGTACAAGTCACTATAAGTCTAAAATGATAATAAGATGCAATTCAATGCATCTTATATGAATCTAGGTCAATCTAGACCCAAGTCAACTTTTGGTCAACTCTAGTCAACTAGACTAGTCAAACTAGGTCAATTAGGTCAAATCCAAGTCAAACAAGTCTCACTAGGCCTAACTAGTCTATTCTAGCAAGCACACACCATTTCTAGACGATACCAGTCAACTAGAAACTCACTAGGCAAACAGTCACACCCATAGGCCATGAGCCCTAGGCTATAGGCTATATCATGCCTATATACCAACCACATATCACATATACACATATCAATATATTAATATATCTATCTAAAATAGTATGGTAACACACATTATAATATATAGGCCATATGTAATAACATATGCCTCTTATATATATATATACATACATATGTATATGCATATACATAGAAGGATAGAAAATAGGCACATGTGCATTTGTGTTCATATGTGTGTGTGTACATGTGAGCATGTGTGTGTGGAGTGACATGAGAGTGTGTATGTGTGAGTGTTATGATATGAATGGGGGTGAAGTGTCATATGGAAAAACAGTGAGTGTACATGGTGTAAACCTGTGAACAGTGAGTAGTGATAGGAAATCAGTGTAGTGTACATTTGTGTGTGTGTGTGTGAGGAGCTATGAAAATAGGGTGTAAACCTGGGAAAACAGTGAAGTGAAACAAGGATCATATTGACAGTCAACTGAGGAACCAAATGGCAGTAAATATTTGAAAACAACTGGCAGTTAATAACCTTCAACAAATTTCGAATTCAGATTAAAAGGAAGGAAATCAAACTCTCAGGTTTGAAAAAGAAACTGGGATTAAATCTGAAAACAGTGGTCTAGAACACAAGTTAACAGTTCAAAAGGGAATCAAGTTACAGTGAACTAACATTGAAAATTAGTTTAAAGAAAAGGGAAACAATTCTCAGGTTTAAGGAAAAATGGAAATCAATTTAACATTCAATTCAACATGGCTAATAACATTCAATTAGTTTAAAGGAAAGGAATTCAAACTCAGGTATTTAAGAAAGGGAAATCAATTCTCAGCTATGAGGGTTGACAGTGAATAATCAACCAATGACAGTTAATAATAATCCCAATTAACAGTGAAACAAATTCCTTGTCTCAGGTTTTTGAATGACAGCCCAACTACATGTCCTAAATCCCACTGTTAAATTCTCATTCCTTGACAAAAGTCTAATCTAAAAATGTAAAATCGAACTAACATAAACTAAATAACATGTAGGATCAATCATGATACTTAAACATCAATTTAAAACAGATTAAAAATAGAATTAAACTTAGAGAACAACAGGACTGAATCATGCGTATCAGTCAATACCGAAACTCAAATTCGAATCCCATTCCATGGCATAAACTCTATTCTAATTTGTAAAAATCAACTAACATGAGCTAATACATATGTTCAAGAATTAATGGCAATTTAATCATTAATTAAACAGGTTGAACTGGAATGAACTCAGTGTATCATCAAAACAGAACAATGTATCAGTCCACTTAGGGAATTTCGAATTTTCGAACACCAAAATATGTTAAAACACCAAAATGAGGGTTGGTAATACATGAGACATGTGTACACGTGTTACACAGGTCATTCATGTCCCAGAACTGGACATGAATCATATCCAAACCATTACACGAACATAGACTCAAAACTGTGTACCAACAGTGTCGTGCACGCATGTCAAACGCACGACACAGGCCACGTGGGGACACGTGGTCGTGTACATGTGTTCGCCAGGGGTAGGAGTAAGTGTCCAACCACCTGCAACGTATATACGTGGTGTCGTGTGTGTGAGTGCGTATCAGCAAGGCAATTCTGCGCATGTGCACACAGTGCGTGATTCGTGCGCGCGGGATTTCTCCTCACATGGTGAACCATATGCTCCCAAATTTTGGGAGCATAGTGTCAGTCGTTGCCCCAACGACTCCATAAAATTTCACGTGTCCTGGTGTCCTGTGCATCGAGATCTCAGTGTCGGGCAGCAGGGGATACTCTAGTCCACGTGCGGGGCTATGTCCACGCCATCGTAGGGACACGACACAGAAACATGGTTTAGGTTTAGGGAAATCAGAAGACACATCAAAACCAACAATCCCAATCAAAAAGATTTCGAAAATAACACAAAAACATCCATTGCGGCATTTTAACAAACACATGCACATATACATTGACACGTGTCCGATACGGACACGTAAGGACACGAAACCTAGCAAAACCTATTCCTACAGAGAGAGGACACCTAGGGCTTCCTATCCATGCAAAGAAATCAAAATTTGGTGGAGGGAATAGGGATTTACCTATATGTGTTCCTTCTTAAAGAAAAGCTTCAAAATGAGGTTTCTCCTAGCTATCCCCAAGCTCTAAATTGTCTCCAAACTGTAGTTGGCCTCCATGAACAGTAGAGAAATCCAAATTAGATCACCATGGAAGAAGTTTGGATGAAAAAAGGATTAATATTGAATAAAATAGGAAGAAGTTTCAATGGAGGCTAACCTTGTTCTTGCAAAATGAAGAGATGAACAAAAGGAGACAAGTGGTTGAGAGGGATTTTATAGGGACATGCCCTAAGTGGCCAGCCATAGGATATTAGAGTTAGGATTTATGGGATTTGATCTAGGGCTATCATTCCTCCTAGTCAAATCAAGGGCCTACAACCTAGGTTTCACACATGACTTAAATGCAACCTAGTTAACTCTAACTAACATGAGTAAATCAAAACTAATCAATACTAACCATCACTAACCATGGCTAGCTATGTCTAGGTATAAGTAATCTAGGTTAGGTCAATCAAGGTTAGGGCTAAACACAACACAAGGCAATTGATTAATTAATGATTAAATCACACCATCCCATTAATCATATTAAATTCCAAATAATATATATTAAATTTAATTAAATTCAAAATGACAAAAATACTCTCAAACTAGAAATGATAAATGAAACACCCTAATCACATGGCTAGGCTCTAGGTCAAGCTGTCTCTAGTGTTACACTAGCAAAATACCAAAATTACAAGTCATAGTTTAAATATTTTAAAAATAATTAAAAATTACCAAAAATCATAATATCAAATAAATATCAATAAATAATAATTATAATTATAAAATTTTAAAATTACCCTCATCTAGAAAACTGGGTGTTACAATCCTACCCACCTTAGAAAAATTTCGTCCTCGAAATTAAGATGATCGCACCCCCTTCTAGGTCAAACATAGTCAAGGGTCAATCACTAGTCAATTTCTCAACATCCTAGTACTTGGTCATCAGCTGGTCAACTTCTTAGGATTTTACCTATGCTAGCTATCTAGGTGTTGGCAACTAGAATTTAGCAAAAAGAGAAAATCTATAATAGGCTAGCTTTTAACTTCCCAATCCTATCAAGTCACCCATAACTAAATACCTACAAGCTAAGTACACCAATCCCAAATACCACATATATATTCTCAAGAACAACAACCCATCACATATATCCTAAGTATATAATCTGTATATATATATATATATATATATATATATATATATATAAAACAGATCAACCAAGGGTTAAAGTAGACTATACTTATAAGGGACTGAAACAAATGCTCAGAAATTAGGCTAAGGATGAATGGCCTGAATCATCAATATAGGCAAAAAGGGAATGATTCTAAGGAGACTGAAATTTATAAGCTAAAGGATAGGACATTTGGGTCTACTTGTATAGTCAAAGTGAAAGAAAACCTATATGGTGACTGAAACATGTCTCTAGATCAACCTGGGCTCTCCTCTCTATCTGGCTGAACTAACTACATGCAGGATAGTGGTCTGAAAGAAGTGAACCAAACTGGTGTACAGGGAATGCAATAGACAGTATACTGCAAATGAGTGCAGGCTACTTACCAAATCAAAATACATTACATATATACAAGCTATATATATATGCTTTACCCTCATCACCTCAACTCTACTCAAAATCTAATAACACCAACTCCCTACTACATGCCTATCACTCCAAGAAGAGGTCAGATACTGCAGGGTGTGTTGGGACAGAACAGTGGTCAAGAGAGAACTCTTATCAACAACCCACATTATATCTTCAATGAATACAACTGTCCTAAATGGACTGAACAACCCTGCCCAAAAAAGGTTTTGTAGGACAGGTACTGCAGGTTATAATGAAGGGTATTATAAGGCTATCAAGTAAGGTAAAATGCTAAGAGATGCAGTGAACAACTTGAAATAGTATGAACTGCGGGAGCATGGTCTCTAATGAAGGGTCTGCACACTGCCTATAAAAGGTTGATCAAACATGACTGAACTCAACAGAAAGAGATCTTAACTAAAATAGAAAACTGAACCAAATGTAGGCTAAACAACATGTCAATACCCTATTCAACAATGACCTATAGATACAAACCAACCCATATCCCATATCATCTCAGAGTCAATATCATCTGCAATCTATATGTATAGACCTCTCATTCTTAGTTGAACTACAACTATACTCAAGGACAGGCTCTGGTCATGGGTGCCTCACTGGAAAAAGGTAAAGAAAAAATAATAACAATCATCAAGGCTGTAAGGCATACTAACATCCTATATGTAAACTGGTTGGTATTATAAATAACAGAGAAATCATCTACAATGGGTTACTATTCTAATACCAATGCTAACTATCATCTCTAGGGTACAGACACTCTATAAGTCATCATATCATTATACTATGAAGGAACTACCTATGAATAATCTCTACAAAACTAAAATATCCTTACTCCTAAGTTATTTACAACAGAAGGGTATGATGTTCAAAAACCTTCAAGGTACAATCTGATAATCATATGCGTCTGTCCAAAATCATGTTACTCGGAGTCTTCGTCATGCTAGTGAGCAATGCTACGATAATCACAGAGTCCTTGACTAAGGTACATACCTCTAGGATCATGGTATTTAAAATTTTTGCATTGCCGCATGCGACAACAAAAAACCTTAAATTCCCATACCCGAGAAATATATCCAAAACCTGACTATATGTCCTCACTATGCCAGCTTACACGACTATCAAAAATTGTAGATCTCATAACTGAGGTGACCTAGCCCATATGATTTTCTCAGAAGAAAAACAAACATAACAAAGAACAACAGAACAAAATTAATCAATCAACAAGGAACAGATGGAATCGAATTTCAAGATAATTATAAGAGACAATTACGGGAATGGAATCGAGAAGAACGGAACTTGCAGCAAGATCTCCAATGGTCTGTGTATCCTTGACTGTCCTAGCAAAAACTCTCCCTTGCTGGTTTTTTCTGGCCTGTTGCTGATGCTGCATGAACCGATGCTGCTGAGAGAAATCGGGAATGACGGAAAAATATCCATGTTCAGACGAAGGTGCACCTCCAATGTAGCAGAAACGCCAACCTGAGTCGGCACAACAGGAGCTGCGGTCTCGAGGCCCTGATGAACAGGACGAGAGGTGGCCAGCCTCTCGATAGTATTCCCCGAACCCGAGCGATCTCCATAACCATCATGAAGACAGATCAAAACAAGAAGTAATTTCTGAAAATGAAGCAAAAATTCAAAGGAGGACAGTTTATATTCAAGGGAAGTCAATAAGCAACAATTTAGATAAAAAGAATCTGATTAAGAGTTTTTCCTAGTGTGATTGAGTACCTTCAAAAATATTCTAATTCCTACTGCAGGCTGTAGTGATACTCTAGTTCGATTACCACTACACAAACTCGACCTGCATGGGCCACCACTAAAAATGTGTCACGATCCGCACCCTAGAGTAAGGGCACGAGACGTGGGTACGTCCAGCCTATACCGTAGTGTCGACGGTAGAACGGTGTCCTAGGTCTCATGCATCTAATAGTATAATGCTAAGCAGTTTATACTCCCCGAATGGGGTGACATAGCAGAATGTAAACTCAATCACAACTAAGGAAGAAGAAGTACGATATGATATAGAACTCAAAATGAAATACAGATGATCAGAAGAGTCTAAGTGTCTAAGATAACAACTCAGCAAACATCCAGAAATACAAAGTCTCAACTACAGAATATGAAAGAACATATACAATCCAGATCTCAAATGACAGAAATAAAAACCTAGACTAGGGAGCCTCAGTCTCTATAGCTAGTGGATCCGGCTGGAAATCCGGATCACAGGTGTCATCTAGAGTTGTCCCATAAAAAATGTCAACACCAGCCTCATCCTCGTCCTCTGTAAGCATATCAACGGTGCCCAATCAGGACGGAGCGAGCACAATACATCTCAACAGATTATAGCAGGTTAGAAAATATAACCATGCAGTAAAATAAGATACAGGAAACTGAAAGAAAGTACAGAATGTAAAGGAGATAGTTGTAATGGAAATATCTACTATAAATAGAGAACTAACAGTGGCTAGTGAGTCAGAGTACAATATAGACATGTGAATGGCATAGGATGATTCTGATGCTACACTATGGAATGATTCTGATGCTACACTACTTGGATATTATTCACATATCCACTTCTACTCCCCCGTACCCCCAATCGATACACAAGGATCCAGCCAGGTTATGTTATGATTCATGTAATGGCCCCCGAAGGGTGGTACATGATAGTCCCATAAATAGGGATTCTAGGAGTGCCCATAAATGGGGGATTCGTGGAAGACTCTGTGATCATGAGAGTACATGTCACAAGTGATTCAATGAACCATGAAGCATAGTGATACACAATATAAGTGAAACATACAGAACATGTAGTATCTGATGCTCCCTGAGGGGATAACATCTCAAGAAAGGATCCATATAGTACTAATCCGTGTGACCAACGTGACTGCATCAAGTAAAGTAATTTAAAACAGGAGAATAATTCTAACAGGATATGAAATGATCAGAGAATGTACTCGCCTGTATCCTGAGTATCTGAAGAATATCTACTGTCCGAGGAGTGGTGTCTGTCTCCTATAGAACAGTACAAGTCACTATAAGTCTAAAATGATAATAAGATGCAATTCAATGCATTCTATATGAATCTAGGTCAATCTAGACCCAAGTCAACTTTTGGTTAACTCTAGTCAACTAAACTAGTCAAACTAGGTCAACTAGGTCAAATCTAAGTCAAACAAGTCTCACTAGGCCTAACTAGTCTAATCTAGCAAGCACACACCATTTCTAGACTATACCAGTCAACTAGACACTCACTAGGCAAACAGTCACACCCATAGGCCATGAGCCCTAGGCTATAGGCTATATCATGCCTATATACCAACCACATATCACATATACACATATCAATATATTAATATATCTATCTAAAATAATATGGTAACACACATTATAATATATAGGCCATATGTAATAACATATGCCTCTCATATATATATATATATATATATATATATATATATATATATATATATATACATAGAAGGATAGGAAATGGGCACATGTGCATTTGTGTTCATGTGTGTGTGTGTGTGTGTACATGTGAGCATGTGTGTGTGGAGTGACATGAGAGTGTGTATGTGTGAGTGTTATGATATGAATGGGGGTGAAGTGTCATATGGAAAAATAGTGAGTGTACATGGTGCAAACCTGTGAACAGTGAGTAGTGATAAGAAATCAGTGTAGTGTACATTTTTGTGTGTGTGTGTGAGGTGCTATGAAAACAGGGTGTAAACCTGGGAAAACAGTAAAGTGAAACATGGGTCACATTGACAGTCAACTGAGGAACCAAATGACAGTAAATATTTGAAAACAATTGGCAGTTAATAACCTTCAACAAATTTTGAATTCAGATTAAAAGGAAGGAAATCAAACTCTCAGGTTTGAAGAAGAAACTGGGATTAAATCTGAAAACAGTGGTCTAGAACACAAGTTAACAGTTCAACAGGGAATCAAGTTACAGTGAACTAACATTGAAAATTTAGTTTAAAGAAAAGGGAAATAATTCTCAGGTTTAAGGAAAAATGGAAATCAATTTAACATTCAATTCAACATGGCTAATAACATTCAATTAGTTTAAAGGAAAGGAATTCAAACTCAGGTATTTAAGAAAGGGAAATCAATTCTCAGCTATGAGGGTTGACAGTGAATAATCAACCAATGACAGTTAATAATAATCCCAATTAACAGTGAAACAAATTCTTTGTCTTAGGTTTTTGAACGACAGCCCAGCTACATGTCCTAAATCCCACTGTCAAATTCTCATTCCATGACAAAAGTCTAATCTAAAAATGTATAATCGAACTAACATGATCTAAATAACATGTGGGATCAATCATGATACTTAAACATCAATTTAAACAGACTAAAAATAGAATTAAACTCAGAGAACAACAGGACTGAATCATGCGTATCAGTCAATACCGAAACTCAAATTTGAATCCCATTCCATGGCATAAACTCTATTCTAGTTTGTAAAAATTAACTAACATGAGCTAATACATATGTTCAGGAATTAATGGCAATTTAATCATTAATTAAACAGGTTGAACTGGAATGAACTCGGTGTATCATCAAAACAGAACAATGTATCAGTCCACTTAGGGAATTTCTAATTTTCGAACACCAAAACATGTTAAAACACCAAAGTGAGGGTTGGTAATACATGAGACATGTGTACACGTGTCATACAGGTCACTTGTGTCCTAGAACTGGACACGAATCGTGTCCAAACCATTACACGAACATAGACTCAAAACTGTGTACCAACAGTGTCGTGCACGCGTGCACGCGTGTCAAACGCACGACACAGGCCACGTGGGGATACATGGCCGTGTACATGTGTTCGCCAGGGGTAGGAGTAAGTGTCCACCCGCCTGTAATGTGTCCATGTGGTGTCGTATCGTGTGTGTGAGTGCGTATCAGCGAGGCAATTCTGCACGTGTGCACACAGTACGTGATCCGTGCGTACGAGATTTCTCCTCGCATGGTGAACTATATGCTCCCAAATTTTGGAAGCATAGTGTCAGTCGTTGCCCCAACGACTCCAGAAAATTTCACGTGCCCTGGTGTCCTGTGCATCGAGATCTCAGTGTCGGGCAGCAGGGGATACTCTAGCCCGCGTACGGGACTGTGTCCACGCCATCGTAGGGACACGACACGACACAGAAACATGGTTTAGGTTTAGGAAAATTAGAAGATACATCAAAACCAACAATCCCAATAAAAAAGATTTAGAAAATAACACAAAAACATCCATTGCGGCATTTTAACAAACCCATGCATATATACATTGATACGTGTCCGATACGGATACGTAAGGACACGAAACCTAACAAAACCTATTCCTACAGAGAGAGAACACCTAGGGCTTCCTATCCATGCAAAGAAATCAAAATTTGGTGGAGGGAATAGGGATTTACCTATATGTGTTCCTTCTCAAAGAAAAGCTTCAAAATGAGGTTTCTCCTAGCTATCCCCAAGCTCCAAATTGTCTCCAAACTGTAGTTGGCCTCCATGAACAGTAGAGAAACCCAAATTAGATCACCATGAAAGAAGTTTGGATGAAAAAAGGATTAATATTGAATAAAATAGGAAGAAGTTTCAATGGAGGCTAACCTTGTTCTTGCAAAATGAAGAGATGAACAAAAGGAGGCAAGTGGTTGAGAGGGATTTTATAGGGACATGCCCTAAGTGGCCAGCCATAGGATATTAGAGTTAGGGTTTATGGGATTTGATCTTAGGACTATTATTCCTCCTAGTCAAATCAAGGACCTACAACCTAGGTTTTACACATGACTTAAATGCAACCTAGTTAACTCTAACTAACATGACTAAATCAAAACTAATCAATGCTAACCATCACTAACCATGGCTAGCTAAGTCTAGGTATGATTAATCTAGGTTAGGGCTAAACACAACACAAGGCAAATGATTAATTAATGATTAAATCACACCATCCCATTAATCATATTAAATTCCAAATAATATATATTAAATTCAATTAAATTCAAAATGACAAAAATACCCTCAAACTAGAAATGATAAATAAAACACCCTAATCACATGGCTAGGCTCTAGGTCAAGCTGTCTCTAGTGTTACACTAGCAAAATACCAAAATTACAAGTCATGGTTTAAATAGTTTAAAAATAATTAAAAATCACCAAAAATTATAATATGAAATAAATATCAATAAATAATAATTATAATTATAAAATTTTAAAATTACCCTCATCTGGAAAACTGGATGTTACATGCGTCAAGAAGCCGAACGCCGAGTCCTGGTGACCACAGAGACTCGGGCGGAAGACTTGAAGCATCGGATCGAAGAGCTTTCAGCCAATCTCGGTGATGCTTAGGGATTGTAGCCTCTCCTTTTTTCTTTTCTTTTTGTTATCTTGTGTAATTTGCAACTCCTGCTGGGGATGTAATCCCTTACTTTTAAATAAAGAATAAGGAGTTTTGTGATACGTTCATTCTCGTTGTCATGAACTTGATGATTTGTGTGGACCTATTATCTTTTGCGTACCTTAGTTTTTAGGTACAGATAATAAGTTTAAGAGAACCAACATATTTGCTCAGAGGTAATGTGGACATGGTAAATATGGGGTTCAAATATCGAAATCGTCCTACTCAGAGGTGTTATGGACGTGGTAGGAGTGACTCTGGGGAGATACGCGGAACTACTCAGAGGTAATATAGATATGGAAGTTATGCGATCAATGTACGACAACGCGGGGTTATCTGTACGGGATGTTTACTCAGAGGTAATGTGTACGTGGTAAACATGATGGGTAGCGAAGTCTTACGGAGCGTAAGATTCCGCTTTGTAGGGCATAGAGGAGCAACTTAGAGGTAATGTGGACGTGGTTGCCCTTCTACTGGAGATAGAATACAATGGAACAACTGGGTTCAGAAAGCATAGGATTCTTTTTTTTATGAAAGGGAGGTGTATGTGAGCTCTGATGATCAGGTCCACTGATTCCCTTGCTAGGTAGAGGTGGAAGTACATATCTGATAGATGTCAAGAGTAGTACTTCTTTAGGAACTTGCCGTTGATGGGCATCATGAACAAGTCCCCGTTTGATCGGACGAGACGGTAAGCACCGTTTGAGTATACCGTCTCTATGATGAAAGGTCCCTCCCATTTTGGCTCGAACTTTCCTGGTGTTTTGTGTGTCAACACCATCCACCTCCTGACTGCCAGAACCAGGTCGCCTACTTGGAAAGTCCTCTGATTGACCTTCTTGTTGTAAGCCTGTGATATACGGGCTTAATAGAGTTCGATGCGTTGTTGATCTAGGAGACATTTTTCGTCAAGTGCCTCCAATTCTCGCAGACGACGATGTTGATTGTCTTCTTCTGTGAGTTGATTTGTGATCACTACACGAAGTGAGGGTATCTGGATCTCGAGAGGCAGTACCACTTCGCTTCCGTAGACCAAGAAGAATGGTGTATTGCCCGTCGGGGTCCGTACCGTTGTGCGGTAGGCCCAAAGGCATTCGCCGAGCTTTTCGTCCCAGTCGCGTTTGTTGGATGACACGACCTTTTTGAGTAGCCTAACGATAGTCTTGTTAAACGCCTCGGCCAATCTATTTGCTGCCGGATTGTAGGCGGTCGATGTCACGTTCTGAATGCAATTTTTGTCACAGAATCTGCTGAAAACATGGCTAATGAACTGTGGACCATTGTCATGGATAATCCTACGGGGTACCCCAAAATGGTAGATGACATGATGCTTGATGAAGCTGATCACCCTAGAGCTTTTCACTTTCGCCAGTGGAACTGCTTCTGCCCATTTGGAGAAGTAGTCAGTGATAGTTAGGATGAAGCGGTGTCCTCTCAATGAAGGAGGGGTGATAGGTCCCACAATGTTCATGCACCAAGCTTCAAAGGGCCAGGAGACAACCGTAGGATGTAGTGGTTCCGACGGTGTATGGATGAAGTCGGCGTGGAGCTGGCACGTATGGCACTTTTTGGCATAGTCGACAGCGTCGGCTGCCATGGTTGGCCGGTAGTAACCCATGCGTCGCAGTCGATCCTGCAACTTAGGGCCAGGTTGATGAGCCCCGCAAGTTCCATCATGATCTTCTCGAAGGGCTTCGACTGCTTCTTCGTTGGACAAGCATCGAAGGAGAAGTCCATCGTAGGAGCGTCGGTACAGCATTTTAGTAGCTGTATCGTAATAGAATCAAAGAGAACGCCTCCTAACTAAGACGACTTCTTTCGGTCTTCTGGGAGAATTTCGTAGACAGCGAAGTCGATGAACGGGAACCTCCAGTTTCGGACATTAATACCAGCACTTGTTGACATGGCATGGGCCATTTGTGAGCATAGGTTATTTTTAGGACAGACCAAGTCTCGACCAACTACCGTGACGTAGTGCTGAGTCCCGAGGGGTGCTGCCAATGAGGTTGCGAGGCCAGGCAGAGCGTCAGCCTCCAGGTTTTGTAATCGAGGTACGTGTTCTATGAAGAACTTGGTGAAGGTTAAAATAATGTTCAATGGAACTTCATGGTAAGGAACCAGATCTTCATGGCGAACTTCGTATTGCCCTCTGATCTGATTAACGACGAGTTTTGATTCACCGCAGGCTTCCAGATGATCTACCCCCAGCTGTTGCGCCAGCTGGAGTCCCATGATGAGAGCGTTATACTCGACAACATTGTTGGAGCACGGCTTCGAAAGGGAGTAAGCACGCTGGACGACCAGCTGATCGGAGGAGACTAAGACTACCCCCACTCCGGCGATGATTTGGCCTTTAGGGCCTGTTCTTGAAGCGCCATCAAAAAACATCCGCCAAACGGAGATTTTTTCGGTGACGTTTGATTCTTGGACCTCATCCGTGATGTCTTCATAGAGTCTGGAGGACTCTGGGATGGGGTGTACAGCTAAAAAGTCGGCCAGGGCTTGACCCTTGACGGCTTTTTGTGGGACGAACACCATGTTGTACGGCGTCAACAGGATTGCCCACGTAGCTAGCCGGGAGTTCAATGATACTGGCTTCGTCATGAGAACCCTCAGCGGATTGACTCGGAAGATGACATAAATTGTCTGGCCCGAGACATAATGGCGAGTCTTCTGGATGGCGAACACCAAAGCCAGACACTCCTTTTCAACGGGGTTATATCGGTGTTCTGCCCCGATCAGTGTCCTACTGAGGTAGTAGATAGCTTGCTCGTAGCTTGTGTTGTTGTTCTGAGCCGGCAGAGCACCGAGGGAATGATCCATGCCACGGACGTAGAGGAGAAATGGTTTGCCTACGACGGGTGCCACCAGGACTGGCGGGCTCGTCAAGTAAGCCTTGATATCATCGAAAGCTTTCTGGCATTCTTTTGTCCAGACGTAGGAGACTCCCTTCTTCATGAGCTGGATGAAGGGTCGGCACTTTTCGAAAAGGTTTGCTATAAACCTTTGGATGTATGCCAGACGCCCCTGCAGGTCTCGAAGTTCTTCGGAGGGTCCATGTCAAGGATGGCCTTGGTCTTCTCGGGATCGACATGAATGCCTTTCACCGTGATAATGAAGCCCAAGAACTTTTTGCTAGAAATCCCAAAGAAGGATTTAGCGAGGTTCATCTTGAGTTGATGCGCTCGCATGAGATCGAAGACTGTCTTTAGGTCTTGTAGGTGATCACCTTTGAGACGACTCTTGACAGCGATATCATCAACATAGCATTCGACTGTTTTGCGAAGATGTTGATGGAAGACGGTACTCATAGCTCATTGGTATGTAGCATCAGCGTTCTTCAAGCCGAAGTGCATCACTGTGTAGCAGAAAACCCCTTTCAGCGTCCTGAATGACGTGTGCCTTGCGTCATCGGGGGACATTTTGATTTGATTGTAGCCCGAATACCCGTCCATGAAAGACAAGCGTTCGAAGCCGCATGTATTGTCGATTATTACATCGATGATCGGAAGTGGGAATTCATCTTTCGGGCAAGCAACATCGAGATCTCTGAAGTCGATGCAGACTCGTATCTTTCCATTCTATTTGGTGACAGGGATGACATTGGCCACCCAATCCGGGTGTTGTTCTTCACGGATAAATCTGCTGGTCAGGAGTTTGTCTACTTCTTGAACGATAGCGTTCATGATGTCAGGAGAAAACGTCGCTGCTACAGGCTTAGCATCAGGCAAGATGTTAAGTCTGTGCATCGCGATCTGGGGATCAAGTCCCGGCATATCTTCGTAGCTCCAGACGAAGACGTCGATATATTCTTTAGCCAGTTGGATTAAAGATTCTCGGTCTGGTCCCTTTAGACTCTTGCTGATGAAGATGGGTTTGGAAGAAGATCCATCCCCGAGGTCGATCTGCTCGACTTTGTCTTCGGTAGGGGGTTCGCGTAATTCAAAACGAGACTCCCACTGTGCTCCTAGGCGTTGAGCCCAAGGTTCTTCCTCGAAGAATTCCGACGTTTGGTCTTCGCCTTCATTTTCTTGAGATTGTGCAGATGCCATATTGACTGATATCACCTTCTTGAAGACTGAGCCGATACTGGTATCAGAATCCCAGGTTGATGCTTCGGACGAATAAGAATGTTCTACTTCTTCTGCCTCTGAACTCTCTGGAGTTGCCGGTGGCGTGACATAGCCTACCCCCCGTCGAGTTCGATGATAATAGTCCTGTGGCTTTCCTTTAGGTGTTAGGAGCCGGAGAGGAAGACGTCAACCCTTGCCGTAGTTCAGGCCTTCATTGCTTTTTAGATCGTAACCCATCTTTTGGATGAGGTACTTTGCCTTATCCATGTACCGATAGACTTGTATTCTGCCAGTATCTGGTTCTTGCTCGAGTGGCGGGAGGTCTTGATGACGCTCGACTTTGCCGAAGATGATGGATACTTCGTCTCGATTCCGCGGTGGGACTACGAAACAGACCCCTTGGGACGGGACTACTTGATTTACATGATTGACGGTCGTTATTTGTGTTTGCAACGACCGTAGAGCGTTATCTAATGTATACATGACATTCTAATGTGAAAGACTAGAATAATTAAAAGATACTCTATTATTGATGAAACACGAGATTTTGTCCCGCGGGATTATATTGTCCAGAGAGGGTGCATTTACATCAGCAGATATATACTCCTCTAGCTCTTCATCTGTGAGTACTGGAGTTCGATCGGAAAAGTCCACCGCAGCTTTGACCTTGGAGTCCGAGAGGGCTATGTGGGCCTTCTCCGGCAGCTTGGATGAGATGGATGATTGCGGAGGCTTGCCATTAAGATGCACCTTCAGAGGTGCCTCAACTGCGCCTTCAGTGATTGGTGCCTTCCCCTGTAGTTTTGCCACAAGGGGAGCCGATGTTTGAGGCGACTTTTCCTTGAGCCGTATCTTCAAGGGAGCTTCAGTAGGTGTTCTACCTAGAGCAGTTGGTGCTTTTCCAGGTAGCTTGATGGTCATGGGAGGCAGCATCTGAGGCGGTTTCCCTTTGAGTCGAATTTTCAAAGGAACGTCGGGAATCATCTCTGGCTCCACGTCCGGCTCTGCTGCCATTTCTGCTTCATCGTCAGCATAATTGGCTTCCCCTTCGTCGGGCAACTTGTACAGGGTAGAATCAGTGAAGTAGGCATCGACCCCATTGAAAGGGTCAATGTCCGCAAACTCTGTCCGGATGATGTCGTTGGTGGATACGTACTTCATACATTGGTGGAGTGTAGATGGCACCACCATGTACTCATGCAGCCACGGACGGCCCAGTAGGAGGTTGTAGTTGATGTCAGCGTCCATGACATAGCAAGTCACCTCGGTTCGGAGGTTACCGATATGACACTTCAGTCGTATTTTGCCCAGCGGCTCGCTTTTTCTAGCATTGAAGCCGCTGATTGTAGTGTTGGAAGGTGCCAGACGGTATATTGGGATCCCCAGTGTTGAGAGTAGCGTCTTCGGGATAATGCTGAGGGAAGACCCTGGATCGATCTGAATTCGCTTCACCTTGACGGAACCGACATACCCTGTATAATATAGTGGCCTGTTGTATCGGTTGTGCTTGAGCAGCATGTCTTGTTGGGTGAAAGTTATGTTAGGGATAACTTCATCCGTACAATGGCAGTACGTACATGTGGTCGGGGTATCCTCAGGCTGCTTGACCTGACTGATGAAGGATTCAGCATCCTTCAGGGCTTCACAGAGAGCTTCACGGGTGTCCTTGGAGAGACGGAGAAGCTCAAACAGAGACAGGCGGGCAGGAGTACCGACAAGTTGTGCCAGTATGTCAAAGTTGTGGGGCTTGGCTAGCCCCGAAGCATTCTTCTTTTGTAAAGGCTTGTCGAAACGGGCCTCTACATGCTTCTTTTTATTGGCCGCTGGAGGCTTTGATGGACCTCCTTCTTCGGCAGTAGGGGCAGTGCAGGGAGGCACCACCTCAACGACAGCTTCGTCGGGTTGGACATTCAGCTGTGAACGGGTTTGTACAGGAAGAGCCTCTTCCGCGGAGGAAGAGACCATGCGACAATACTTGATCTTCCTGTCCTTGGTTTTGGAGGCAGAGCGTACCTCCGGTTGAGTAACCTCGGAGACGAGATCGAGGTGAACCCATAAGATCTCTCTCCGAGATGTGGTGAGTGGGATGAGTCCACTCACGTTGTCACGAGTAGGTAGTAGATTGACCACCTCTATTGTCGCCTTTGGGATGGGGACGACGCCATCTTGTGTTGTGGTTGGCGGTAAGGTGCCAAATTGGCGTGACACCAGGTTGGCCGAGACCGTTTTCTCCTCGTAGTCGACGGAGATGACATCCACATTGATCATGCGCTGGATGTAGTTCTTGAGGATATAACAGTCCTTAGTTGGATGTCCGATATCACGACTCGCACCCGGATATACGGATACGAATACGTGGGCCACGCCCAGCCTACGCCGCAGTATCGACGGTAGAACGCTGTCAAGTATACTATACTAACTACAACATCTAAAGATCCATAACTAGAAATGTACTCATGTCACATCACAAAAACTAAGAAAGATAAGACGAAAAATAATAACAATATCACTAGAACAACTAGAATCTACAATGATCATAAGACAGGAAAATAAAGAAGGAACAACAAGACTAACTAAGGATAACTACCAGACAACTCACATAGAAGAATAGTGAGATCCACCTCAGCTAGCAACATCATGAAGTCCAATACTGAGGGCACAACTATTCCTAAAATTTTGTCAACATATCCAGTCAGGATGGAACGAGCATAAATCTCAAATAACAGTTCTAGTTAGACGATATTGAAAATGTAGCAGTAAATAGAGAGAATATACAAGAAATCATGAAATGTACATGTGAGTATCATGGCAAGGTAAGCTGTAAATCTAGAGCTAGAATAAGACAAGTAAAACTGATCATGGCATGTACAAGAATCAAGAATCATCTATCTAGGTGTATGAGTACTAGCTACAATATGTGGCCGGCTTGAGAACTTGCACAATAGTAACAGGCCTGGCTAACCATACGTGGGGTGTATGATCAACACTCACAATCAATAGGTACACAATAGGCTTTGACCACACATCTACACTAATACTCCCCGTCCTCCGACTATTATAGTGGATCCAACCGTGACACATCATGACACGCGATTCTCCGAGAGGGTAGTTAGCCTTCGCAAGAATCGTGTCTATACAATGCACAAGGAACAAGAAAAACTTGCACAAGATATACCAAGGAAAGCGAGGAATAACATCTCATGATGGGATCCAGAGAAATACCAATCCGTGTGAACAATGTGTCAAGAGAACAAGGATATCTATACTAAATACAAGAAACATAAACGATATCATAAAACAGAAATATTATCAGAGAATGTACTCGCCTGCGATGTGATGGATAAGTCGACTGAGTCCAAGAACAGTGCCTCGAGGACCTATAGATGGAATACTATATCAATATAATGATTTAGAAGTGAAACTAAGTCATATTGAGTCAAAATAGGTCAAGACACGCCAAACTAAGTCAGTCTAGGTCAAACAAGGTCAAACTAGATTGTACGGGGTCAATTTAAGTCATATTAGGCCTAACAAAGTCATACTAGGTCAAGATAGGTCTAGTTAGGTCAACCTTGGTCATAGGAGAACATTGGAAGTCAATCCGAATCAAACTAGGTCAAAATTAACTTACAGTTGACTTTTGGTCAATGGATCAACTCTGGTCAACTCTAGGTCAACCCTAGGTCAATGGTGACTAACAGTTAACTTTTGGTCAACTGTTCAAGTCTAATGGAATTTGGGACTAAATTGGGTAAAGTGTTGACCCATAGTTGACTTTTGGTCTAAAAAGTCAACCGTGGTCAACCAAGGTCAAGACTAGGTCTAGGCGACTATTTCTAATCATTACCAACCCTTACAACCCATATCCGATACATTCCCAAACTCCTATTCTTCTCCTTCTCCTTATTCATATTCTTCTTCTTATTCTCCTTCTCATTCTCCTTCTTCCCTCATTCTCATTCTCATTCTCATTCTCCTTCTCATTATCCTCCTCCTTCTCATTCTCCTTCTCCTTCTCATTCTCCTCCTCTTTCTCCCTCTCATTCTCATTCTCCTCCTCATTCTCCTCCTCATTCTCCTTCTTCCCTCATTCTCCTTCTCATTCTCCTCCTCATTCTCATTCTCCTTCTCATTCTCCTCCTTCCCTCATTCTCCTTCTCATTCTCATTCTC
Source organism: Iris pallida (assembly GCA_029216955.1). Lineage (NCBI taxonomy): Eukaryota > Viridiplantae > Streptophyta > Magnoliopsida > Asparagales > Iridaceae > Iris > Iris pallida. The sequence continues at coordinate 17,031,159 of JANAVB010025598.1, read as the reverse complement.
CTCCTCATTCTCCTTCTCATTCTCATTATCCTCCTCATTCTCCTCCTCATTCTTCTTCTTCCTCATTCTCCTTTTCATTATCCTCCTCATTCTTATTCTCCTTCTCATTCTCCTCCTCATTCTCCTGCTTCCCTCATTCTCCTTCTCATTCTCCTTCTCCTTCTCATTCCCCTTCTTCTTCTAATTCTTCTACTCTTACTTCCTCTACTTCTCCTTCCTCTTCCACTCTCTCTTTATATATATATATATATATATATATATATATATATATATATATATATATATATATATATATATATATAATCTCACAACACACACACACGTCTATATATATATATAAATACATACACACATATCTATATATATATAAATACATACACACACACATATAGATATATATATATATACACACACACTCTCACACTCTCACACATACACTTTCTCACACCACCACCACCACTCTCCTCTACACACACATACACAAATACATATATATAAATACATACACACACACACACACACACACACACACACACATATATATATATATATATATATATATATATATATATATATATATATATACTCCTCTCTAAAGAAAAAACCCCCAATTAAATCCTTAAACTAGATTTCTAGGGAAACCTACAAATTCTATGGGCAAAATGTAGAGGTTGGTCTCCTCCTCATTTATGGTGAAGAAAATAAATGCAAAAGAGAATTAATTAAGGTTTTAAAAGCATACCTAATTGATCTTCTTGAAGGAGAAGAAACTTAAAAAGAAAGAAAAAAATGGAATGGAGAGAGAGAGATTGCTTTGGAGTGAAGCAAAGGAGAGGGGGTGCTGCTCCATACATGGCCGGCCACATTTTAGAGGGTTGGGGGCATTTGGCAATTTACCAAAATGTCCTCTAAGTCAAAGAAATGAGTGGTTTTGAGTTGGGGTCAAATGGTAACTTGAAAACTCCAATTTCAAGTTCTAAATCTAATTCTAATCCCTAATCCCACTAAAATCAAATGGAATTAGTCAAATATAAATATCTGGATTTGGTCATGACAAGTTGGTCGGTTCCAGTTGGGTCCCGATCAGAGTCTAACCTACCCCGGGTCCCCGATACAAGTCGGAATGAGCTGAAATTCGAACCCGACTCAAATAACCCCAAAAAATATCATAAATAATAAAATAAGTTTCAAAAAATATTCATAAGTACAAAATGACAAAAATACCCATGTTCCTAAAAACTGGGGGTGACAGGTTCCGAGAAAATGACTGGTCTGGTGCTCCTAAATTAAAAGTCATGGTAACATGCTTATGAGGATCAAGAAAAAGAGTCAGAAATCAATTAATAATTAAATGGTCTAAATTAACCCGAACTTGTGCGATACAAAAGGAGCACAAGGGATTTTGTTTGGATGGAACATGATATATCGACGTGAAGGTAATCTCGTCTACTACAAACTTCAAGAAGAAAGTTTTCAGAGACTAGCATCCTTTATGCTCTAGAAATCCAAGTCACGGTAAAGCGCATTAAATCAAATAATAATATATATTACAACTAATTGAATTATAAAATTGAAAAAAAAAGCCCTAAATTTAGGGACTTACATCCGACAAACCGATGGTAGTGACAGTACCTCGGATTGTCCACTCTCCCAACCTCGTCGGGACGCTTTGGGTCCGGCAACTTGATCTTGTTACCCTGCTTCAATATCTCGAAGAGTTGCAGGGTGTCTTCATTGTTGAAAGAATAAACCTCCTTTGGCCTTGGTGCAAGTGGAGGCTTCTGAGTAGGTGCTGATACACCTTTGGAGGCATTGACAGTCAATGCCTGCTTTCCCTTCGTCTCTCGTCCAAGGTTGTTGGCTACGGGCCGTTTTCCCTTGTCCTCAAAGGCAGGAAAACTGACTCCCAGAAGACGAGCATTGGACGCCTTCTTTTCTGCTGCTTCGGCCTCGATGATCAAGGAACTCCAGTCGGGAGGAGGAGTGAAGTTGAGCCAGAGTTTGATAGCAGGCAGCATGTTCATGCTGCAGGAGGAGAGGAGTGTATGTTCTGGCATACCCGGAGGCAGTCTGAAGCAGGCTTGTCGGAACCGTTCGATAAATGCTCGAACTATTTCCTTCTCCTTCTGACGTATCTCTATAAGGGACACCATTGTCATGTCCTTCCCTCCGTCGTAGAAATAATCGAGGAAAAGACGTGTCAAGTCTTCGAAGGAAGATATGGAGTTGTCGGGGAGACTGCAGTACCAGTCGTAAGTCCCTCCTTTCAGTGCCCCGACAAATATGTTGGTGAGTAGTGCGTCTTCCTTCGGGAGATGTCCCATTTGAGACTGGAAGTACGTCAGATAGCGGCGTGGAGAGTCCTTCCCGTCGTATGGCGTCAATGTTTGTGGTTTTTATTTGGGAGGATAAACCACTTTGTTCCATTCGAGGGAGTATGGTTGTGGGATCCCCATCTTCTGGCGCTCCTCTTGTCTATTCTTGGACTCAAAGCGCTCGTGCAAGCCCCTGATCATCTCAACAACGTCTTCCATAGAGCTGGGAGTCGGAGAAGGTGGTACAGCCTGGAGTTGAGCATTTGATGGCTACGACGTCCGTGGTGCTTCGCAGCGATCTGTATCCAAGGATACCTGTTGAAGGGGTACACTTGATTCTCCATTGGCCCCTGGGTCAGGGCCGGTAGAAGGTGCCCTGGCCAAGGCGGCCCGTATCTCAAACACTGCTTGAGTTAGTATTTGCATAGAGGCAGAGAGGGTTTTGAGTCCTCCCTCCAAGATATCCATGTGCTGGACGAGGTCTACTGGCGGCGCATCTGACTTGGTATCACCCGCTCCCGTCATGTACACCGTCATGACGCGATTGGAAGTGGATGGATCGATTGAGGCTTCGCTTTCGACCTCGCTCTCTTGTAGAAGAGGAACTTCCCCCTGAGCTTCGTCTTGGCTACCCCCATCTATATTCTGAAGAACACCTTCGTCTTCGGGAGAAGTATCAGCAAGGGTCTGGCTACCCCCAGCTTTGTCTTGGAGGACTTCTTCGTCTTCGGTACGCAGATCCTCAGGGGCTTGACTACCCCCAGCTATGTCCGGTAGGCTGACTTCGTCTCCAGGATGAAGATCCACAGGGGCTTGACTACCTCCAGCTAGGCTTTGGAGGACGTCTTGGTCTTCATAAGAAGGATCAATAAGGGCTTGACTATTCCCAGTTTCCCCCAAGATCTTCTTTCTCCCCTGAGTGCCTTCAAACACTCCAGAAGACGAGACAATTGTCTTGGTTTTCCTCGGCTGGTTCTTGGATGAGGACGAGACCGAGGAGTTGCCAGTCACCTTTCGGATTGACGATGAGTTAGAGATTACGTTGCAAGAAGCAACCTTTAGTTCCGGCTCCTCTTCAATTGACACCTTCTTCCCGAGGCGACGTTGGAGGGGTGTTAATGATTACAGCCGCTGGAACACTGACTGCCTTGGTGGTGGGACTGCTGTTTTGCAACAACAGTTGATGGTGACTACAGCACATGTGTGTCCTGTGAGGGGCACATTGTGCTTATCAGTCGACTCTCCTGATCGGCGCTTGTGACTGATCACGTTACGCAAATCATTGGAGGAGAGTGCCACCTTTGCACCCCCATCAGGCACATGGCAAGGCCAAGCGTCGGGGTGGTCAGGTGAATGCTGCGTCCCATGAACCAACGCAGAAGATGCGCTCAGATCAGTAGTGGGGGCACAACATTACAGTGACTTGAACCAGCCACAGACGCACATCCTATATAGGTGCTAGGGTTCAAGACCATAGAGTTTGTCTTGCTCGACTTGGTTGCGAACGCAACAGATGCGCCCAAGTGAGACAAAGACTTTGAAGGTCGGCTCGTTTCTGGCGCAGAAGCACCCGAGTCGACCTTATACAGCTTACCATCAGCAGCGCGCATGATCGTGAGCGCATGCTTCTGGTTTGCCGCTGGCATAGCACGTTTGAAGCGCATGGCCCATGCCGTCTTGGACTTCTTTGTACCAGCCCGCTGGGGTGCATAGTACTCAGAGTCCAAATTCTCCTCGCCACGACAGCGAGTGAGCCTGTTAACCCGCACCCACTGTAAGGGTACGAGAACGTAACAACGCCCAACCTACGCCGTAGTGTCGGCGGTAGAACACTGTCCTAGGTCAATCATCTAACAATATAAAGGTACCTGTACAGTATATACACTCCGAATGGAGGTGACATAGCAATATACAGCCTCAATCACATCTAAGGCAGAATGATAAGAAGATAGATATGAACAGGAGGAAATCCAGAGGTACAATCCAGATAAAGACTAAGTGTCTAAGATAACATCTCCATAACATTAGATAAACAATCTCCCAGTATATATATACAATGATGTATCAATGAGAAAAACAAGGTAAGAGTCTAAGCTAGCAGTCTAAACCACAGGTGGTAGATCCTCTACTGTAATGGGTCCAAGTCGCAAGTGTTGTCTAAGCTGCACTCACTACCAAAATAAGTCAAATCAGCGACGTATTTAGCGACTCCGTGAAATTTCGTCGCTAATTTTTGGGGATTTAGCGACATTAATATAAGACGTCGCTGTTTGTCGCCAACAGCGACTAATAGCGACGTCTAGCGGCTACATTTTTTTAAATGGGGTAGTGCGTCGCAAGTTCGTCGGTACTCATCGCTGATATAGCGACGTTTAGCGACGCATATTAAGTTGTCGCCATTTATTATATCAGCGACGTTTTGCGACGTCCTATGCGGACGTCGCTAATCGTTTCATATAGCCAGCGAGGGTTTCCTTTTCGATCATTTCACAATTCCCCCCCCCCCAATTTTGGGCGCGCTCCTCCTCCGCGACGCTCCTCCGGCGATTTTTCTCCTCCTCCGCAGTGCTCCTCCGGCGATCTCCCTCCTCCGGCCTCCTCCTTCTCCTCCTCCTCCTTCTTCAGGTAGCTCCTTCTTCTCCTCCTTCTCCTCCTCCTCCTCCTTCCTCTGGTAGCTCCTCCCCAGTTTCTCCTCGTCTTCTAGCTCTCTCTCTCGCTTCTAGTTCGTGTCCACGAGAGCGTAGACTCGCTGCGGGGGACACGAGACTGACAGTGGACTCGCTGCGGGGGACACAAGAGCGTGGACTCGCTTCTAGTTCGTGTGACACCAATTTTGTTGGTTTGGACACGTCGTGTCCCCTGTGTGGACACGAGATTCACAGTGTGACACCTATATACTGAAAAATCTCATTTTTTGGGTATATCAACTGTCAATTTGATATTTTGCTTGGATTCGAATTCTAATTTAGGGTTCGAGCCCTATTTACTGATACTGGGAGTTTTTTGGGCATTTTCAGGGTTTTGAAATGATGAATAAATTGACTAATAATTATTATCGAGCCCTATAAAATTTCAGCTATGTCACGAAGAATGGATACTAATTCTGTGAATGAGTTTTCTCCTAAGTATTCTCGACAGTTGAGTATGATTTAGCTCACTGACATTACTGAAATATGGAATAATTACTTTTTGTTCAGTACCCTTTGACCGAATTAAGTTGACATGAATACCATATTTTAAATCCTAAATCTACGGCATGACATCGTGATCAGGACATAGTCCCTGCAGCCATTCGACTGGCGAGACAGAAACTATGTAGCCGTAGATAAAGTTGACTGTCCTCCGACCCTCATCCCTCGGCAATGATGATACGACAACCTATCACTATATCTTATATATATAGTAGTAGATGATGTCTTAGTATTACATTATGTGAGTTCATCTTGATTCTGTTACATTCTTCAGATACTACATACGATAAGAACATATACTACACCATATGTACAGAACATAGATGATTCACACTAATGTATGCTAGAATGTATTTTAGGGTTGTGTTCTGAGCCATCCGTCATCTGCTAATTGGCAAAAAATCGAATTTATTGTACTTTATCTGCTTTCGAAAGTGTACTCAAATTACATGATGGTTCATTTAGTTAGCTTGCTTATGTTACAATTATATTAGCTTGCTTACCAGATGGCACCCATGACCCGAGGAGCGGCACGTCGTTTGAGGAAAAGTGAATGCTGAGGTGGCTCCTCCTACAATTAAGGAGGAAGTGGCGCCGGTTGCTAGTGAGACCGGGAGTTCTATTCATCCAGCACCGGTAGCTAGTGAGACCGAGAGGACTCTTCATACAGTCCTTGCAAGGGACGACAGCTCTCCTCGCACCAAAAATCTCGCTTTTTCGAGGTGGTTACGTGAACGTATCACTGAGCGTTTGCGTGAGCAGTGTGGTTCTCATTAGCTATTAGTACTTATTTGTATTGGACTATTTGTATTGGGTTGTTTTTGTATTAGACTATTTGTATTGGACTACATATGAATTAGTACTATGTCAATCTCTGGATTGTATTGGTACTACGACTCTCATCCCTTGGCAATGATGATACGACAACCAACCAGAGAGGATACTCTGAGAGATCCATCTGAGTAGGACGTATACTCTGAGAGATCACCTTTACAAGTATGATATCAGTAGTGGGATTGAGTGTGTACGTCCTACTCAGATGGGTCTCTCACTATTACTATTTTTTTCTGACAGCATGGTGGATGTGCTCCGTCAACAGATTCTTGCTCCGAGCCAAAACTTTGTCCCGGAGCTCAAGTGGACATCCTTGGTGTAGAGCTCGAGTGAGAGGTTTCTGACAGCATGGTGGTCTTCTTTGTCAAAGTATCCGTGCTCGTCCCATAACCAATGTGTGATGAGCACGGATACTTTGACAAATGAGACCACCATGCTGTCAGGAACCTCTCACTCGAGCTCTACACCAAGGATGTCCACTTGAGCTCCGAGGCAAAGTTTTGGCTCGGAGCAAGAATCTGTTGACGGAGCACATCCACCATGCTGTCAGAAAAATAGTAACGGTGAGAGACCCATCTGAGTAGGACGTACACACTCAATCCCACTACTAATATCATTCTTGTAAAGGTGATCTCTCAGAGTATACGTCCTACTCAGATGGATCTGCAGAGTATCTCTCCGGTTGGGTTGTTCTGAGCCATCCGTTCTCACACTTAAAATATATATTAATTAGAACTGTGTTTTGTATTTTTGGGGAAACCAGGAATTTGATTCTGTATTTTGTATTTTGGTTTCTGTATTTTGGCTCCAGCTTCATTTGCATTAATCTACGGTACGACATGGTCCCTGCAGCCATTCGACTGGCGAGGCAGAAACTATGTAGCCGTAGATAAAGTTGACTGTCCTCCCCCTCATCCCTCGGCAATGATGATACGACAACCTATCACTATATCTTATATATATAGTAGTAGATGATGTCTTAGTATTACATTATGTGAGTTCATCTTGATTCTGTTACATTCTTCAGATACTACATACGATAAGAACATACTACACCATATGTACAGAACATAGATGATTCACACTAATGTATGCTAGAATGAATTTTAGGTTGTGTTCTGAGCCATCCTTCATCTGCCCCCTTCCCTTAGCCATCCTTCATCTCTCATTTTCCTCCGGGTCCACTCTACTCCCAATCTCTTCCTCTTTATACACGGATCTACAGAATCAATGCCATCCGAGGAAGGCAAAACTGAATCAGCATTGTCTTCCGGATCGTCCTCATCAAGGCATAACGAGCTGCTCACGCTGCCCAGCTTCTTCAACTTCTCGCTGGCTGCAGAGTCGAAATGGGAACGGGTCCTCTTTGCCGGCCCGGAGCTCTGACTCGCACTCGTCGCCTCGCTACGGGTTTTCTCTCCTCCTCTGACGCGGGTCATAAGAAAAGAAATTTCGTACCTCTTCTTCACATAAACATCATTGCCGCCTTGTACTCGAGCCTCCTCGTCCTGTGACGCTATCCAACTTCTCGGTACCTACATTGTCACTCGAATCCTCCCTTCGACTCGTATCATCCTTTTATTCGCCTGTCTTTTCACTCCCTGTCTTGCAATCATCTGCTATCACCGTCGTCTCATTCGACTCCTTCTCTGATGACTCCGAGGAGGATGAGGAAGACTCGGAGAATGAGTCGAATGAGTCGGCGGTGATAGTAGATGATTGCAAGACAGTGAGCGAAAAGACAGACGAATAAGAGGACGATACGAGTCGAATGGGAGATTCGAGTGACAATGTAGACACCGAGAAGTTGGATAGCGTCACAGACGAGGAGGCTCGAGTACAAGGCGGCAATGATGTTTATGTGAAGAAGAGGTACGAAATTTCTTTTATTAGACCCGCGTCAGAGGAGGAGAGAAAACCGGTAGCGAGGCGACGAGTGCGAGTCAAGCTCGGGCTGGCAAAGAGGGCCCGTTCCCATTTCGACTCTGCAGCCAGCGAGAAGTTGAAGAAGCTGGGCACGAACAACCCGTTATGCCTTGAAGGACGATCCGGAAGACAATGCTGATTCAGTTTTGCCTTCCTTGGATGGTATTGATTCTGTAGAGCCGGGGGAAGTGGCTCCTCCTCGGCAATGATGATACGACAACCTATCACTATATCTTATATAGTAGTAGATGACGTTTTAGTTACATTATGTGAGTTCATCTTAATTCTGTTACATTCTTCAGATACTACATTCGATAAGAACATATACTACACCATATGTACAAACATAGATGATTCACACTAATGTATGCTAGAATGAATTTTGGGTTGTGTTCTGAGCCATCCGTTCTGATCAAGCATCTTCTTCTCCTCTCCTCCACCATGGCTCTGAACCCATCTACTCCTTCCTACTTCCATTCTTCTTATTTGACTCTCTCAGCCGCATATGATATCCAGCTCAAGTGTAGAGTCGGGGGAGAAGAAGTGGACAGGAAGAAGAGGGGAAGCAGCACAGCCGGCGGCATGACCCGGAGGAAGTACAGATGTTTTCTTCAAATCCGTAGGAGAACTATATATATATTTTAACAATATGTCATCTTGTCAAAGACCCTTAATGTGACAACCATGTTACCGCGGTATCGGAAGACTAACATGTCATAATTTTCTAAGCCGTGTTTTGACATAATCCTCCCAACTCTTTCCTCCTATGTAGTAATCTTGCATTATTACATAGAACTGAAATCCGGTTGGAGGATTATGTCAAAACACATGGCTTAGAAAATTATGACATGTTAGTCTTCCGACACCGCGATAACATGGATCACATTAAGGGTCTTTGACAAGGTGATATTTGTGAAAAGATATATCCTTATAGTTCTCCTACGTATGTTGAAGAAAACCTCTGTACTTCCTCCGGGTCATGCCGCCGGCTGTGCTGCTTCCCCCTCCTCTTCCTGTCCACTTTTCTCCCCCGACTCTACACTTGAGCTGGATATCATATGTGGCTGAGAGAGTCAAATAAGAAGAAGGGAAGTAGGAGGAGCAGATGGGTTCAGAGCCATGGTGGAGGAGAGGAGAAGGAAGATGCTTGATCAGAACTTGAGTAGAAAAGTTGTGACGTTGATAGCGTGAGAGAGGAGAGGGTGAAAAGTTCTTCTCCCCGACTCTACACTTCAGGTGGATATCATTTTGGTTTCTGTATTTGGCTCCAGCTCCATTTGCATTAATCTACGGTACGACATCGTGATCAGGACATAGTCCCTGCAGCCATTCGACTGGCGAGACAGAAACTATGTAGCCGTAGATAAAGTTGACTGTCCTCCGACCCTCATCCCTCGACAATGATGATACGACAACCTATCACTATATCTTATATATATAGTAGTAGATGATGTCTTAGTATTACATTATGTGAGTTCATCTTGATTCTGTTACATTCTTCAATACTACATACGATAAGAACTATACTACACCATATGTACAGAACATACATGATTCACACTAATGTATATGCTAGAATGAATTTTAGGTTGTGTTCTGAGCCATTCGTTCCCATACTTGGCAATTAAGTTGTGGACCATTATGTTTGACATTGTTGTTACAAATTTTCATATATCTGTGTTGATTGATGAGATTGTGTTTCAAACGTGTTCGTGATTGTGTGTATCTGTTGTTTGATACTGTGTTCGTGATACACACCGTTGTTGCTGTAACAAATGGTGTGGGGATGCTGCAAATGCTGCAGGGGATGCTGCAAATGCTGCAAATGATGTATTTTTTTATTTTTTTTAATATTAGCGACGTTCAGCGACGATTACCGACGTTCAGCGACAAAAAAACGTCGCTATCAACGTCGCTAACTGTGAGGAATATCGTCGCTGATCGTCACTAACGTCGGTACTGTAGCGACGTAGAAAAAGTCGCAGAACGTCGCCATATGGCTCTCAAGCCAGGTCATATCGATGCATGTCAAGTCGCTTAACGTCGCTAGTACACGTCGGTAAATGATGACGCTTTACGTCGCCAGCAGTCGCTGAATTAGCGACGTAGCAGCGTCGCTAAAGCTCGTCGCAATAGCGACGTATTGACGTTTTCTTGTTTAGTGACTAGGTTAATCGCGACTACGTGCATACGTCGCTAAATACGTCGCTGATAGGATTTAGCGACGTAATTTCTAATTTAGCGACGCCTTGAGGCGTCGCTGATTTGACAGATTTTAGTAGTGACCATAATAGGAAGACATCAGAGCCTCATCATTCTCTGTAAAATTTTCAACAGGTCCAGTCAGGACGGGAGCAAGCACAAAATATCTCACGCAGTTCATATCAAGTTAGGAAATATAAAACATGCAATAGAGTAAGATACAAAACGCTGAAAGAAGAATGTATATGAAAAATAGCAGAGATTTGATAATAAAATATCTATATATGATAAGTAAGAACTGTAAGCAACATGTGATTTAGAGTACAATATGGTTATGTAAGCGGTTTAGGATAATACAATGGTAACTCCATTGTACGTGAGTGCACAATAGACATATACAATAGTTATACAATGTACAATATGATTTGATTACATAACCAATTCTACTCCCCCTCCCCAATCAATACACAAGGATCCACTCCAGCTACGTTATCTTATACAATAGTGTACAATGTTATACAATAGATGTACAATTATACAATAGTTGTACAATGGTCTATCCATGGGACTCATGTGATAATGAGATACAATAGGCACAATGAGTATACAAGGATAAGGGTATTTAATAAATACAATATGTAAGTGAAACGCACATCACATATGTATTTAGTAAATACAATGGACAATATCTCAAAAGAAGATCCATATAGTACCAATCCGTGATAATAATCGTGTCAGTATGAAGTATAGTAATCTAGAGCAAGAATGTAAATCCAGACAAGTATGAAATGGTCAGAGAATGTACTCGCCTGATATCCTGAATGTCTGAAGAGTATCTACTGTCCGAGGAGTGGTGTCCGTCTCTATAGAACAGTATAAGTCACTATAAGTCTAAAATGATATAACAGACTGCTACAATGCATCTACATGAAGTTTGGGGTCAAACTGGACTAAAGTCAACTCTCGGTCAACTCTAGTCAACTAGACTAGTCAAACTAGGTGAACTAGGTCAAACCTAAGCCAAACAAGTCTCACTAGGCCTAACCAGCCTATTCTAGCAAGCACACACCATTTCTAGGCTATACAAGTCAACTACACCCTTAACTGGCATTCAAGCCATACCTATAGGCAATGAGCCATAGGTTATAGGCTATATCATGCCTATAACCAAACACATATCAATATATCTATATATATATATATATATATATATATATATATATAGTACACTCATTATATATAGGCCTATGTAATATAACCTCTATATATTATATATATATATATATACTCTACTGTACTACCTAGAGTGGTAGGAAAAAGGGAACATGTATTTATGTATTTACATGTGAGCAAGGTGTCATGAGAGACATGAGAGCAAAGTGTCATGAGAGTATCAAGAGGGTGTAACATGTGTGTGTGAGAGGTGAGAGAGTGATTTGTGTACAGGGTTCATAGTGTGTTTATGTAGTAATAGTGAAACATGTGTGTTAGAGTGTCAATTTGGATGCTAATAGTGAATGTCAGTTAACCCATAAATCAGTGTATAGCAGTGAACATATGTCGATTTGCAAACAGTCACTACAACAAAAAAGGCATTTAGGAACAGTTTTTTAGTGTACCTAATATTTTTAGGAACATACAAATAACGTTCCTAAAAATGGCGTTGCAATATTAGGAACGATTATATAGTGTTTCAAATGTTAGTTTGGAACATTTAGGAGGTGTTCCTAAAGTAAATTTTGGAACACATATAATATGTTCCTAAAATATACTTGGAACGTCTATGAAATGTTTCTAAATTCACTTTGAAACACATACAATACGTTCCAAAGCATTTCTTGGGACGTCTTTAAAACGTTTCTAAATGTCTTTCTAAAACATTTTGCATCCGTTCCTATATATAATTTGCAACAGTTTTTTCATACTCTTGTGGCTAAATTTGAAACACTTTATTAACGTTCTAATGTATTTTTCTAATTTTAATTTTACAACCAATTTTTATTTGAACCACAAATATAATTCATAAACTGAACATAAAACACATAATAAATGGTGCAATATTTTTATACGTTGCCTCAATCAACATCCAAAGCTATCAACTTAATATAAATTAAATAACCAATAACATATCCCAAAAGTTAATTATTTATAAAACATCACCAAGAGTATATATAGTAAGTTATAAATACTATAAAAATCTAGCTCGATAAAGGTATCTGTTTACAAAATTTAGATAATTCCAAAAGTTTTTTCTGACATAATAATGAAGATTTGAACAACGCTATTTGCAACTGGCAACAATATTAAAAAGTTTTAAGTTAAAATCAGGATAGTGGACAATAAAATACTAAGATGAACAAAAAAAATCTAAGATGAACAAATATACTATATTCAAAAATTGGACAATTAATAGACATGTATAATCCAGTCTCACTGCCAACAAACAACACAAAATAATAAACCAAAACACGTTATGGTGACACCCTTATCCTGATCCAAGTACGTAGAAGTTGGTGCCAAACTGTATATGTAGACATGAAAGAATATTAAGTGGGTCATTGGATGGGGCAAACATTTTTTAATTAATTGATTCAAAGCTTCACATATGACTTAGCTTCACATATGTTGTGTTCTGGAGAAATTTAAATGGTTTCTTATATATTCTACAAGAATTATTGCAAGCCAATACTTTAAGAGAGAAAGAAGTTCATTGTAGCATATACTACAAACTATACCATTATAACCAAGACAAGCCAGAGGAGTATCGTATTGCTACTATGCACACCAACTCTTGTTTCAGTTGTGTGTATAACATGAAACTTCATTCATGTCTGCTTTCTCTTCAAGATTGTTGGCACTATGGATATAAAGCCAATCATGAACAGAACCACCAAGGTCTTGAAGTCATATAAATCTCTTGACAAATTTTAGATCCCTCGGGAGCGGGGGCAGCCTATAACGGTTTAATTAGAGTTAGATTTTGCCAGTTTTAATTTTCTCTACTAGCGTTAGTATATTTACTATTAACTCATTCCACAAGTCTAGCTTGGCCACATACTGATGAATAAAAAGTACATGTAAATCCCTATTTTTAATATCTTACTATGGAGGATCTTAATTTGATAGATCAGGTGGAAGAGCTTGTATACTTGCAGAAGTGTGTTTTGTTTTGGAGGGGCTTATATGTGCTAGCATGTGTTTATGTATGTTTCTTGTGCCCGATAAATAGTATGTGAGTTTACACGAACTCCTAGTACTTCATAGTCTACTACCCAGGATCATGATTTTAGAGATTAGTTGGAAGATTCGTATTATCTACATATGTGTGTGTATCTGCAAGTGTTCATGACATTAGTATTTATTATCTTAATCTAGAGTTTCTTGCTTTTAAATAACATGTGGAAGAGTTTTGTTGGACTTGGGAGTTTAGTTCTCAGGAGCCTTCTTGTAAAAACTTCCTACACTGTTTACAGATGGAGTATCAACTATTATACTTTAGAGCAGCTGGGAAGAAACCAGAATTTAATGATGGAGGAGGACAGAACAGAGATAACTTGTTTGCAATACACCAAGTATTTTAGAATTTTAAAAACTATAGTGTTAGTGGACATTTTCAATAGTTAGGGGGTGGGAATTGGCCCCATCAGGCGATGATTTGGGTCTTCCTTTAGAGGATATTGATTTGATTTACTATTCTACTATAGAGGATCCAGATAATAGAGATTGGGTGGAAGAGTTTTATACCTATAGAGTTTGTAGAAGTTCAGAGTTAGATTATAAGAACATTCCAATAAAGTAATCACTAAACCATTTCAGAGGATCTTGAACTTAGAGATAGGTGGAAGAGCTTTTACCTACAGAGTGTGGAACCAGGTAGGGTGCAAGAACAGAAAGACTCACTAAATCTTGCACAATTGGATTTCTCTTTAGGATTTTCAATTAAGGCTCTTATATAGCAATTGAATCTTTTTCTTCCCTGCAATAAGTCACATTGAGTCTAAGCCATGACTTGATAGCTTCCTAGCTAACTGTATTTCCTCTTAATATGTATTACTTTTTTTCATTGTTTTGACATTCTTGACAAAATAAGTATTGTCTTTGATTTTGAAAAATAGACGTATATGTAGTGCATCTCAAAGTACTGTTCGAGAGTTTTAGTTGGAGAGTGTCTATAAGTAGAAATATAGCTAAATCGTATGCATGTTTATTAAGCTTCTAACATGTGCCTGATGAGTGTTAGTATCAGGAAATGTCTCTGCCATAAAAGTGCAAGGCGGAAGTGCTGGCATAGCTTCAAAAATATCCTAAAATAAAACCTACATATCATGACGAATCATTAGCCTCATTGTTCAAGCAACAACTTAGCCTTTACTCCTCTAAAATATACAACATAGAAAGACCAACTATCGTCAATTAGCAATTGGAACTATGGGATATGTTGTTCACAGTTACTGGAGCAATGAGGACATCACTGACGGCTTCTAGTTTATCCTTATTAACTTTGGGATAGATGAAAACATCATAGAATTCTCTGAACTAAAGCATGAATTTTTATCTTCCTTGAAACTTCAAGGTTGAGGTAGACCTAGCATTTGGATTCACTGTTTAAGCTCATGTAACCAAGGAACCAAACTACTTGTAAGTGCTCTCCCATATTCCTTTAGAATTTCTACTTCCAAAAGACTTGTGGTAAGCTAGAAATAAAGGTTGCAACTTATTTAAATTTAGAAGTGACGCCATTTAATGGAGATCAGAGGAGAAATGATAGGAGTTCAATGGAGAAGGATTCATAAACCAATCACAAGGACTTATGGTAAAGGAGGAGGTATTGTTTTTTTGTTCTTAACAAGTGATTGTAATTCGAGCATAAAATGTAGATGTTAGCCACAATCATTCTTTGATGACTCCAGCTCACTGACAAACATCTAAACTCATGGAACAAACTATTGAAACAAAATAAATGAAAAAAAAAAGACAAGCATTACAGTGTCTTTTAACATTTCTAAAAATTGATAAAAAATAATAAAACAACCTAATAAAACTTCAGAAATTTAGACATGGCTTACCATTTGAGGTTATCTAACTTCACAAAGCCTTCTTGGAGTAAAAAAATGAAGCGACCAGGTGTTGCTATGAGTACCTCCAGTTCATGTTTAAGGCTGTTTAACTGAGTTTTCTGTTTAAAGCCTCCTGTGGCAACCATGGACCTGAACGGGATGCCATTTTTTGATATTGACCAGCAGTTATTGAGCATCTGCAACTCAGAGGTCAGAAATTAAGATGATTTCCATCTAGAAACATCATTTTCCAAATATGAACACAGAATCAAATAAGCTATCTCCGATTTTCTCTGAGATTTTCCATCTAGTGCATTGCACCAAAAAGAGCATATTAGGATTATGCAGGGACCATAGAGAATGTCTTGCCTGATATAGGCTAACTCATACGCGAGTTCATTGAATAAGGCATCATAACACATTTTGGAATTAAACCCAGCTCTCCAGTATGGGAAGGATATTTAGAACTACCAACCTGAGAAGCCAACTCGGCAGTAGGTACCAATATCACTATTCAGGGACTTTTTGCTGAGGATTCACTAAGCCCTTCCAGCTCTTCTTGTCTCATACATTGTACAATTGGGACAAGGCACGCCAATGTTTTACCAGATCCACTTTGATCAGCAATTATGCAACTTTCTTTCCAAAACTGGAGCATATGCCAGTTCTTACAATTATAGCATTATAAATTTAATTTATTAAAGATTGAAAAATTGTAGGTTAGCTCACTCAGGAACAGACATTAAAAAACAACTGGAAGAAAGCACAGCTTCAAAATATACTAAATCTCTCTATTGACCAAGTGGCTGACAGCAGCAGGAGACATACTCAACCAATTACAGAACATTTGAGTCTAAAAAACTAATAGAACTGGAAAAATACTAGAAGCTAACATCAATGTTAAATCACCATGACTAATCATGCATATCAGTGGACTTGAAGCATATATAAGAGTTCATCCATACAGATACAGTTCCAGAATGGGTCACTTTACAGAACCTGAATATGCGATGGGCGTATGAAGAGCAGACTCCTTAGAGATTCGATCATATAATTGCTGCAACCCAGAATGCCGGTTTCACGTACAGAAGGGGACTAGCCCATCCTTGTAAGGAAGAACCAATCGTCGACTAGATATATGTACTTCTCTATCCCGATCCTGTTTAAGATTGGTACGTGGAGGTTTCGTGCCTTGAACTTCCTCATCAGTTGTCATGTCATCAACAGATTCTTTTTGTCTGAGCAAGAGTGAACTTGCTTTTCTTCTTGGAGGATCGGGTTCAGATTTCATATACTCGATTTCATCCAAAGGTGTATCAGTGACACTTACTTTTTTCTTGTCATGAATATTTTTGTAGTAGTGTGGGAAGATTTCTTAATCAGTGCTTTCAGCTGGGGGAACTTCAATCTACCAAAACTTCTCATAAAGGTACCAGAATCTGCCATAGGCTTCATTAGGGACTCAGATTAAGGGAGAGTAACATCGACTCCTGTGGTATCAAAACCCTCTACAACCTTAGGAAATGAAATTGTGGTAAATATATCAGGGAAGTTCCTACTTACTAATAATGTATACAGTAAGCATAAAGAGTAGATGGTTCTGAAGCTAATAGTCCCAACAAACTACGATGGCTAATTATAAATGTCTTTTATGAGCAGAAGACTTGAAGACACTCGTTTAATAGGCGCTAGAAGAACGTACATGTGTTTGTTTATATGTCATAATCCAAATTTAGTTGCACAAGTAGGATATTGACGCAAGGGGGCACATCATACTAATGAGAGGAAAAAAAATCATCATAACTATAAAGAAAAATTTATTATGCTAAAAAGTGTCTGGTCTAAGATTCGACAGGAAAGAAGGAATGATTAATATTAGTACTACAATATCAGGAACAAATTTATTAAACAATCTAATACAAAAACAAATTGTTAACTATTAATTATGTTCAAATGTGACTCTTTTGGGGAAAAACTACAATAACAGTTTTTTTTAATGACAACGCTAGGGGATGGATTGGAAAATATACTCTTTTATGTTTTTGGTTGAAAATCAACTAAGGATATGTTCATAATTGATATTGTTATAGGATACATAGTTATATCAATTTACTTTATTTGAGAAAAAGAACTTTTAGACAAGCGTCTTATAAATGAAGGGTAACTACTCTTAACATCAGAAAACATGTGCTAATTGTTATTGGTAAGCTATTAGATATGTAAATATTGATACAAAGTATGTTCTAGTTTTTCTTTGGAAGAAGATGTACACTACCAAGACTCAAACCCAAAACCTTCTGAAAGGTGAGCAACTTCACTACAATTGGAAAACAAAGAATATTGTCTTCAGGGTATAATTTATTTTCTTTATTAATGTCCATATTCAGTTTTTTATCTGAGGAAATGGCTATGTCATAAAGGCGTTGGTACTGCTCGCTGCTCTTGTCCTGCACGTCCTCCTGTACTGCAAATGTTGAAAAAACTAACAATAATATTTAAGCTCAATGTACCTATAAATGTTTCTTTCCACTATCTAACAATCATTCTCCTACCTATACCTTGAACGATAACTAAAAGGGCAGTTCAGAGGCATCTTTCTTTCCACTATCTAACAATCATTCTCCTACCTATACATTTTTCTCGGACACACATATATCAACAAGTTTTAGCAAGGAACAGGTTCCTTCAAGTAATAAAATGAAGCTTAAACAAAAAGAATTTCAATGCAATAGAAATAGGAAAATGAATCTAACTTAGCTAACTTGTACATGATAGATTTCATTCACAAAAATGACAAGCAATAAAGCTTAGCTACGTAATTGTTGTTCAAGGGAAACCTCATATAAGATAGTAATATGGGTCACATTGTTTCCCACTGACCCTCAACCAAGTTTACCAAACTAATGCATGAAAATTATGACAAATGTGTCCACAAGAAGTACACAAAAACAATTTAGTTTCAGATTAATTTCCATGTTACCAGAACCACCCACCCAACAATACAATCTTACAATATGCTGGACTGCTTCCTGACAAAGTGGCATGGCTGTGCATCAGAAAGATGCTTGCATGTCTACATTTATGCTTAAGCTGCTCATAGGCCTTCGGCAACAGATCCAATACTGAACTTCTCGAGTTCTTGTCAGTAATGCACTTGAAAGTTCAAGAAATACTCAATTCTTTATAATAATCACAACCTATAATTCATAAAATATATTTCTACCATTTAAGTGACAAGGAGATGATAAACAATAATACATTTAGGTAGTAGGTTCTTTGTATCATAAAACTATGAAAAGGAAGTCAAAGTGCCAAGTAAGCAGTAAAAGAATTCAATTAGGCTCATCATAAAAAATCAAATTCAACTAAGGTCCACAGATTTATGATCTTAACATTTATTGTATAACACAACATTCACGATTCACTACTACAAAATTCGCAATTGTATGTTAATTCCAAAAGGCTTATAGAGAATGACATATAAACATCTATTATGTTTCATTAAAATTATACAATAATAAAAATAAATTATAAGGCTTATAACTTAGACACCAGAGCAACAATTATTCTTCATACTCAGCTTTAAGAAAATGGTATTGTGCTCCTTCCATCAAGGACATGTGGTCATGCAAGTCTAGGGGTGTAGCAGGGATGATCCAATCATCCAACCTCCATTGAGAAGATACATTGAAGATATGGTAATAACTATACTCCGATAATGGAAACAAACTTAAGAACAAAATAATATTATAAGTATAAACAAATGGAATTAGAGAAAAATGGTAAATCCTAATATCAATTAGTTTCATCTGGTTGGGCTAAGGAGGCTAAATATTAATATCCCAATATCAATGTCCAAACTTGATTCATAGATTACCAAGCAAGATATAAGTTTATGCAGGTCCAGCTCCAAGACAAGATAAAACTGAACATGTCAATCCGACATGTCTAGGCCATAACCATACCTAGACATTTGTCCCAACAAAAATGAGATTCTATGCTACCAGACAATAATTAAACTAATTTGCTCACCTAATGACATGTCCCAAATGTTCTATCTCCTTTCTTGTTGGACTAGGACTGGAAACACACCCTACGAGCATACAAGATTGAAAAAAATGTACAATTCAGAACACAAAACAAGAAGTAATGAATATCACATTTGTACTAGAAATTTAAGATCGCATCCTACATCGAAAAATCAATTTTGAAAGAAATTTTGACATGGTAAAGGTACTAAAAATTGTATTCTGCTTAGAAATAGTTTTTTTTCTCAAAAAGTAACAACTAATTTCAAACAATGGCACCAGTAGTGTGGGAAACATACTTGTTTGAAAAACTAAAAGCATAAGTTGACCAAGTTATTACTTCCTAGAGTAGAAATTAGAAGGAAATATGGCTAGGAATATAATAAAATATAAATGATCCTGTACCAATCGAAATATATCTCCATTTTGACAAAAATAGATAATTGATTGTCCGCTCAAAAGATGTATCAAATATGAATAGTACAATCCAAAATTGGGTACCTGCTTCACATTAATCCAGATATTTCTAATCATATCTATTTTAGAACTTACAATTTGAGTATGATCTTTGAAGTTGCATGTTACAGTACATATCAATAATTATAATACACTCCACATACGTTTCAAACCCAAGACCTCCCCTCCACAAATATTTCACTAGTTGGGTTGGTTAACCTTTGGTTATACTCAACAATATTACTCTACTCGTATCAGTATCTAGTCTATGATCATTTGTATCCAATATGGGTATAAAAGTTAATATATAGAAACTATCCATAGTCGCTTATCATGACATGAATTTTCATATTAGGTAGAAAGAGGCAGTTGTTTTCAATGACATGCAATGACAAAAGAAAAATAATTCATAATGAGCTTACAAACAACAAATAATGTGTAAAGTGCAATTCTAGCAATATGGGTTGCAAATTTTCCAACACTCAATTTACACAAAAAAGGTTCAATTGAAGAGCTAACAAAAATAGTACTTTAACTCCTGCTTTGGACTACTTGGTGGCAATATTCTGATTTATGAAGACACAATTTCTGACACGGGTCTATCAGATTATTTCTCTATAATATATATGCCAAGAATATAAATGCCAAGAATACTCCTCTTTGACTCTACTGTAGAATTTGTTTATTTCAAGATCTAGCACCCTTCGCTTTTGAGTCATCACTTGAAGGTAATGGAGGTCCGAGGACATCTACTAAAGAGTCCATATGTCAGAAACATTTGCAATATTGCAAACAAACATGTCAATAGAAGGAAAGCATAAGCAGAATATAATAGTAAATGTTATTCTCATGAATATAATAGTAAATGCATTTTGCTAGAAGACAACTCACAATCCGCAGGAGCTCCGTTAGGTGCAGGTCGATAAAGTCGGATCTTTCTCGCACTTGGGAGTGTTGGTGCAGGGGTTGAGACGGGAGAGGAAGGACAAGAAGAGGGACCTCGGGGTGCAGCGTAGGCGAAGGGGCGACGGAAGCGGAGGGTATGGAGGAGGGTTGTGGTCTTGGCGACGGAATGGGCATCATAGATAACAAGGGGAGGGACGGAGAGGAAGGATCTGGGCCAACGAGGCCGAAGAGAGAAAGGGGATAGGGGCAGCGAGAGGGAGGAGAGAAGGTGATCGAGGGAGGGAAAGGATTCACGTTTGGCTTTGGGTTGGGTTGGGTTGGGAATGGGGCTTTGAAGGGAAGGGAGGTGGTGGTTGAGGAGGATGTTTGCTGATGCTTTGGGGGTTTAGGGATTCTTCTTGGCACATTCTTCTTGGGTCCTGGAATGTTTTCATATCAATCACGTGAGGAGTGTTCTAGTTAGAACACAAATTAAAACATCTACTCGTCATTCCGAAAAATATAATACAGTAGAAACTCTATAAAATAATACACTTGGGACCACCAAAATTTATTAATTAAAAAAGTTATTAATTAATCGATAAATTAATAATTAATTTATATATTAATTATATTTTATTAATTAAAAGAGTTGGGTTATCGCAATGCAATGGATGTCGAAGATGTTCTGACTCACCCAGAAGAAAATGTAGTTGCACAGTTGTTGACTGATGAAGAAATTATTGAAAGCGTTATTGAAAAATAAAGATGATATCGATGAAGAATGATGAAAGTTATACAATGGAGCCCCCTTCGCGAAACGAAGCTATTAAAGCGGCAATCACATTGAACAATTTCTTGTTGAGCTATGAGAAAACAACACCAGAAGTTCTTACCATGCTAAGGAAAATTAGAGACGAGATTCAAGGGGAAATTGATTTCAACAAAAAACAAAAGACAATTGAGTCATTTTTCAAGAAACCTTCATAAATCATTCATGTAATATGCTATATATAAGGAATTATTAATTTATATTTTATATGGGGTCTGAAGAAATTATCAAAAATGTATTCTTATAATTTTAGCGAATTATTAATTTAGCACCCTATCCCCGAGTCGGGACCGGCCAAAATATTATCTTAGAGAGTTTATTAAATAATCGAGTATTAATTTATAGAGTTTCTACTGTATATGTTTTAATTTTAGGAAAATAATTTTTGTAACATTTAGCCGTTTTGGAACCGATAAATATGTTCAAACCCTTAGAAACGCTTATATAGTGTTCCAAAGCCAAAATACTTCATGTTTCAAAATGTCCTTTTCGGTGTAGTGAGTGTGTTTTGAAGGTGTTCAAGAGTGTCTCAGGAATGTGTCTCAGAAATTTGACAGTGGGTAATAGGGGAAACATCCCATAGCTGTGTGTGTACATCATACAATATGTGTGTGCAGGACCTGTGAAACAGTGAACTGTTAGCTAGTGAAGGGAAAACCTGTATGTGTTCTCAGGTTTCAAATTTCCTGTGTGTGTGTGTGTGTGTAAGGACATGGAGCATGATGGACTGTTAGCTAGTGAAGGGAAACATTTGTGTGTGAACATGTACTCAGGTGTGTATGCGTGTAGTGGAATCTCAGGAAACCTAAAGACAGGAAAAACAGTATGCATGAAAACATAAAACAGCGTGTATAATGTGTGTGTGTGTAGGCAATGTGATAGAGTATTAGATTCAGTTTGTGTGTAAATCTGGAAATCAAAAATGTGTGTTCATGTAAATCTGGAAAAACAGAACATGGCAATGTTGTGTGTAACAAGAGAATAGGAAAAAACAGAACATGCAAACAATGTGGTAGTGTCACATGGATAATATGAATAGCAAGTGTGTGTGGAACCTGGGCAAAACAGCGAACTATCCCCAGGCTTACAGTGCTTTTTAAACCAGTTTACTTCACATTCCATCTCAGAGATCATATCTAGCTCTCAAACATGGCATGGACAGTCCAACCATTCTCAGAAATTTCCCCCAAGTGTACCCAGGTTTATCTAATCTACAGTTAATGAACTTAATCAACATATCAATTTTAGTCAACCAATCATTCAAATTCAGCTAACTAACATGTATCTCAGTTTACATAATGGAAATCTCATGTTTTAAACCAATATCCCAGTTTATATACATTTTAACTTGGTTTAAACATTGGTTAAAATTCTCAGGAATCACATATTCATACGATTTGAAACTCAGGTTTTCACACACCCAGGTTAACAATCAACCTCAGTTAACAACCTAAATTAGCATGGACATTAACATTTCACATTTTCAGGAAATCTCAGAAATCAATACTAACTGTCAGTTCATAAAACCAAAAACCCAACTCAATTCTGATACTCTTATTTTAAAAAAAACCTGGAACACTGATACCTATACAACTGTATTCGAAAAACCTAATTAACCCATGAATTTAACCAACAGTTATATAGGAATGTTTTCCCCACATGATTTCGTGGCTAGGTGTGGCATTCGTGTCCACTAGAGTGGACACGAAGTGTCCAAGGCAAGGGAAAAACTGGGCTTCGAATTCTGTAGTGCACAGTTCGTGCACTGGCTCGTGCAGCCATGTCGATCGACCTAGGTCACGACACGAAGCACGTGAGGTCTCGTGCACGTGTCCATAGGTAGATGAGGTCCCAAGCTAGAGAGTCGACACCCTGTATCGTGTCCATAGCGTGTCAGTGTCCGAGTCGAAGACCGTATCAGTAGGAAATATCCGGGCGCACAGTCTGTGTACAAAACCAATGCGTGAGCGATTTCTTCCCCGACATGACACAAGATGACACGAGACTCAAGGGGTGTGATGTCAGTCACTGCCCCTTGGTCAGTGTCCAATATCAAGTGTCCACGACTCCAATAATGGCCACACGGACACACGGGTAGAAGGGCAGCCAACCGCGTGCGCGCGGGACGTGTCCGCGGGTCCAGTACGACCCCGACACGACACGAAATGTGTTCAGTCCATTAGAAACGTGTAAGCGACACAAAACTCTAATTTTTTATTCAAACTAAATCAGAAAATAGTGGGCATTTCGTCGAACACCTACGAATCCCCACTGATACGTGTCCAATACGGACACGTATTGGACACGAAACCTAGCAAAACCTATACCAACAGTTAGAGGACTCCTAGGGCTTCCTATCCATGCCTAGAAACTGAAATTTATGGAGGGAATGAAAGTTACCTAGGTATGTACTTCCTCAAGGAAAGCTTCAAAATGGGGGATCCTTCTTGTAAGTCCCAAAGCTCCAAATTGTTCCTCCACTAAAAATATTCACCATGGACAGAAAGTATTCATGGATTAGATCCTAATACAAGAAGTTTAGTTGAAAAAGGATGAGAAATGGAGAAGTTATGAATGAATGAAGTTGGAGCTCACCTTCTTCTTAAGAAATAGGAAAATGAATAAAGGAGGCAAGGGTTTTTGGGAGGGATTAAATAGGAGGAAATCCCAAAGATGGCAGCCCTAAAATCTAGGGCTAGGGTTGATCTAAGGGTTCTCCATCAATCCAGATAAATCAATGGCTAGATGAAACCTAGGTAGCCTATCACTAGTCTTAACTAAACAATATGACTAATGACTAGCCAAAATCACAAATTATGACTAGCCATGACTAATCCCAAATCTAACTTAGTCCAACCATGACTAACTAGGACTAATCTAGGTTAAGTCAAATCTAGGTTAGGCTAAACACAACACAAGGCAATCAATTAAATGATATTAAAATCACACCATCCCATTAATTATATTAAATTCCAATAATATATATTAAATTCAATTAATTCAAAATGACCAAATATCCTCAAGCTAAAAATGATGAATAAATTACCCTAATCACATGGCTAGGCTCTAGGACAGACAGTCTCTACGGTTTCACTAGCAAACACCAAAATCACAAGTCATAATTTTTAAATAGTTTAAAAATGATTAAATACTAAAAACATAATATGAAATAAATATCAATAAATTATTTATAATTCTAAAATTTTGAAATTACCCTCATCTGGAAAACTGGGTGTTACACAGAGACCTTCTATGGCGCATCAGAGTTACTGTGCAGGGCATTAGATGCGCCCTTGCTCCGTCGGCACATCTTTCTTTTTGAGAAGGAGATGGCTGGAGAATGTGGTCAGCATCACGCTTTTTCGAGAGATGCGCTACACCGGTGGGCGCATCCTGGCTGCTAAGGACGTCAGCGAGAATGGTGGACTGCATCGGCGCATCCCCCTTCAATGGTGGTGCCAGGGGCCTCGACCTTGCGCACCCAAACATGGCGAGTCTTCTTCGACTTTGGCAGCCACTTCGAAGGACTTGCGCTGCCTTCAGAGATGAACTCCTCATACGCCTGTTGATTGAGACGTACGACCAGCGTAGGAGCCCACTTTCACGTCGTCGAATTGCGACACAGCTTTTTCGGTAGAGGAAAAGAAGTTCCCAGCAGAGTCGCCAGCTTGTTTGCAATTTAAATCTTTTTATTGCAATTTTAATTACAAACAGAACAGTGTTACAATGTAGGACTTAGATGTAGTCCTAGGAGAACACTTTTGTTTATCTGGGTCCCTGTGTCGATGGAGCGAGTGGTAATACGTTGACTCCGTTAACGATCTGACGACGGTTCTCGTTCTCTAAAGGTCTGAGTTGCTTTGGGTGCTGGAGCTTACGGAGAGGAAGAAGACGTTGAGTCTGTATCTGCCTCTCTCACTGCGTATGTAGGTCTCTGTCTGTAGTGTGTATGTCTCTCTGTGTGTGTATAAGATGAGATGATCCCTCTATTTGTAGCTTGCAGGCTGGCTGCTCATACGCACATATGTAGGATGCGCCTGTACGTGGGGACGCCACGTGTTAAAGCTGTGGGAGGCAGCATGGAGATCACCATCATTTGTGGGTTGAATCCTTCATGCTACTTTTGTGGGCTGACACGTAGCAGGAGAGAGATCTTTCTGTTGCTGAGATCTTGGGTGATTAGCACCCCTTCATAGGCTGAATCGAGTCAAAGGACACGTGGTGCATGCCCGTTGCTCAAAGATCTCGGATTTGGTGGAGAGTGATCTGATAGGATTGCCTGGGATTGGGTGCATGAGAAGACTTTGGCTCACAATCTTCAGGAGTCACGAACCAGTCTGGGCGTACGGCTTTTGAGGCACATGCGAGTCTTCAGGCGCATGGCCGCTGAGGCGTATGCGAGTGGTTGTCGGCCACGTGGGTCGTAACCGTCGGAGAAAAGTAATGATGATGCTGAGTCCGACGCTTCGTCTTCTGAAAAGCTACTAACTGTCCAGTCCTCGGAGGACGTGCTCCAACTCTGTCACTTGAACATTAATTGCTTGATGGGTGACGCGAGCGAATGGTGCATGGTCCATGTTGATTAGGACGCATGGATCTGTGCTCTGTTGGACGCATCCATACAGGCGCTTTAGAACTGACGGCTCGTCTGTACGATACGCGGTGTCTGACCGGCGCATCCGCTTGCATGGCGTATCTTTTTGGTCCGACTTTTGTGTTCTTTAAGTGCTTTAAATAGCTGTTTTGACTTAGCTGAATTCGAAGCGTCAGGTTCATCACCATTAATGCAAATTTATTGTACGGGATTCGAGAGCCCGCCACTTGCGCATGGGTTTGATTTGCCCGCCATAAATAGTGGCAAGGAGAGAGTTTGCTTCTTCGCGTTCTCTCACGTCCTCCCGAAATGAACATGTTTGCTCGATCACATTCTGTTGACGAGATTTCCCAAGGGTGAGATGTGATGACTTGTTTTCGTTCATGCACTTGAAGGTGACTGTTACTTCCAAAAGTCGGAGTCGAGGGCTTCTGAGGCAGGCGGAAGGTCTGTTGCATCCAAAGATCGGGATGCTCGAGCCTCGTCTCCGTTGTTCTGAAACCCTCAGATCAGAATTGTGGTGCCCCCGATCATCTTCCTTGGGCTTTGGAGGCTCTTTCTTCTATCAGAGTGGTGGTGCCCATTCTGGTTGTGTTGTGTAACGCCCCAGTCCCAAATCGTAGGACTAGGAACGTAGACATGCCAGCTGTATTCATACGAAGTATACTCCAATATGGAAGCCTCGTATAAATACATAAGCTATAAAATGCAGTAGAACCATAACTAATCTCCCACACAAAATAAATGAATAAAAGATCATATAATGAGAATAAATTTGTCTTGATACAATATGTTGGGCGGAGACAAATCCACTACCACAAAATAAAAATGTACATAGAAAATGAAATGATGGCGAGCGAAGCGAAGACGATCCAAATGCAATCATCCTCGAAGAAACGACAATGAACACGGCTTAGAGCGAAAGCACCTGCGAAAGACAATAGCACACACCTGGCAAGACAACCAGGTCCTCAGAGGGACGTAACAAGACACATAATAGCATGCCATATAAACTGAATAAATATTGCTCAATAAATAAGTAAATCGAATTTATAACATAGTCCAATACGCACCTACTGAACGAGCGTATCATCCCTCCAACCAAACAAGGACAGGAGATGGTAAACTAATTCACGGCGACGTATCTTTCCATGCTAAGAATCCGATATGGTATCCGGACCCCAACAAGGTTCAGTACCTTCTCATCGAAGTAGTAAGTCACACCTACAACCAAACAAGGACAAGATGTGACGAACTAATCCGCGACAAGTTATTGTTCCAAGTCACGGTCAGATACAAGTACCCAAACCAAAAGTACTCGTACCTAACGGATAGGGTAGCCTACCGTTCTAAGTGAAATGTTGTTAAGAACAATCCTTCCTACGCATGGGCCCTGGTTAAATAGGATCGGCATAGTCCCCCTTGGGCACCAGAGGCCCCAGCAGGAAGAGCATGACGTTCCGCAGAATCGTCAGTGGCCGTCAGTAATCTTGGGTCATCAACCCCGTATCTCCAGCGGAGAGTCCGGGTCACAAGGAAAGTGCATCGAAGCCCATACGCTAAGGAATTGTCCTCTCCGTCCAATGCCTACTGTGTTGTATCCACAACACAAACCACTATAACCGCTAAGTCAAACTAGCATGCAATCTCTATTAGCGGTTATTCCTATCGCACGGCTTGTACGTACTGGTGGCCAGCCAATCACGTACTTCCGTGTTCTACATGCGACACACAACTTCGTGTTTATAACGTGTCAAGGCCAATGAATGCGACACACAAGGTGGTCCCTTAAATCTAGGTTTAATTTGTAAGAAAATAATACACAGCAGAAAATATAAATGAACAGTTATGCCATGTATCACAGTTTATTTTGCATAAAGAAAATAAGTAATGCATGAAATATGAGCTAAAAATAATTAAACAGCTAATGGCAAGGTGTCTTGCCTGGTAGTACGCCTGGTGTGCTGCGAAAATTACGGTGGCACGAACTGCGACTTCGGTGCAACAACTGTATAAGGAGACCTCGGTGGTGACACTGACAGTTCCATCGGGTCCATGAGGGTCAAATTAGTTAGGGTGGACATAAGGTAGTCTAGATTGGTGCTCGAATAGGAAAGAGGGGGTTGAGTCACGGTAGGAAGAACAAAGGAAATTTTGACAAATAATTATATGATTTTTGAAAACTAGTTTATAATACTTGAAACATAATTTATTAATCAAAATGTGCTTTTAAATAAATATACGAAAAATCAAAGTCGTTTCAAGGCAAATTGTAAGTTTTGTCAAATAATACTTTAGGCTAGAACCTAACAAAATATTTTTGGCAAAATAATATTAGAAAAAAAAATCATTTAGGATTAAGAACCATATCCCGTAAAAATAACATTTTATTCATAAGTTATACTTTTAAAATGCCATAAATAATATATCAAATAAAATTTAGCGCTTCTAACCAAATGTTGAAAATTTATTTATAGTTACAATAATAACAATATGAATACTAATAATACCAATAATAATAATTCTTAATCAAATATAATACCCATAATTTAGATAATCTACTTTAATCAATAATCTTTAATTAAAAGATAATAATAATAATAAGAAGAATAATAATAATAATAATATAATAATAATAATAAATGATAATGAAATAATAATAATAAAAATAATAAAACAGAATGTTAATAATAATAATAATAATATAAGGAAAAAAACATAGATAAACACAACTGCTGCTGTGTTTTCTTCTCGAGGACAACAACACCACAAACAACAAAAATTTTGATAGATAATAACAATATTAATATAATAACAATAAATGTAAAAAAACGTGAAACTCAGCGTAAAAAAAACAGTGAATAATAAGATAATAATAATTATTATATTAATCGAAACAATCAAAACTAACGCAACACACAAAAAACACAAGAAGAATATCAAACACTCAAGGCTGCTGTTCCTCCTCGGGATGAAAAAAAAATCCAAGAGTAGAGAGAGAGACGAGAGCGAGGGAGAGAGTGTGGAACGGAGGAGATGAGGGAAACGAGGGACCGGCCGGCGATCCGGCGAGAGAGGGCGAGGATCGGAAGGAGGAAGGGGGCTTAGCCGTTGGGGTTTGATGGGGTCGTCGGTGGACGGTCGCGGCGGGGGATGAGCACGGGCGCACCGGCGGACAGGGGCGGAAGAAGGAGATCAAGGAAGAGGGTAGCGATGAACGGAGGCGCCGGCGGAGGAAGTGAGGGCGGAGATCGGAGGGTTTGGCTCGGAAAGGGAGGCACGGCGGAGGAAGACGGGGAGAGCGGGCGGATGGTCGGAGAGGCGGCTCAGGCGGGGCTTCGAGCGGGAGAGGTGCGTGGCGGTCGTACGGAGGTCTGGAAAGGGGGCAGCGAAGTGGCGGAGCTTAGGTGGCCAGCTCGCGGTGGCGAGGCAGCAGAGAGGGGCGGACGGCGGACGGCCGGAGACGGAGCGACGTCGGGGCGGTCCGGACAGAGGTATCTAGGGTTAGGGTTTTATTTTATTATTTTTTTTTGCCAATTGCGGTGGTGGCCGGGGGTTTTGGCCGGTGGTCGGCTGTGTTGTCGACGGGGATCCGGGGTTATGGAGGTGGACCGCCGAAGGTGGGGAGCCGGTCGCGGTGGCGGGTTTGGTTGTGGGATTGGCTGGTGATGGTTGTGTGGTGACGATGTGGTCGATGGTGGTGGTGCTGGTGAACGGTGAAGTCGGAGAGGGCAGGGGATCGGGTGTGGTCGGTCAGCGGGTGGTCGGGAGTTCGACGGGTGGTGATGGGTTTGTCCAGGGAGGAGGATGACCATGGTGGTAGATAGCTTGGTTAAGTAGGTAGAAATTTGATGATGTCGGGGTGTGTCCGACACGAAAGAGACGATAATGTAAATATAATATGGAATAAGAATGGATGGACACAGACACGAGCACGGACACGAGGCACTGCACTTGTGGATGGTGGAAATTTTGTGGAAGAATAATGAATAAGTTGGAGGAGTACCTGCCTATATTTATAGGATGTAGGAATTCCCACTTTGGATAGGATTAGGAATAGATTTAAAACCCAAATTTAGATAGCTTACAATTTAATTTAAAATCAATCAAATCAAATCCAAATTCAAATCCAATTAAATCTAATTAAAATCAAATTAAATACTTTTAGTTTAAAAACAAATCAATTTAAAATATAGATAGTTTCCTATTTTAATGTATCCATGGAATCAAATCAAAATTTAAATTGTCACAAATATTTCAAAAATATGTTTTCCAAAAATACTATAATAATTAATTTCGAAAATAATAAAGCTTTTTGAATAATAAATCTTTTTGGAATAATAAAATATTAATATTAAGTAATTTCGAAAAAAATATATTATTTAAAATAAATGAAATAAATATTTTTGCACGAAGAATTTTATTATTAATAACTGCTAAAAACAATAGGCTTTTCATAGAAGAATAATAATTCTATATAATATTTTGAAAGTGTAGAAAAATTATTTTTCTACAATATGTATGCTCGCACATATTCGCACTCGTCGAGCAGAAATAAAATTTCATGCGCGACGTAAAATACGACTACGCGACGTACAATATAATTTTAAATCTATGCAAATTAATAAATAATAAAAAAAGTAGAAATTTAGGGGTTTTACATGTTAAAGCCTCCTTTTGCCGCGGATCGATTGCGGTGCTCTCCTCTTCTTTGGCTTTGGAGAGCTCTTCATCCCGCTAGGGTGGGGTTGATCGCCCACCCTTGTTCTGCTCAATAAATGCTTCATTAGTTGAAGCATCTGATCGGGTCGAAGTAAGGTGCATATGCTGAGACTTCATGATGCACATAACTGAGACTCTGAGGAGATGCGCCTGACTGAGACGCTGAAGAGATGCACCTGACTGAGACGCTGAAGAGATGCGCCTGACTGAGAGCGCATGGCGGTTGCTGCGCCTAGCTGTAGACTTAGGATCTTTTTCTTTGTAGAAATTCTCCTACGTAAAGCCTTTCTTTAGACATGTAATAGA
This sequence comes from Iris pallida, assembly GCA_029216955.1. NCBI lineage: Eukaryota > Viridiplantae > Streptophyta > Magnoliopsida > Asparagales > Iridaceae > Iris > Iris pallida. The sequence goes on along the minus strand of JANAVB010025598.1, from coordinate 16,999,811 downwards.
CTTTATATGAAATAAAATCCTTTTTTGTTGTCTATACTTTTGCTGTCTTGATATGCCAAGTAATTTATTTGAGTTCCCCAGCACACGTAATGTTAGGCGCATAGGATTTCTGGTCCTGAAATTCTATGCTTCTACAATGTTAAAGTCAGACTTTATGCTCAAAAGCCGAGTGATCACCTCTAACGGTGAATGGTTCGCACAGCCATGGTACAAAGGAGTCCTTGTATTCTCCAGCAACTCCATAAACTTTACGACATCGGCATTCGGTGCCTCCTCAGCTGCGTCACGATTGTATTGATCGAAACTAGGCCCCGCAGCGTCGAAGACCATGTTCATGTACTCGTTGTCGACACCAGTTCGGTTGTGGACATTCATATAAGGCTCTACATAAGGCTCAACATAAGTCTCCACATAAGGCTCCACATAAGGCTCCATTTGGTATGCTAAAGGTACAAGCTCTCCGTGTGCGGTCCATTTGTAGTAATTCGGAAGGAAACCCTTTGTGTATAAGTGATACGTCACATCCAATTCTGGTTGGAACTTTATGTTTTAACATTTTACACACGAACACTTAATGTCCATGCCGTCTATGGATTGAGGAAACGCCTTCACGAATTGGAGGAATTGTTCTACTCCGACGATGTATTCATCTCGTACACCGCACATGTCATCTCGAATGCGGTTGTACATCCACGAACGGTCTAGCAGATACATGGATATATCCATTTCTAGATATCTGCAAATATGAATAAACTTCAAAACTGAAACGAATATACTACATACATTTATATATAATGCAAGCCCCCTCGGGGCCCCACCCCGAGCAGCCGACCCCCCCAACCCCACGAGCAGCAAGAAGGTCCTAACCCGACGTACGGCCGTGACTCGGGACCATTCCTATGAGTATCGGGATCAAGGAAAATAGACGACGGCATTAACCAACCAACAAAACTACTTGTTACAAATATCGGCACTATCGGTGGTTTAGAATCGAAGTATCAGATTTTTCGGTGTCGGAAAACAAATAATTATTACTAAATTATCAGATTTTTCGGCACTATCGGTGCCCCTGACCCAGCCCCCCCGCACCCCGCACCCCTACACCAACCCTAACCCTAACCCTCCCCCACCAGCCCCCCTCCCCTTCCCAGCCCCCCCTCACCCCCCTGCTCCCCTCCCCCACCAAACACCCCTAACCCTAACCCGAACCCTAACCCTAACCCTCCCTTCCCCCCACCGCCCCCCCCTCCTTACACCCAACCGCCCTCACCCCTCGCCCTTCCCCCCCCACACCCCTAACCCGAACCCTAACCCTCCCCTCCCTCCAGCCCCCCTCCTCACCCCCAGCCGCCCTCACCCCCCTGCCCTACTCCCCCCCAGCCACCCCCCACTCACCACCCAACCACCCGTATCCCCCCTGCCCCTCACCTCCCCCCATCGGACCATTCCTTACCTCCCCAACCACCCGCACCTCCTGCCCCTCCCTCCGAGCTACCCGTACCCCCCCAACCACCAACAACCAAAATAGAGAGAGAGGGGGAGTCACGTACCGGAGAGGGAGGAGAGTCGCCGGAGAGAGTGAGAGTCGCCGGAGAGAGTGAGAAATCCGAAGAGAGTGATAGTGCCGGAGGGGGGGAAGAAGAGAGAGTAAAATGAGGAAAAATAAATCGTGGGGGGGATTTTATTAGAATTTAGCGACGTTCAGACTAACATCGCTATTAGCGACGTCATAGCAACGTTTCGCGACGACTAGCTCATGTAACTAATATATGTCGTTGTCACGTCATTATTTTCGTCGCTAGTAGCGACTATTAGCGATGTTTCACTTAAACATCGCTAATGTGCACAATTTAGCGACGTTATACAAACGTCGCTAAATTTACGTCGCTAATGGAGCTGATTTTAGTAGTGAATATTTTTAGAAATATATTAAGGGTAGTAATTAAATACTACTAAAAATAATATTTTTCATAACTTGAAAGTTTCTAATTTAACTATAATAAATAATAATCAATAGGTATAATCTATACAAAATATTCTTTTTGATAATAAAACTTATTTTGAGACCAAATAACGTTTTATAAACGTAAAGCTATCGACAACATAATAAATAATATTTTAATCTAGCTTCGTAATTATCATAATAATTCATTTATTAATATATGCATTATTGGGTGAATATATGTGTAAGTATTTAATATAACTAATCGTGAATATTATTACTAGCAGTATTAATCTAAACATTATTAACCATCTTTTACTTAACTAAAACACATAAACTATTATGATTATATATGTATAAATATATTATTTAGTGATTTATGATATAAATAATATTATTACCACACTAAGCCAATATTACACATTAACCAATTAACATTCACATAGTCTAACTTAGGAAACTAGCTATCTATTCCGGAATTGACAGAGCTTTATTCTGTCAATTTCGGTCAAAACAAAAATGGATTTCACATTCTTTAAATTAACAAAAGGGTCAGGGGCTTACCAAAAGGCTACTGACGGAGTATCGAGGGGAGGCCTCGGACTCGGATCGCACGACGACGGAACTCGGACGCACACGCACGGATGCACGCGGGTGGAACGGTGCGGCGCACGCAGGGTGGCACGGGCGCACGCGGGACGCACGGGAGTGTGCGTACGGGGGCACGGGTGCTGTCGTACACGGGATGCGGGCCGGCGGGGCGCATGGGCGTTGGCTGGCGGGGGGAGCGGCCTGGACGGCATGTGTAAAGCTTGCTGGATGCACACAGGGACCGGTCCGGGAGGCGCTGTGCACCACAAAAATGCGCTGGTGCGTGCAGATGGACGCGCGGGTGGGCACACGGGAGGCCGACGGGGCGCTAGCAAGGTCCGATGGTTGGTTGGCGACGGCCGGTTGGCGGCAGCCGGTCGCGGTCGATTGGCACAAGTCAGAAACGTCCCGAGTGGGGTGTTGCTAGGTCTGGGACGTCACGTGGTGCGTCGAGGTGCGCTCCGATTTGGGATATGAGAAGTGTGGAGGGAGATGTATGGGGTTTGTGAAGGTGGTGAGGGAGAAGGATGTTCTATGGGTTTCTATGAGAGGGAGATGAGTTTTTGAAGTTACTACGTGAAGGGAGAGATGAGTTCCTGAAGTTACTACGTGAAGGGGGAGATGAGTTTCTGAAGTTATTACGTGAAGGAGGAGATAAGGGGTTACGTGGGGGGGGGGGGGGGGGGTGAGTTCCGACTGAGAATGTGGATCGGGGAAGAGTGGGTTGAACGGGTAGTTTAAGCTAATTGGGTTAGCAGGTTCGGGTCGGATAGGGTACGGGTCTAAACCAAACATTAATTAAATAAACTTAAAATTATGGATTTTACAAAAACCCTAAACCCTCCAAAAGTCCAAGTTCCCAAACCCTTCTCTCTCTCTCTCTCTCTCTCTCTCTCTAGCCTATATATCACTAGTAATGTTAAGTATTAACCCAAAAAATTAATTACCCAAATTTTTTTTAATGTTAATGTTACAGTAAATATTAATGTTAATGTTAATATTAATATTAATATTAATGTTAATGTTAATGTTAATATTAATGTTAATATTAATTTTAATGTTAATTTAAATTTAAATATTAATGTTAATTTTAATGTTAAGGTTATTTTTAATGTTAAGGTTAATCTTAATGTTAATTTAATGTTAATTTAATATTAATTTTAATGTTAAATTTTGTCATGTCAGTTGCCATGTCAGCAGCCATGTCAGATGCAACATAATGGGAGATGGTATCACCAAAAAAATTTGGGACCCAAATAGCATTTTTGATGCAATATATATATACAAACTATTAAAGTCTTAACATACTAGAATTATATATTTATACAGTGCTCTGATATAAAGTGGTGATTATTTTTGTGAAGGTTAGGGGAGGCATTAAGGAGATCACATTGTTTTGTGGCTCATGCCACATAGGAGCCATCTAAGACTCACAACACTTAACAAGACAATAGGTTTGGAGATGCTCTTATGCACAATATGAAAACGTAAACATAAAATTTAAATATTATACGAGACCCTAAATCTAAATAACCCTATTTTTTAAGAGTAGGGATATATGTGGACTTGATGATTGGAGTGGCACTATACAAGGAATACTTCAAAGCTGGAGAAAACTTCAATTCAAACCTGGCACTATTTTGTTCCTAGCTTAGGCTCTAGAGCTGCAAGTAAGAGCATCTCCAACCATATTGTCTTATTTTGTATTGTGATTCCTATGTGGCATGAGACACAAGATAATGTCTTTTCTATGTGGCAAGATAATATTCACATAAGACAATGAGATAAAAAAAGTGTTCTCCAACACAAAAGTATTGAGAAGACAATAAAAAGTATTTTTTCCAACTTTCAAGACAACTCCTCCACTTCTTCTTTTTTTTTAATAAATATTTCTATTCATAATTGATCATGTGGATACAAAGTCATTGTAAAGTACATTGTCTAGATCTAGACAACCAACTTCACATTGTCCTTGCCATGTCATTGTCATGTCAATTTCGTGATTTATTCTACATTTGCATTGGAGAAGAATTTTTGAAATGAAACTTGTCATTCCTATTTGGCAACCATTTTTTCTAAACTCACAATAGGGTTGGAGATGCTCTAAGCATGTAGGTGTGATAAACACCAATGGGCCATTGCACTTTAAGGGCATGTTTGGTAAACCGTATTTGGAGCTAGAATTTAGGATTTTATGGATTTGGAGGAAAATTTATAAAATTATTCTATGTTTGGTTGGAGTTGGATTTTGATATGGAAAGTGGGTACCAAATCCAAAATTTGGATTTGGAAGAAAGAAAGTTGAAGTTTTTTTAAAATTGTCCTATTAAATATTTAACTAATAATAATTATTAATTAATTAAAAATTCAGTAATAATTAGTTATTTTTATTATTATCAATTAATATAAATACGTTCATCAATTAAATAATTAATTATTAATTTTATTAATTAATATTTCATCATAATCTTAATTAATAATTTATTAATTATAATTATAATCTTGATTAATAATTTATTAATTTTATTCTAATATTCTATAATAATCTTAATTAATAGTTTATATATTTATTAATCATAATTATAATAATTTATTAATTTTAACTATAATTTTAATTAATATTTTATAAATAAATATTTAATTATAATCTTAATTAATAATTTATTAGTCTTTATTATAATCTTAATTATTAATTAATAATTACTACTTTATTATAATCATAATTAATAATATATTAATCGTAATTATCATCAAATAAATAATTTATTTAATAATTTAATAATTAATATATTATTAAAAAGTTTATTTATAATTTATAATAGTCATTATAATCTTAATTAATAATTTAATAATAATAACTATTATCGTAATTATAATACTATTTTATTAATTAATATACTATTAAAATTTGAAAATTAATATACTATTTAATAATTAATATATTATTTAATTTTTAATTAATAATTTACTAATTGTCATTATAATCATAATCTTAATTAATAATTTATTAATCATAACTATTATCATAATTATAATAATATTTTATTAATTTATATATTATTAAATTTTAAAATTAATATATTATTAATAACTAATATATTATTAAAATTAAAAAATTATTATTCGTCATTATAATCATAATTATTTTCTTAATTAATAATTTATTTATTTATTATTGTTTAATTAATATTTTATTACCATAATTATTAATCATAATTATATTTACCAAATCCTATGTTTGGTTGGAGTTGGATTTGGATATGGATTTTTATTTGGAAATTCATGACTTGGATTTAGATTTGAATTTTGCATTTCCAAATCCAAATTCATTTTACCAAACAAGCCCTACATGGTTTTTCCCCTTCCTTTCATATTTCAGTACTCACATATTTTCCAAGGGTTTGGAATTTGGGAATTACTCCCCCTTCCACTTTGAGCTGTCCTCTAAGAAAAATAGCCTCTTCTTTCCTATACTCGGACAAATTAGTAAATATACAGAGAGAACTAGAAGTGCACAAGAGCCCTTCCAGTTGACTGGATCATTAACCCTCCAATATATAGTCAATATGGAATTATAAAGGACTAATTAATTAATTAATTATGAGGAACCTCTACTTACTTTGAGATTTAGGTGTAGCTAGGAGTTCGTCTCCTTCCATTGAAGATAGACGTCGTTGGCAATATTAAGGACAGTTGGCCCAACTGGTGTACAATGTAGCGTGCACGAAGTCCCGTACGTTATGTCGGGCATCACAAAAAAAGAAAAAAAAATGTGTTAGTATATATGCCATGCATGCGACAATAGTTGAGATAGTGAATATCTATGTGATGTCATTTATAATTGCATGCTTCACACAACTATTTTAAGGGTTATATTTCTCTCCTTTTGTTCTTAAATACAATATTGATTGCTTGCTATGATTCAATAATGATGCATGTAGAGAGGTGAGTAATGAGTTAGAGTACTACGTACCTGATCAATACGTACGTTATAAAAAAAATTTATCGATCAGTAGACAAACATGCCCTACAGTGAATTGAAGAGTGTGTTTGTGTGTCCTAAAACTGTTATACTAATTAATTGATTCTAGAACTTTGTTAAATAACTTTACATATATGATTAACAACATTGGAACGATTTTAAATTTATTTTAAAAAAATTGAGTTGGAGCCTTCCCTGTGTTTTCGGCTTATTAAACGGATCTCTCTTATTTTGAAATTAACTACACTAATATTTCCTATGTTTTATGTTTATTATATTAACTTTTTCTATGTTTTATGTTTTGCGTAAATGATTATCACGTACAGTACACTAACCATCCTTACAACATAAAGGGGAGAAATTTATTTTCAAAGTAAGAGAGGTCCATTTAATAAGCCGAAAACTTAGAAAAAGTTACTATAAATAACCCTAAATGATAATATATAATATAGAAGCTTATCAAGTAACTTAATTATGAACTACATCTTAATTTGCAGAGTGGTGGTGATCTCTTCTCCAAGGAGGGCATGCCCAAGACTCCATTCCCCAATGGATGGAAAGGAGACAAGGGTTTGTACTGCGTGGGGTTCACCCGGAGGGCCTTCTCGGGGCCTCTTCGGACGCCCTCAACGTTGCCAGCGACATCTATCTTCAATGGAAGGAGACGAACTCCGAGCTACACCGAAATCTCAAAATTAAGTTGTGATTGTTTGCCCATTAGCTAATGGTCACACCTGATTTTGATAATCAACGATAACTTTGGTCGATATGTAAAATATATAGACTGTTACAGGTAACCAGGTTTCAAAAGAAAAGTTCGTCTACGTCCTACTTCTACCTACTACTTCAAAGCACAGACATTGCCACATCATCAAAAGATCAATTGTGCTGAAGACGTGATCAAGACTTTTTATTCTGTAATTTTCAATTTATTGAGTCTAGGAAATACTTGTGAGATTGATCAGGTTTGATACTGACTTAGGTTATTCTCAGTCCACATATCCAAATAAGCCTACCAATTTAATCCCAAAAGTCCACAACTCCAAAAAGCCCAAAGCATATGCAAATTTAGCCCATTCATTTGAGTTCTGACCCAACAGAACTCTGGGCAAACTCTGACTGAGTTCGGCCCAAGTATTTTGAAAACCAGTTTGCACCAAATCTGCATCCACCAATCGTTTTTGAGATTCATGCATCCGAACTCTGTCCGAAGTCTGCCCGAGTTTGGTCAGCAAAAACACTATAAATAGAGAAAGATTTTTATATTTCCAAATCACTCATTCACTCTCTATTCTTTATCGTTCTAAGGTATTTTTAAATGAGAAAAAGCTTTCAAATCTAACCTAATACTACTCTTAGCCAAAGCCAGTAAAGTTTCGTTTTAATCTAAAATTTTGGTTCAGAAGAGTTGTATCAGAGGTTGTAATTCAGAAAATATTTCAGTTTTCGAAATCAAGTTTGTGGAGTCAGTCGTGCGCTCGTCACCAAAACACGGTATTGTAAGACTACAAACTCTCATTTAGCTTAGGAATAGTGTATTAATATCGAGCAAGAGTACTCGAGACTGGAGTAGTCCTCTCAGAGGGAGACCAGTATAAATCGATGTGTCACTGAGTTTGATTCTCTGATGTAAAATTCCTAAATTTCTACTATATTTTTTTATATATATTAAATTTGGTACTGATTTAAAATTTTTGTATTGTACGTCGCATAGTCGTATTGTACGTCGCGCACGAAATTTTATTTTTCGTAGTTGCTCGTCAAGTGCGAATATGTGCGAGCGTACATATTTTAGAAAAATATTTTTTCTATTTTATTATACACTTTCAAAATATTATATAATTATTATTCTTGCTATAAAAAGCCTTTTTATTTTTAGCAGTTATTAATCATAAATAATATTTCATTGTATACTAGGAAAAGTATAATCATGTATGCATTATTCGTGCATGCATATATTTCATAATTTTTTATTAGTCTATTTTAAAGAAAAATGTAATTTTTAAGATTTATTAATAAATATTTTATTATTTAAAAAGATATTTAAAAATATTTATTATTTTCGAAATTATTATTATTGGTATTTTGAAAAATATATTTGGAAGTTATGGTGGCCATTTAAATCTTGATTTGATTTTTGGATTTATTTAAATAGTTAAATATTCAAAATTTATTTATCCCATTTGATTTTGAGCTAAAAATTTAAATAGATTTAAATTGGATTTAATTGATTTGATTTAAACTAAGAGAATTTGATTTGATTTAAATTAGATTTGGATTTGGATTTGGATTTGGATTTGGATTTGATTGCTTTTAAATTAAATTAGGAAATATCTAAATTGGGTTTAAAGGAATCCTAATTCTTATCTAATTGGGAATTCCCACATCCTATAAATAGGCAGGTACTCCTCCATATTATTTTCACCACAAATCATCTTTCAAACCATCTTTGTCAAAATTTCTCTCTTTTTCGTCATAAATTCAGCCTCAATTTTCAAAGGTTGTAGCAACTTCGAATGACCATAACTCCCAACTCCGGACTCCTTTTGACCTTCAGTTTTTTTTTGTTGGAATCGTATTGAGGTATATTTTCTGAATATAAATTTTATTTTCATAAATTTGGAACTTAATTTTCTGGAAAATTTGTGGAGTGTCAGTGGTCCGAAATCTGACACGTTTTAGTGTTTTTGAGATTCTGGGAGAACCAGGAACTAGAATCACGATCCGTTTGAAGTTTCGAAATACTGACAGAAAAATACATATAATATATTTTTTTCAAAAATTTTTCAGAATATTTTATTTTTGGTTTTTATTTTAGAAGTTTGTCACATCGTTAGAGTTATCTTGTGTAGCCCTGTGACTATTCTGTACCCAACGGGATTGTCGGTTTCACCAGCAAGGACCTCAGGCAAGACACCTTGCCATTTGTTGTTTAATTATTTTAGCTCATATTTTATGCATTATTTATTTTTTTATGCAAAATAAACTGTGATACATGGCATAACTGTTAGAACTTACTATTCATTTATATTTTCTGCTGTGTATTATTTTCTTACAAATTAAACCTAGATTTAAGGGACCACCTTGTGTGTTGCATTCATTGGCCTTGACACGTTGTACCATGAAGTTGTGTGTCGCATGTAGGATACGGAAGTACGTGATTGGCTGGCCACTGGTACGTACAAGCCGTGCGATAGGAATAACCGCTAATAGAGGTTGCATGCTAGTTTGACTTAGCGGTTATAGAGGTTACTGTTGTGGATACAACATAGTAGGCATTGGACGGGGAGGACAATTCCTTAGCCTATGGGCTTCGATGCACTTTCCCTTGTGACCCGGACTCTCCACTAGAGATACGGGTTGATGACCCATTATTACTGACAGCCACTGACGATTCTGCGGAACGTCATGCTCTTACTGATGGGGCCTCTGGTGCCCAAAAGGGGACTACGCCGATCCTATTTAGCCAGGGCCCATGCGTAGAAAGGATTGTTCTTAACTACATTTCACTTAGAACGGTTAGGTACCTTTATCCGTTAGGTATGAGTACTTTTGGTTTGGGTACTTGTATCTGACCGTGGCTTGGAATAATAACTTGTCGCGGATTAGTTTGTCACATCTTGTCCTTGTTTGGTTGTAGGTGTGACTTACTACTTCGATGAGAAGGTATTGAACCTTGTTGGGGTCCAGATACCATATTGGATTCTTAGCATGGAAAGATACGTCACCGTGAATTAGTTTACCATCTCCTGTCCTTGTTTGGTTGGGGGGATGATACGCTCGTTCAGTAGGTGCGTATTGGACCATGTTATAATTCGATTGACTTATTTATTTGAGCGATATTTATTCAGTTTATATGGCATGATATTATGTGTCCTGTTACGTCCCTCTGAGGACCTGGTCATCTCTCCAGGTGTGTGCTATTGTCTTTCGTAGGTGCTCTATCCGTGGCTATGAATGTCACTACTTCTTCAAGGACGATTGCACTTGGATCGTCTTTGTTTCGCTCGCCAAATTCATATCTTTTCTTATGTATTTTCTTTTACTTGTTGGTAGTGGATTTGTCTCCGCCCAACATATTGTATTAAAACAATTCATTCTCATTATATGATATCATTTATTCATTTATTTGTGTGGATGAGATTAGTTATGGTTCTACTGCATTTTACAGCTTATGTATTCATACGAGGATTCCATATATTGGAGTGTCCTTCGTATGAATACAGCTGGCATGTCTACGTTCCTAGTCCTACGTATTTTGGGACTGGGGCGTTAATTTTGGAAAAGGTTAGTAGTAACATGATAAAAATTTTGCTTTGAGATTTATGAGAGTGATTTAAATTTTTTATGATAAATTTGAACGGCTTGGAGTAAATACAAATTTTGATGGTATATTTTTGAAAGTTATTTTTGAAACTTTTGGAGGAAACTCGAGTTAAAATATTAATGGTAGGCCACAAAGGTAGCCCTAATTCTGTTAGAAGTATTCCACACTAAGTGTCATGTCACTTATGACCATGATAGTAGTATATACACAAGTGTTGTTAGTCATCTATCCAGCTAGGTGACTGTATTCCACCTCGACTTACGCGGCCTTTCTTCAATTCTAGATCTTTTAATTGCGACCTTCTAACCCATTTGCAATTTGAATAATGATTTAATGGTTCCTTAACTGTATTCATCTAGGAGACTATCTTCTCTCCGAAATTTGTTCCTAAATTATTTTTACGGGATTCTCTAATTAATTTTATTTCGTGTTTTACTTGATCTTCTTTATTGTTGTGTATTAATTATCACCTCGTGAACTCTCATTTTCTATTTTTGATCTTCTGGCGTCCCCTACCGTGACTTGTATATTTGTAGTACAATACTACACTTTTCCTTCTAACAAATTTTATATGTAAGACCTAGACAAGTCCACCTTCATGTAGATGTATCATGTCCCACTAAAACACGTCTCCTTATACACTATTTTCATGATAGGACCTTCTGGTCAAAATGGCCAAACTATAACCTCTACCATAACACCAAAATACTTTCCGATTTTAATTAAGAGATCCAACCTTGACTCAATCCCTTAACCCGATAGGTGAATTTTGTTCTACTTAGTTCCTTAAATGCTTAAATTTTCGCTTTATCTTGATTGCTTAACCCATTGTCTCATCCCATTACTAGTTTAACTCTTGTAAGTTGGGTAGAATACCTCACGGCCCAACAAAGCCTTTGTCCTTGTGACCCATGTGGATAAGTTTGCTTAGATTATAAATTCAGAGGACCCTACCTTATCTAGTCTACCAAGCCATAAATGAAGAAACACTATGACAACTGTATAGACCCAAACTTCGGGCGAGACTTGATTTTAAAAGATCCTGGACTATTTTATTTCCTTCATCATTACCTCCCTTACTCATAATTTGACAATCTCATGCTGCTAAATTAGCTTTAGTTTTTGCAAGATTATTCTTTTCGAGCTTGATCATGACATATTTTCTTGGGTGCACCCACTAACATATTGTCTAATCAGAACCGGTGCATGATGGTCTGATCAACCTATTGCACTTTGGTTCGCTTTTATCTATCGTTCTACGTGGATGGGGACATAGCTAAACTTGTCCTCTATAGTCTCATCCGCGACTGCCTTGACAACTCCTTTTGAATTATTCGGTCGCCTTTGAACCACGTATTCGTATTCGATAACGCCTCCTTCGAACTCTATATTGCGTTCGCCTTCACCTATTTTAGAAGGACGAAAGCGTCGTACTAAAACTCCTCTAACTGTCCTATCACCATGACCATTACCACCCAATGTAACCATATCTTTGTCTTGAACTACTCGACTTTTTCCTCGACACTAAATTTACAATCTTGACTTTCTAATCACTTGAATTTAAGAGTTATTACAATCATCTCTTAATCATACCCTCAACCTAGACTACGACCATATAAACTTCCTTAAACCCTCCTATCTATCGTTGTGCCTTCTCACTCTCTCCTAATTCTTAATTTCGAGGACGAAATTCTTTTAAGTTGGGTAGGATGTAAAACTCCTAAATTTCTACTATATTTTTTATATATATTAAATTTGGTACTGATTTAAAATTTTTGTATTGTACGTCGCATAGTCGTATTGTACGTCGTGCACGAAATTTTATTTTTCGTAGTTGTTCGTCAAGTGTGAATATGTGCGAACGTACATGTTTTAGAAAAACATTTTTTCTATTTTATTATACACTTTCAAAATATTATATAATTATTATTCTTGCTATAAAAAGCCTTTTTTATTTTTAGCAGTTATTAATCATAAATAATATTTTATTGTATACTAGGAAAAGCATAATCATGTATGCATTATTCGTGCATGCATATATTTCATAATTTTTTATTAGTCTATTTTAAATAAAAATATAATTTTTGAGATTTATTAATAAATATTTCATTATTTAAAAAGATATTTAAAAATATTTATTATTTTCGAAATGATTATTATTGGTATTTTGAAAAATATATTTGGAAGTTATGGTGGCCATTTAAATCTTGATTTGATTTTTGGATTTATTTAAATAGTTAAATATTCAAAATTTATTTATCCCATTTGATTTTGAGCTAAAAAATTAAATAGATTTAAATTGGATTGAATTGATTTGATTTAAACTAAGAGAATTTGATTTGATTTAAATTAGATTTGGATTTGGATTTGGATTTGGGTTTGGATTTGGATTTGATTGTTTTTAAATTAAATTAGAAAATATCTAAATTGGGTTTAAAGGAATCCTAATTCTTATCTATGGGAATTCCCACATCCTATAAATAGGCAGGTACTCCTCCATATTATTTTCACCACAAATCATCTTTCAAACCATCCTTGTCAAAATTTCTCTCTTTTTTCGTCATAAATTCAGTCTCAATTTTCAAAGGTTGTAGCAACTTCGAATGGCCATAACTCCCAACTCCGGACTCCTTTTGACCTCCAATTTTTTTTGTTGGAATCGTATTGAGGTATATTTTCTGAATGTAAATTTTATTTTTATAAATTTGGAACTTACTTTTTTGAAAAATTTGTGGAGTGTCAGTGGTTCGAAATCTGACACGCTTTAGTATTTTTGAGATTCTGGGGGAACCATAAATTAGAATCACGATCCGTTTGAAGTTTCGGAATACTGACAGAAAAATACATATCATATATTTTCCCAAAAAATTTCCAGAATATTTTATTTTTGGTTTTTATTTTAGAAGTTTGTCACATCGTCAGAGTTATCTTGTGTAGCCCTGTGACTATTATGTACCCAACGGTATTGTCGATTTCACCAGCAAGGACCTCAGGCAAGACACCTTGCCATTTGCTGTTTAATTATTTTAGCTCATATTTCATGCATTATTTATTTTCTTTATGCAAAATAAACTGTGATACATGGCATAACTGTTAGAACTTATTGTTCATTTATATTTCCTGCTGTGTATTATTTTCTTACAAATTAAACCTAGATTTAAGGGACCACCTTGTGTGTTGCATTCATTGGCCTTGACACGTTGTACCACGAAGTTGTATGTCGCATGTAGGATACGGAAGTGCATGATTGGTTGGCCACCGGTACGTACAAGCCGTGCGATAGGAATAACCGCTAATAGAGGTTGCATGCTAGTTTGACTTAGCGGTTATAGAGGTTACTGTTGTGGATACAACAGAGTAGGCATTGGGCGGGGAGGACAATTCCTTAGCGTATGGGCTTCGATGCACTTTTCCTTGTGATCCGAACTCTCCGCTAGAGATACGGGTTGATGACCCATTATTACTGACGGCCACTGACGATTCTGCGGAACGTCATGCTCTTACTGATGGAGCCTCTAGTGCCCAAAAGGGGACTACGCCGATCCTATTTAGCCAGGGCCCATGCGTAGGAAGGATTGTTCTTAACTACATTTCACTTAGAACGGTTAGGTACCTTTATCCGTTAGGTATGAGTACTTTTGGTTTGGGTACTTGTATCTGACCGTGGCTTGGAACAATAACTTGTCGCAGATTAGTTTGTCACATCTTGTCCTTATTTGGTTGTAGGTGTGACTTACTACTTCGATGAGAAGGTATTGGACCTTGTTGGGGTCCGGATACCATATTGGATTCTTAGCATGGAAAGATACGTCACCGTGAATTAGTTTACCATCTCCTGTCCTTGTTTGGTTGGGGGGATGGTACGCTCGTTCAGTAGGTGCGTATTGGACCATGTTATAATTCGATTGACTTATTTATTTGAGCAATATTTATTCAGTTTATATGGCATGATATTATGTGTCTTGTTACGTCCCTCTGGGGACCTGATCATCTCTCCAGGTGTGTGCTATTGTCTTTCGCAGGTGCTCTATCCGTGGCCATGAATGTCACTACTTCTTTCTCGGACGACTGCACTTGGATCGTCTTTGTTTCGCTCGCCAAATTCATATCTTTTCTTATGTATTTTCCATTACTTGTTGGTAGTGGATTTGTCTCCGCCCAACATATTGTATCAAAACAATTCATTCTCATTATATGATATCTTTTATTCATTTATTTGTGTGGATGAGATTAGTTATGGTTCTACTGTATTTTACAGCTTATGTATTCATACGAGGATTCTATATATTGGAGTGTACTTCGTATGAATACAGCTGGCATGTCTACGTTCCTAGTCCTACGTATTTTGGGACTGGGGCGTTACATCTGATCTCTTACTTTACTGCATTTATTCACTATCTTATATCTGCCATAAATTTATAACAGCTTAATTTTTTAAGTGGTGATTATTTTTGCTGCACACGTACACACTCTATTTACCCCCCTCTAGAGATGCTCAACGTTTCTACAATTGGTATCAGAGTAGGTTATACATATACATAACCACTCTAGAGAGTAAATATATCTATGGCAGCCGTTAAATCGATATTCAACAGTGAAGGGCAATCCACAAATAGACCCCCACTATTTAATGGAACAAGCAATACCTATTGAAAAATACGAATGAGTTTCTTTTTCAAATTACTGGACTTTGATCTTTGGTCGATAGTGATAGACGGTTATAAGAAACCGCCTAGAACAGTGATTGATGGTGTACTTGTAGACAAGCCACATGATAAAAACACGGAGCATGAAAAGACATAGGCTAGTCTATATACACGAGCCATCAATGCACTATTCTGTGAAATTGACAAAATCGAGTTTAATTGTGTTTCTACCTGTACTACGTTTAATAAATTATGGAGATTTCTTGAGGTGACTCATGAAAGAACTTCCCAAGTGAAGGAATCCAAAATTAATAGACTAACAAAGGAATATGAATCTTTCAAGATAAAACTCGATGAGTGAATTACACAGATGTTTACTCGTTTCCTTGGCATTATTAATTCTATATAATCTCTTGGTAAGGATTACAGCAATCACGAAAAGATCAGGAAGGTGTTATGGGCTCTAACCAAGAATTGGAACCCAAAGGCTTCTGCGATCATAGAAGGAAACGACCTCACCATGATGACTTTAGAGACACTGATAGGCAAGCTTATGACCCATGAGTTGGACCTATAAGAGTCTGAAGAAGCAACTCCCAAAGAAAAACCTATTGCCTTCAAAGCACAAGTTCGAAGAGTCTCATGCAACGACTTTGACGAAGAATCGTCTGATGGTGATGAACATGCCCTACTGGTCAAAAACTTCAGAAAGTTCTTGATGTTTGAGAGATCAAACCGAAAGAAGAAGGATATCCATGAGAGCAACGAAGAAGAAACAATCTACTTCGAATGTAATAAGTTGGGGCACATAAAGAAGGACTGCCCACTGTCAAAGAAGAGCAGTCCGTATGACCGATCAAGATCGAGCCAGAAAGCTATAAACAGTCGAAAGTATGCTAACACAAGTATCTGGCACGAAAGTGAGGCCAATGAATCAGAGGAGGAGAACAGACCCAGCAGCACTTTAAATGTCTGTCAGATGGCATTTGAGAAGGTATCTGGTAACCCTCTGTATGATGATTTTACTTTTGATGAACTAGAAACTGACTTTAGCAAACTACTTGAAGAACACAGAAATGTGTTAGATAAGTACAATCGATCTCGCAAAGAGATTAAGGTACACACAAATGAAGTAGCTAAACTGTCTAATCTTGTTAAAGATATAAAAGAGACGTCTACTACCGGTAACACGGAAGAGATAGCCAAGATTAAAGTAGATTATCATGAGGCTATTCTCACTATTGAAAATAAAGAAAGAGACTATGTCAATATACAAGAGCTTTATGAAAAAGAGAAGAGAAGACACTTAGTCACTGAGCAAAGACTCATCGACATGACTGCCAAATATGAGGAGTCATGTGTGATCTCTAAAAAGTTAGAGATCAAGTTAGGCAAATAGGTCATTTCTGTTATACACCCTAAGGTTAGTCCTAATGTCCAGCATACATCTTAGAGGACTAAACCAAAGAAAGCACGTAAGCAACACATCACTCACAATCATACTTTTACTTACATGTTTCCAAGAAAGACACATAAGAATATCAACACAGAAACAAAAAGCACACTTTCAAAATTCATATGCACATATTATGGTACACACAGGCAAATATCATAATATTGTAGAGCTAGAAAGCTTGTTGACAGTAAATTACTTGCTTGGATTCCTAAGACTAATCGTAATGGACCCTCGAAGAAATGTGTACCAAAGGATTCATCTACTCGTTTTGTAGGTGGACCCTCAACCCTCTCATGCTAGAAGCAAGTGAATTCTCAATAGCGGATTTTCGCTACACATGACTGATGATGCATCTTTATTTGCTATACTATCGATGAAGAAAGAAGGATACGTCTCCTTCGGCAATAATCTGAGAGGTGATATTATTGGTAACGACACAGTTGGTATTGTTTGCAAAAACAAAAAGTTTATTCAAAACTTGTAAAAGAATAGTACAAAGTACAATAAATTCTGGGAAATAACAACTGTAGGAATCTGATCAGAAGACGATCACTTTATCCCTTGGACTATGTGAACTTGAAGACTAGAGCCTCTGGAGAATGCAGCAACAATTTTACGAGAGTTCTTGATCTCTGTGCGTGATCCTTTAACAATGATTGGAAACTCTATTTATAGAGTTCAGGAAATAACTGTTTTAGCAGTTATTCTGATGTGCGCGAGGCTGGGTTGCGCCACATTGGGTTGCGCCAACCTCTTGTTGCACCAACTTTTATTCAGTTATCAGCCGTGTACTAACTGTATTTAGACGCATGGCATCATGTGATTGAGATACGCGTGGTCGTGTACATGATAGTAGACATGTCTTGAGAGATTAGTGGCATGTGTGCCACATCATCCTGCTTTCAAAATAAAAATTGTCTCAACTTTATCAGGTTGCACGAGCTTCAATCAACAAGTTAAACCGTGCCTGATTAGACAGCGCCTAGACACGTGGCAGATTTTAAGAAGAAGTCGTTCAGATTGCGCCTAGGCGCAACTAAGAAACTTGTCTGGATTACGCCTAGGCGCAACTTACAAGATGTGCAGGACAGCTGTCAGTCCAATCTCCTCGAACGGCACAATTTGAAGGATTCGAAGAGATTTTTCTCGTTCACTGTGTTTGTCAGTTGTCAATGCTGTCAGGTAATGATGGTCATTAAGTGTCAGACAACACGTAGATTTTGGCACAACATAATTGGGCACAGTCTGATATCAGGCGCAACCTGATCAGTGACGCGGCTTGATCTCTGAGCTTCAAAACAGTGGCACAGCTTGATTTTTGGGACGCAACTTGATCACTGAGTAGTAGATACATGGTGTAACTTGATTTTTAGGCCCTACAAGACCCCCTTCAAAGTTTTCAGAACTTAAAATATTTTTAAAGTTTTTAAAATACTTTGAATTTATAAAAGTTTTGACTGAGTCAAGTTGCGCCAGTCAACGCCCGGTCATCTCAATTAAATAAATTTCTCGAAAATACTCAATCTCCTCTTCGTCTTCCCGAGTTTTATTGGTGATTTCCAGTTTCCCATAAGGAATATGAAGAGTCAGTTTGGTGATATATATGTAGAGGTTGATCTTCATACTTTATTCTTCATTTCTATGACTTCGATGGCATCTAAGAAGGAGATGGAGGCCAATGCTGTTACCAAAACCCAGTCTTTCGAAGCGAAACCCGATGTTCCACCTTCGACTTATTTATTGGAGGCTGACCCGGCACTGAGAGCAGCAAACTTTCTAGACTGCTTTGGGTTAAACCCAACCGTCTTCAATCGCTCAAGTGGTAGGCCATCCTCTGAAGAGCGCGACGATTCGGAGGGATTCCTTAACCTGATGTGTCGCTCGTTAATCTGCAACATACAAGAATTGGACGCCGCCCTTCGTCAGACCGATGAAGATAAGAAAGAGGAATAATGTTTAAGCATGACAACTTTTTATTCACTTTTATTGTGTCTTTGTCTGTAGGGGTCCACCCATCTTTTATGCAATAAAATCTAAAATTTCTGATATATTGTGCAGGTGTGATTTCAAATGGCATATATAAATGTGTTCCTTTGGCTAATTCAATGCTTACTATTTCATTGAGGGACACATGGCAGTCATCACATGGCTTCAATTGCCTATAGTTTAGTTTTTTCCAGAAATAGGCTACTAGAATGACGCGCCTGTTTCATCTTCCATACTTTTAAAAGGATAACCATGAACAAAAGAGTCATTCATACTTTCTCAAAATAAATGGCTCCTCACAAGCTCTTACTATTCATAAGTTCACTTGTGCCACTTCGTCTCAATGTTATTCGTTTGTATGTTGTGCCTTCAAAAATTGGTAAGTCTCAACAAAGGACCAATGGTATGAGTATTTTTTTTCTGCATCACTTTTGAAGATAGGTACTGATATGTATGTTGTAGACTCTATTGATATGAGCTAACTATTTCTGAGAATAGGCGCGCACTATGGTCCAGCGCTTAGCTTCGATCATAGGTGCGCACTGCTGATATGCGCCTGTTGATCAGTGCGCTATTTTGACATACGCCTGTTTATCAACGCACGTTATTGAGATACACGTATTGATAAGCACGTTGTTTTAATATGTGCCAGTTGATCAACACATACTGTTGAGATGCGCCTATACTTCTGAGAATAGGCGCACATTGCTGATAGGCGCCTGTTGATCAGCACACTGTCGATGTGCGCCTGTGCTTCTGGGAGTAGGCACACATTGCTGATATGCGCCTGTTGACCGGTGCAAACTGTTGATGTGCGCACAGTTTTGATATATTTTACTGACTTTTCTTTTTTTGTTCATATTTGCAGAAGTTTGGTCGGCAAGCTTCTTCAAAACTGGCATCGGTGACCTGGATACTATGGAAGCATTCTTCTGACACCCACATCAGATAGCTCATGTGATTCTGACACTCAGATCAGACAGCTCAGGACTCTTTGTATTCTAGAAGGGTCTTCCTGAGATGGTAGGAAGGGTCTTTATACATGAGAGTTGGATGGTGGAGAGACAGAATTAGGAATCGTGTCACAAAGGTGATCTCGTTCCTAGTTCTCCTGGCGGGCCATCTTCTCTCCACCAGTTGTATTGACAGCAGCCTATCTTTGAGCTACTGTACTCTGTGGTTCTCCTCTCGTCTTTCTGAGAGAGAAGACCAGAGTTGATTCCATTGCTGGCTCGTTGCTTCAGGTCGAGATGACAAGGAACTGGTACCAACAAATAAGAAGATCCAAAAATGTAATAGACCTTCATATTATATTTAGAATAAAAATTTGAGATGTAATAGATTTTTATTAAGATGTATCTATGTTTTTAAAGAAGAAATAAAGAATGATTTTCTCTTCTTTTATGATCTGATTTTGATGTGGTGATAATGAAAATAGAATTAAGAAGAAATGTGGAGATGAGAAGTTGCTGGTGTAAATAAATCAAATTCAGAAGCGGGAAGAATGTGAACTCTCGTTATGAAAAGTGAACAGTCACTTCGATTTTTCGAGAAAGGACACTGAATGAATGAACAATTAATGCAACTTTCGAGGAAGAAAATAAATGAATGAACCATCATGTCAGTTTTTTAAGAAAGGAAAATGAATGAATAATCATAAATGAACGAATGGTTATAAATGAACGAACAGTTTGGCTTCTTTTCAAAAAGTTGCATCGGTTCTTGATGTTGACTGTCTAATTGTTCTGTCTATAAATAGAACAAAACTTTCGTAGATATCGTCACTTTCTTTCCTTTCTGTATAAAATATCTTTCAAAGATTTGCTCACTCCGAAGATTGAAGGAGAGACTGAGACGCCTCCTGCTGAGCCTCCAGTGCCTCCTCAGAAAGAAAGGGGTGAAGGTTCAACTGCTCCTGCACCAGGAGAGGACTTGATTTCCAAGCTAGTGGAGCCTGGAAAGACTGTCGAAGAAGAGGCATTGAGGATGGCTGCCTACAAGTTTCTTGTGAGTTCAGACAATGAGATATTTGAACTGTTGGCAAACTATGTATTTAATCATGAAGGATCAGGGCCTCCTCTCCGTCCTTAATATTTATGTAACTCCACGAATAAAATAAACTTTTATTTACATCATGTTTCTGAAATAAAGTATATTTGATCTTTATGCTTAATATTTCTTGAAAAATTTGCCATTGATAGGCATCATAGCAACTCTGCCATCCATATCTGTTAATTGATAGGCTCCATTTGAGAAAACTTTATTTACCACATACGGCCCTTCCTATTTTGCCTCGAATTTGACTTTGCTCATATGTGTCATAGTCATAGGACGTCTGACTGTAAGAACTAACTCGCTTTCCTGAAATGTTCGTACTCTAACTTTGCGATTGAAGGCTTTCGCAATCTGGGCCTGATAAAGTTCGATGTGTTGTTGAGCTAGTAGCCTTTTATCGTCGAGCGCCTCCAATTCTTGAAGTCGAAGACGATCATTATTTTATGTAGTAAGATCATTAGCAATGGCAATTCTCAATAATAGAATTTGAATCTCCAGAGGTAAGATAGCTTCACATCCATATACTAGAGAAAAAGGTGTACAACCTGTGGGGTTACGGACAGTAGTGCGATATGCCCAAAGATATTTCCTAAGTTTATCACTCCAATTACGTTTGTCAATAGAGACAAACTTTTTAAGGAGTTTGATAATGGTCTTGTTGAATGCTTCGGCTAACCCGTTAGCCGCAAGATTATAGGCCGTAGAGGCGACATTATTAATTATGTTGTCATCACAGAATCTATTAAACTTCTGGCTGATAAATTGTGGTCCATTATCATGGATGATTCGGCGAGGGACCCCAAATCTGTATATCATATGATGTTTGATGAAGTTGATGACACTACTAGTCTTTACTTCAGCCAAAGGTATAACTTCTGCCCATTTAGAGAAATAATCGGTTATAGCTAAGATGAACCGATGTCCTTTAGATGAAGGAGGATTGATAGGGCCAATTATATCCATGCCCCAAGCTTCGAAGGGCCATAAGACAGCAGTCGGATAAAGAAATTTCGATGGTTGATGAATTAAGTCTGTATGAATTTGACATGCACGGTATTTCCTTGCATAGTCAATAGCATCTGATACCATAGAGGGCTGGTAGTAGCCTATATGTCGAATATGATCCTGTAGTTTATGACCAGGCTGGTGTGCTCCACAAACGCCATCATGAGCTTCGCGTAATATCTATTTTGCTTCATCACCAGCAAGACATATCAAGAGTAACCCATCAAAAGTTCTTCGATAAAGAGTTTTAGTAGTATGATTATAATAGAATCGAAGCGATCGACGACGAATACTTGTAGCTTCCTTAGGATCTTCTGGCAATATGTCATGTACTGCAAAATCAATAAAAGGTATTCTCCATTCCTCACTAATGACATTAACTTCAGTTAGATTGCTGAATTCAATGTTGTGGTTATTTTCGACACAAAATAGTTCTCTATTAGAGATAACAACCATTTGTTGTCTTTTGACTGGAATTGCCAATACCACAGCTAGGTTAGCTAAGGCATCAGCTTCTGTATTGCATGTACGACATACATGTTCGATGAAGAATCCTTTAAATGAAGAAGCTATCTTGGTTGCTGTTTCATGTTATGGTACCAGATCTTGATGTCGGACTTCTTATATGCCTCTAACCTGATTAACAATCAGCTTATAGTCACCATATACTTCGAGATATTCAATATCCAATTGTTTAGCTAATTGGAGTCCAATGAGCAAGGCGTTGTATTCTGCGACATTGTTAGAGCACGACTCGTCTAAAGAATAAGCCCTTTGAATAGTTAATCCATCGGGTGAAACAAGAACAATTTTTACTCCAGCAACAAGGGTACCTCCAGGTCCAATTCTAGAAGCTCCATCAAAGAACAACCTCCAGGTAGAAAATTCTTCTGAGATCATATTTGATTCCAATATTTCGTCCGAAATCTCATTATAGAGTTTAGATGTTTCAGGGACAGGATGAGCTGCTAAGAAGTCAGCAAGTGCTTGGCCTTTCACAGACTTTTGAGGAACATAAACCATATCATATTGTGCTAATAATATGGCCCATGTGGCAAGTCTAGAATTGAGTGTACTTGGCTTCTTCATTAAGACTCGAAGAGGATGGACCCGGGATATGACATGGATAGTTTGGCCTATGATATAATGTCTTGTCTTCTGAATGGCAAACATTAAGGCTAAACATTCTTTCTCCACTGTACTATAACGATGTTCATCTCCAATCATCGTTCGACTAAGGTAGTAGATGGCTTGTTCATGACCTTCCTTGTTCTTCTGAGCCAGCAAAGCTCCCAATGAATGGTCTATTGCCCGGACATACATTAAGAAGGGTATTCCTAAGATCGGTGGTACAAGAACTGGTGGACTCATTAGATACCGCTTTATGTCATCAAATGCTCGTTGACATTTTTCCGTCCAAACGAAATACACACCTTTCTTCATTAATTGAGTAAATGGTCTGCAACGTCCACATAAATTCGAAATGAACCGCCTGATGTACGCAAGTCGACCTTAGAATCCTCGTAGCTCTTTTAGGTTGCGTGGAGGACGCTTCTCTTGAATGGCTTTGATCTTCTCGGGATCAACATATATACCCTTAGAGGTAATGATGAAGCCGAGAAATTTGCCACTAGAGATACCCAAGAAAGACTTGGTGGGATTCATTTTGAGTTGATGCTGGCGCATTAGATTGAAGATAGTTCTTAAATCTTGAATGTGATCTTCCTTGAGATGACTTTTGACGGCAATATCGTCAACATAACATTCAACAGTCTTTCGTAGATGATCCCGAAAGATAGTACTCATAGCCCGCTGGTAAGTTACACCTGTATTCTTAAGACCAAATGGCATGACTGTATAACAGTACACTCCATGAGGAGTACAAAATGAAGTATGTTTTTCATCTTCAAGATTCATCCGGATTTGATTATATCCAGAAAACCCATCTATGAAAGAAATTCGTTCGAATCCACATGTATTATCGATCATGACATCTGTAATTGGGAGAGGGAATTCGTCTTTAGGGCAAGCATCATTAAGATCCCGAAAGTCTATACAAACTCGAACCTTTCTGGTCTTCTTCAGAACTGGTACAATATTGGCTACCCAGTCAGGATGTTGTTCTTCTCTGATAAAACCACAATCTATAAGCTTTTTGACTTCATCATCAATTGTATCCATCATTTCAGGCATGAATCGCCGCTGTTGTTATTTGACCGGTTTGGCATTCGGCAAGATATTAAGCTTGTGAGCTGCAATTTGAGGACCTAATTTTGACATATCTTCATAACTCCAAGCGAAAATATCAATATATTCACGAATAAGGTAAACTAATTCTTGTCTATCATTCTCTGAGAGATTTTTGCTAATGAAGATTGGTCGTGATACGCCCTTCTCTCCAATATCGATTTGGACTAATTGATCCTCAGTAGGTGGCTCTCGTTGTTCAAAATAAAGTTTCCACTGATTGTCCATTCTTTGTGCCCAAGGGTCCATTTCAGCTTCAATGTCATCTTCGTCATCTTCCACAAATTCGACAGATACCATGTTAGAAGATACTATCACCCTATGAATATGACCAATGCTGGTATCACAATCCTATGAGATAGAATCAGAAGAGTTAGATCGTTCTTCTTTATCAGATTCAGAAGGTTCCGGAGTTGGAAGTGGTGAAGCATAACCTAGTCCCCGTTTCGTTTTACTGTGGTATTGTTGTGATTTTTATTTTGAAACAGCAATACGAAGAGGAGTTCGCCTTCCTTTACCGTTGTTGAGACCAGTTTTGAAATCATAGCCCATTTTGCGGATGATTGCTTTGGATTGTGGACTATAACGACGTAATTGTAGCCTTCATGTATCGTCTCTATTATCATTATAGAGCATAATTTTTGGTTCCTCTCTTTCATTGAAGAATATAGGCTTTTCATCCTTCTTTCGAGCTGGTACTAAGAAGTACAACTCTTGTATTGAATCCAGTGATATCACATTTCGCAGAGATGATACGACTTCTATTGTAAGTGTTTAAAGCTATCCAGTATATCCAAATAGCATTGAGTATAATAAGAGACATCAGTATACTGTAAAGGAGATGCTTTATTGATTTTTATACCATCATTTATAACAGGAACTTTAGCCTTAGCAGGCTTAGTCAGATTGATGATAAGAGGGGGAGAAGAAGAACGAGAAGGAGAAGGAGGAGGGGGCTTCTTGCGACGAAGATCGATTACAAGCGGCTCAGAAGAGGTGAGCTCCCTTTGTTCCTGACTATCACCCTTGGGCTGCTTCTCATGGGAAGGAAGATAGATAGTCAGTGGTTTGGAAGACTGAGGACATAAGGTACGTCCTTTGACCGGGATCACCAGAGTATCATTCGGCACATTTTTCTGTTCTTTATCTGTGTCCATTGCCAGTACCACCTTTATGAATTCCTCCTTGTACATGCGAGAATCGTTGCAGTATGCTTCAACTCCTTTGAAAGGATTCAGATCTGCAACCTCTTTTTGGACTTCTCCACTACCATCCACATATTTGAAACATTAGTAGAGAGTAGAAGGTACAATATTGTGTTCACGAAGGAATGGCCTTCCTAACAAAGCATTGTATGAGCCATGATTGTCAATAACAAAGAAAGTTACCTTTGTACAAAGATTGTCAATTTGAAGTTTTAGGCGTATCTTCCCCAAAGGTTCACTTTTTTCTTGATTGAACCCCAGGATGGTAGTGATAGTTGTAGAAAGGTTATGCACTGGGATCTTCAAAGCATCCAGTAAAGACTTTGGCATGATGCTAGGTGCAGACCCTGGGTAAATCAGAATACGATCGACTTTCATGGTGTCCACATACCCCGTGAAATAGAGAGGACGATCATGACGATTGTCTTCTAACAACATGTCATCTTGTGTAAAAGTAATGTTGGGCATCAATTCAAATATACTATGACAATGTGCACAGCTGACTGGCTCCTTTTCAGGCTTCTTGAGAAGAGCAAGATAAGCATCAGCCTGCATCAAGGCTTCACTTAACGTCTCCCGAGTTTCTTTTGAGAGACACAAGAGTTCAAAGATTGCCAATCTTGCTGGAGTATTGGCCAATATGTCAAAATTGTAAGGATTTTCAAGTCCAAGAGATGAGGACTTCTTCAGTGCTTTATCAAAGCGAACAGGTTATTTTCCCTTTCTGTTGATGTCGGTTTAGGAGGAGATGGTTCAACCACCGGCAGGGATGTAGATGGTATATTCTCAGCAGGAGAAGATGATGTAGAAGGAGCATCAGGAGATGGAGCAGGATTATCTTAATTTTCAGGATATTCTCGAAGATAGGGTTTCCCAGATCTAGTGTCCATTAGAATTTCTTCTTCTGCTACTGGTTCAAAGGATACCATGTTACAGCTTTTAGATTTAGATTTGGAGTGCTTCTTCTGCTTAGAAGAGGAAGGTGTTTCAAAATCTGCCACCAGATCTGGATGAATCCACATAATCTCTCCCCTGTCAGTTGATAGGGGAACAAGACCTTTATTTTGAGGAGGTAGGAGATTCACGATCTCAAGAGTAGTCCTTAGAATGGGGACAACACCATCTTATACAAGTTGTGGTAGAAAGTCACCAAATTGCACATAAACGACATTAGCAGTCACTGTCTTCTCGTCCTGCTGAAGAGTGATTGCTCTAGAGTTGACCAACTCTTGGATTTTACCTTTGAGTACATAACATGTTCTGGTTGGATGCCCTATAAATATGTAATAAACACAGTATTTAGGGTGATCGGTTTTACCCACTTTTCTGGCCGTTTTGCCTCTGGAAGTTGAAGATTATGGCTTTTGATCAAGCAATCGAAGATGCTCAAAGTATCATCTTCATCGAAAGAATACTCTTCCTTTGGACGAGTTATCTTCTGCGGTGGTGCTGATGGAGTGGGTGCTGTCTGAGTGACATTGACAACCAAAGACTCCTTGCCCTTGAGATTGATGGCCAGTGTTTCTTTACCCTTGCGGTTATTCTAACGATTATTACTTCCGGGTGTAGAATGTTCGTCTTGGTTAGGATGAGTCATCTGAACTCCTAACTGTTTGAACTTTTTGGCACTGACCCAGCTGCCTTGGCATTCACAATGAAAGAAGGCCAATCCTGGAATTGTGTAGATCCCATCCACATACTGATAATAGGCAACAAGTATGATTTGTATGTGTCTATTGTTACAGCAGATGGAGTTCCTAAAGGCATTTTGAGTGCCTCTCGGCGGAATCTTTCAATGAAACTCTCCGTAGATTTATTGTACCTTTGTTTAATCTTAATAAGGGCAGACATTGTCATGTCATTGACTCCCTCATAAAACCGTTCTAAGAATATTTACTTGAAACTAGCAAAAAAAGTGATGCAGCTATCAGGCAAGCTACGATACCAGTCGTATGCTGCGCCAGCTAAATAACCAATGAACACTCTGGTAAGGAGAGCATCATTCGACTGTAATTGGTTAGTCATCACTTCAAAGTGATTAATGTAATGACTTGGAGAAGTGCTACCATCAAACAGCATAATAGTCGAAAGCTTGTATTTAGGAGGGAATGGAACCTCCTTCCACTCTGTATGATATGGTTGCTTTATGCCTAATCTTTGTAGACCATCTTTCTGCTTGAAGGCCTCAAACTGAGTACGTAAGAGTTTCACAGCCTCATTAGCATCCCCTGATGTTTGGGAATTGGTGGGTTGGTTAGAGGTATTAGGAGGAGGAACAGCGTGGTAATTACCACCCCCGGCACCAGACTGACTAGGATCAGCTTGAATTGGCACAGAAGCAACCTGAGGAGGTGGTACCCCCAGAAGAATAGGTACAGAAGATGCTATGAGCTCAGGATTTGTAGCAGGGTTTATAATCGGTGGTATTGCATGTTGAGCCACGATTATTGTATGCATACTTGCAACCATTTCTGCCATAGTCTTCAATTTGTCTTTTAGTGCAACAATTCGTTGCTCCTGACTGGTTGAAGTAGAGGCATCTTGATCTTCCGTAATGGTATATGTCGTTACTTCTCTTGCTGCTATTGATGAGATAGTTTGTTCAGAACTTTTACTATCTGCATCAAATTCCGAAAAAGAGTCCTCTCCTACATGAGCGATGGGGAGATCTTCTTGATTAAAGACACCTTAGTTCAAATGTCAATTTCTTGATCTAGTGTATTGAAATGCACCTTCATTGGATGCATGAATTCGATCCAAGTATTGTTGACTGGGATTACGGGATACATTACGCCTTGGACGTTTCCCACCCCCAGTGCCTTGAGAAGTCATGTTAACAGAAGCATATCTCGTCTTCATCTTCTATTATATGTTCGGGAGTTGAAGCATAGTTCAGACGATCGAAGACAGATCGTCGAGCCGATTGGCAACAACAGTTGATGACGACTTCATGAAGGCAGTGGCGATCTGAAAAGTGATTTGGAGGTAAGGGAGACATCCCTGTAATCTTCCGTCTTTGTGTAAGACGTTGTCGGAGATCAGTTACAACTATAGGACGAGAAGAATTCGGAGGAACATATTCCTTAATGATGTTAGGAACATGTCTCCTATTCTTCAGATGTTTAGTTCCCTGAGTGTACAAAGATGTACTCAACTCATTAGCATAAGTGGTTGGGTCCTTCTTTTCAAACTTTGGCTTCTGGTACAGATTGGCCTTTGGCATAGGGTTCTTACGTTTCACCAAAGTTGATACTGGTTGACGCCTATTGAGATAAGCGCGTAAATCAAAAAATTCTGCTCCAGGTGTCTGTTTGTGATACCCTCAATTTTTTTGCTTAGATATTAAAATTTGTAAGGTGGGAAGATCTTGACCAGTCCCCATAGGGGTAGGCAAGATGCCAATTTGATCAGTATCCTTTCCGATATCAGAGATTCGAAGACCTCTGTTTAAAGGAATAGAGTCTAATATATCTTCCTCTGAGTCATAGACCAGGGAAGCTTTGGAAAAGACCAAAGGGTGATTTCTTTTATTTTGTAGAGGGTTAACTAAGAAGCGTTCCCCTCTGTTCTATTGTGGGATCACTTTAGGCACAGGTTGTGCCAGTTGAGGAAATATCAAATAACTCTTCCCTCTGTTCTGTCTAGTGTTAGTACTAGAGCATTATTTCTCCAAGTTTAGAACTTGAGAATTGGGAGAGGAAATAGCCAAAAGACTAGTTCCCTTATGTTATGCCAGAGCAGCAGACTGCGCCTGAGTCACTGGTTGCTTGGGTTGCGCTATAGCACTACGGGCTACTGGTTGCACCCTAGTAATATAGGCTACTGGTGGTGCCTTGGCAGCAACATGGGTAGACTGCGCCTCAGCAACGACCTGAACAGACTGTGCCTTTACAGTAAAGAGAGTAGTGGACTGCACCGGGCAACAAGATAGATGTGCCTGAGCCACTAAGGCGGATTGCGCCTTGGCCACTGAGCACTCAAGTTGCGCCTGGGCAACAGCAACTACAGGAGACTTAGGAGTCCACACAGTCCTGTTCTTGGCGATAGCCACAGTGCGCTTATTGCTCTTGGTGTTGATCATATTCTCGTAGGCTGTCTGGTTGACCTGAACAACCAGAGTCTTCTACGTCTTGCCGATCGATGCAGTATCACATTGAGTTGTCATCTTCTCGTCGGAGGAGAAAGTCGTCCCCAGTAGAGTCACTATTTTGTTCACAAAAACAAAAAGTTTATTCCAAAATAGTACAAAGTACAATAAATTCTGGGAAAGTACAACTGTAGGAATCTGATCAGAAGACGATCACTTTATCCCTTGGACTATGTAAACTTGAAGACTAGAGCCTCTGGAGAATGCAGCAGCAATTTTGCAAGAGTTTTTTATCTCTGTGCGTGATCCTTTAACAATGATTGGAAACTCTATTTATAGAGTTCAGGAAATAATTGTTTTAGCAGTTATTCTGATGTGCGCGAGGCTGGGTTGTGCCACATTGGGTTGCGCCAACCTCCTGTTGCGCCAACTTTTATTCAGTTATCAGCCGTGTACTAACTGTATTTAGACGCGTGGCATCATGTGATTGAGATGCGCGTGGTCATGTACAGGATAGTAGACACGTCTTAAGAGATTAGTGGCATGTGCGCCATGTCATCATGCTTTGGAAATAAAAATTGTCTCAACTTTATCAGGTTGTGCGAGCTCCAGTCAACAAGTTAAACCATGCCTGATTAGACTGCGCCTAGACACGTGGCAGCTTTTGAGAAGAAGTCGTTCAGATTGTGCCTAGGCGCAACTAATAAACTTGTCTGGATTGTGCCTAGGCGCAACTTACAAGATGTGCAGGATAGCTGTCAGTCCAATCTCCTCGAGCGGCACAATTCGAGGTATTCGAAGAGATTTTCCTCGTTCACTATGTTTGTCATTGTCAGTGCTGTCAGGTAATGATGGCCATTAAGTGTCAGACGACACGTAGATTTTGGCACAACATAATTGGTCGCAGTCTGATATCAGGCGCAACCTGATCAGTGGTGCGGCTTGATCTCTGAGCTTCAAAACAGTGGTGCAGCTTGATTTTTGGGACGTAACTTGATCACTGAGTAGTGGATACATGGCGTAACTTGATTTTTAGGCCCTACAGGTATGTCTCCCTATCCAATAATAAAAGATGTTTGTCTAGTCACGGAGTTGAAACATAACCTATTAAGCATAAGTCATTTGGTAGATAATGGTTAGACATCAACTTTGTAAAAGACAAATGTTCTTTCTATGAGATGTCATCTGGTAATCCCGTATATGAAAAAATTAGGGAAGACAATATTTATATTTTTTTAGTAAGTACTAACAATACAGAAAAGTGCCTATAGCCAAACAAGATGAAACCTAGCTATGGCACATGAGACTAGGTCATGCAAATATGAACACCATCTCATGGCTGTGTACCAAAAAATGGTAAAAGGACTCATGTAAATTGTATTCGAGAGAGATATGGTATGCGCTGACTGTGAAAAGAACAAAACAACTAGGTCATCCTTTAAATCCATAAACAATGTAAGTACTTCAAGACCTTTGCAGTTAATTCATATGGATTTATTTGGTCCTAGTAGAGTCACTATTCTTGGCGATAAGCTCTACGCTTTTGTGATTGTTGATGATTTCTCTCGGTATACATGGATTTTCTTTTTATCAAACAAAAGTGATACCATTGTCAAATTTCAAACATTTTACAAAAATGTACAAAATGAAAAAGGCTTCATGATTACTCGAATCCAAAGTGATCATAGTGGCGAATTCATAAATACTGATTTCAAAAAGTTTTATGATGATAGTGGATATTACCACGAGTTTTCTTATCCTAGAACTCCTCAACAAAATGGTGTTGTAGAGCGAAAGAATCATATTCTAAACGAAATGGCTAGAGTCATGTTGAATCAACATAATCTTCCTAAATATGTTTAGCCAAAAGCTGTTAGTACAGCCTGTCATATTTTGAATATGGTGTTAATTTGTCCTATTTCGAAGAAACCCCTTATGAGTTGTGGTTTGGAAGGATTCTAAGTATTTCTTATTTTTAAGTTTTTGGATATCATTGTTTTATCCTGAACACCAATGACAACTTGGGTAAGTTCGACTCTAAGGCAGACGAAGGGATAGTTCTCGGTTATGCTGCCAAGAGTAAGGGATATAAATTTTTTAATAAAAGATCTATGATTGTTGAAGAATCAATTAACGTTACTTTTGATGAGCTCAATAGTCACAGATCTAGCGACAGTAACGATAAGGATGTGCAAAACAAAATCAAGTCACCAAAAGATATTGCTACCAACGAGAGCCATCTGGAAAGTCCACTAAAAAGAATGAAGTTCATGCTAAACCATCCACAGACACTCGTCATAGGTGAAGTATCCAAAGGAAAAAATACACGTTCTTCTACTAGAGATATAGCAGCAAATGTAGCAATTATTTTTAAAGTAGAACCTAAGACAGTAGAAGATGCTTTAATGATGAATTTTGGATTGATGTCATGCAAGAAAAACTGAATCAATTTGAGAGAAACCAAGTTTGGGAACTTGTTCCTAAATCTATTGGTAAATCGATAATTGGAACCAAATGAGTATTTCAAAATAAAATGAGTGAGGATGCACAAATTCTACGCAACAAAGCACGTCTAGTGGCACAAGGTTATAATCAATAAAATGAGATTGATTATGACGAGACATACGCTCATGTTGCTAGACTGTAAACCATTCACATGTTTTGTACATTTGCATGTTTTCATAAGTTCAAACTTTTTCAAATAGACGTGAAAAGTACATTTTTTAAAAACAGTCCCCTAGTTTTGAAGATTTTTAAAAAACTGATCACGTCTTCA
Source organism: Iris pallida (assembly GCA_029216955.1). Lineage (NCBI taxonomy): Eukaryota > Viridiplantae > Streptophyta > Magnoliopsida > Asparagales > Iridaceae > Iris > Iris pallida. The sequence goes on along the minus strand of JANAVB010025598.1, from coordinate 16,967,506 downwards.
AGCTTAAGAAAGTACTATGGACTCAAACAAGCACCGTGTGCTTGGTATGAACGCCTAAGTGCCTTCTTACTTGAAAATAGATTTTTAAACGGAAGAATTGATACAATTTCTATTATTTTTGGTTGTACTAACGAAAATCTTTGTCAAAATTTTGCTAAGTGTATGCAGAGTGAGTTTGAGATGAGTATGATGGGAGAGCTCAACTACTTTCTAGGACTTCAGATCAAACAGCACTCACAGGGAACATTCATCAACCAAGCCAAGTACATGATGAATTTACTGAAGAAGCATGACTTTGACAATGTGAAGCCTATCGAAACTCTAATGGCTACTTCAACTCGGCTTGACATTGATAAAAGTGGCAAACTAGTCGACCAACGTAAGTATCGTGGTATAATTGGTAGTTTATATTACTTAACTGCTAATCACCCTAATATTATGTTCAGTGTTTGTATTTGTGCACTATATCAAGCCAATCTTAAGAAATCATACCTATACACCATTAAGCGTATCTTTTGATACCTTAAGGGGACTTCTACAGTTGGCTTATGGTATCCCAAAACTATATTTTTTGACCTAATCGGTTATTCAGATGCTGATTTTGCTCGATGTTGATTTTGCTGGATGTAAAGTAGACCGTAAAAGTACCAGTAGTACGTGTCATTTTTTAGGAAAATCTTTAGTCTCCTGGTTTAGCAAAAAATAAAACTCTGTAGCACTATCAACAACTGAGGCTGAGTATATCGTCGTAGGACGTTGTTGTGCTTAGATTTTATGGATAAAGCAAACTCTAGAAGACTACAATCTATACTATATAAAGTTTCGCATTTATTGTGACAATAGTAGTACAATTAACTTGACTAAGAACCAATATGTCACCCACGCACAAAGCACATAGAAATTTATCATCATTTCTTGTGTGATCACCACCAACACGGGGACATATGCTTAGAATTTATTGACACAGATCATCAATTAGCAGATATTTTACAAAACCGCTAGTTGAAGACCGTTTCAATTATCTGCGACGAGAGATAGACATACTTGAATTTTCAGAGTCATAATATGTTATGATTAATAAAATTACTTAAAACTTGATATTCCTAGATTCAGTATATGAAATTATTTTGGGTACAAGCCGAAAGGGCCCTTATGTCATACAGACGTAAATAACCTAAAGCGACACGGTATATTAGTCTTCGGACTACCGCTAGCTGGAATTCGGCCCCTACAGCTAACCCAAAGTAATAGATTTAATTGAATCAAATAATTGGAAAGTTATTAAAGTACGTTTATTATTCATTATGCTTAAAATGAATAAAATTCGAGTAGTCGAACTCGGACAGAACTCGGTCCGAGTTCTGATCGAGTTTGGGCCGAACTCGGTCGACGTCTTTTATAATACAATAGTGTTTTCAGCCAGTCATAATTCTTTCTATTCATCATCTTCCTCAAATTTTAGCCGACCCGAGCACTCCAAACCGTAACCCTAGCTTTTGAAATCCCCTTCCAAAGCTTCAAACTTCGTCTTCCTCGGATCTAGCGGCTCAACAAAGGTGTTCTCCACTCTTTTCCATTGTCTATTTGGAGTATATCTCTTCTTTCTTCTCATTTCAATTCTTTGGCTCCCAAGCTCTTTCAAAGAAAGAAGAGAGATTTTACGACTTTCTCCTCCACTTCGGAGTACGAACCCGTTAATATGTTTGGTCCCGGTCGTCTTGACGATGATGAGAATTTTGACCCTAACCTATTTTCATCTTCGAAAATTTCGGTTTCTTGGTTTCACCAATTTTGATACCGAGAAATTTGCCCCGTAAAATTGATAAATTTTACTGTTCTATTTGAATATGCCTTTACTTTTGAAAACTTGGGACTCCAAGATTTTCTTGAGACTTCAATTGATATTTATGAAAATGTTGTGCGTATGTTTTATTGCAATTTGCAAGAAACATGTGACAACATTTATTCTTGTGTCGGAGGAAAAGAACTTGAGTTTAACTCGACTGACTTGAGTGAGTACTTTTATATGCTAGATAATGGCGAAGCTCTAGTCGATATAACCAAAGTTCAATTTCTTGATGATATGACCCTTGACTCTCTTAAGGCTGCTATGTGTCATCTGGGTCCGGTCCTTCAGTCTCGGTTGTATGTAAAGCACCTAAACCAGAAATTTTTTGACCTCCATCGCATTGTTTATTCTACGTTGATACCTAAGACATGATCTACTAATGAGGTCACGTTCTTAGAGATATCGACCATGTATCACATTCACTTTGGAGTCACTTTTTTTGTTCCCAAGACTATTATTGAAAACATCATTAGTTGTCGGAGGGCAAGCCGCAACCTTTTATACCCTATGCATCTTGAGGTGATCTTCCAGAGATTTGGAATCAAGTTAGACATATGTCATATTCCTGGGTCACCTTCTGAGCTGACTAGATATAGGAAGTACCCTCAGCCTCCACAACTATATGGTGCTGCTCCACCTCCACCTGATCCAGTCACAGTTCCAGTTGATGCTCCTGCTCCTGTCGCTCCTGGGCACTTTGACGTATTATTTCAGAGGTTCGATGCATTTGTCACTCTTCAGGGACAGAGGCACGAGACCTACATGACTCATTTTGATGCCTACATGACTCGATTCACCGATACTGAGTACCGTCACATTTCTCAGGCCCAGGTCTTGAGAAATAACATGGCGGACATTCAGTGAACTTTGGCGCATCATCCCTCAGCTCCAGCCCCTATCCTCCGACATACCGGCTTCGACGGACTGAGATTTGAGGATCATGCTACCTTCGCATTCTTCGATCCGACGTCTGCTTATGTTAATCCTTAAACTCCTACTCATTCTCCCGCTGATGATGCCGATGTTTGATTTTGGTCTTTTGGGCTTAGCTTTTTATGGACTTGTTCTAGTTTATGATGATCTCATATAGTGACACTTTTATTTATAGGTTGGACTATATAGTAGTTTCTATTTCAGCTTTAATTGGTTTATGCACTATGCACTCTTTATCAGCTATAGTTATTTAATGCTATCTTAGTTAATTCTATCTTTCATTTTGCTACTGCTGATGATCACACTTAGAAATTGCTGGCTTGTTAGTTCTTATAATCATTTTTTGGATACTACTCTACGTTTTTCTTTGTTATTGTTGGCTTCACAAATTATGCTGGAGCTATATTTTGAGTACATGACAAAGAGGGAAAAAGAGTTATACATAAAAATTTTGCGTTCAGAACAAGTCAGGTATATATTTCAAAGTTATATATATTTCGTTATATTTGGTATAGACTCAAAGTTTGGCAATTATCAAAATAGGAGAGATTGTTGGCCCATTAGCTAATGGTCACACCTGATTTTTATAATCAACGATAACTTTGGTCGATACGCAAAATATACAGACTACTACACGATACCCGGTTTCAAAAGATAAGTCTGTCTACGTCCTACTGCTACCTGCTACTTCAAAGCACATACATTGCATCATCATCAAAAGATCAATCGCACTGAAGACATGATCAAGACTTTTGATTCTATATTTTTCAATTTATTGAGTCTAGAAAATACTTGTGAGATTGATCAGGATTGATATTGGCTTAGGTTATTCTCAGTCCACATATCCAAATAAGCCTACGCATTTAATCCCTAAAGTCCACAACTCCAAAAAGACCAATGGTTATGCAAATTTGGCCCATTCATTTGAGTTCTGACCCAACAGAACTCTGGGCGAACTCTGACCGAGTTCGGTCCAAGTATTTTGAAAATCAGTTTCCACTAAATCTGCATCCAACGTTCGTTTGTGAGATTCATGCATCCGAACTCTGCCTGAGTTCGGTCAGCAAAAATACTTTAAGTAGAGAAGGATTTTCACATTTCCAAATCATTCATTCACTCTCTCTTCTCTATCTTTCTAAAGTGTTTTCAAACGAAAAAAAAGCTTTTAAATCTAGCCTAATACTACTTTTAGCCAAAGCCAGTACAGTTCTGTTTCAATCTAGAGTTTTTGTCCAGAAGAGTTATATCAGAGGTTGCAATTCAGAAAACTTTTCAATTTTTGAAATCACGTTTGTGGAGTTGGTCGTGCGCTCGTCACCAAAGTGCAGTATTGTAAAAGACTACAAGCTCTCATTTAGTTTGTGAATAGTAGATTAACATCGAGCAAGAGTATTCGAGACTGGAGTAGTCCTCTCAAAGGAAGACCAATATACATCGATGTGTCACTGAGTTTAATTCTCTGATCTCTTACTTTAGTGCATTAATTCACTGTCTTATATCTGCCATAGTTTTATAACTAAGTTTTTTTAAGTGGTGATTATTTTCGTTACATATGTACACACTCTATTCACCCACCTCTAGAGGTGCTCAACGGTCCTATAGAGGTTCCTCATAATTAATTAATTAATTAATTAATCCTTTGTAAATCCATATTGACTATATATTGGAGGGTTAATGATCCAGTCAACTAGAAAGGCTCTTGTGCACTTCTAGTTCTCTCCGTATATTTACTAATTTATTCGAGTATAGGAAAGAAGAGACTATTTTTCTTAGTGTCCAATGCTATGTTTGTGTGGGTTTTTTTTGGGGGGGGTGTATTTATTATTGTGGCAGAAGGGGATTCAGCGAGTAAATGGCAATCTAACAAAGTTGATATAATAATTCTCTTACAGACTACAGAGTACAAATAAATGATTTGACAAAGCTTAATGTCACGTCCCAGAACCAGAATACTGGAGAGCGGGGGACAGACACAATCATCTACGTACATCGAAGTGCAACCCACCTCGCAATACGGTGGTTGTCTAGATGCATGAGGGTTAAACTACAATCCATCAGTCTCTAAGGTTTGGAACAAGCCTAGTGTCTCAATCTCAAGCAAGCAAATAAATGTACAAGATGTTAGATCATCAGACATACAAAATAAGGCATCCCAAACATTACATATTCAGATGATCATGAAGCTAGTCATACAAAATACGAAGACTAGCAAGAATTAAAGTTATACATGATCAACCCTAGGATTTGTCAATCATGACACAGCCCTTAGGCAGACAGAATATAAGTTTCAACACGAGCTAACACTTTCTCGACGGCTAAACGCCTCAAAAGAATAATTTTACAATAGAGTGGAAGAGCAAAATAAGAAACCCACTCATTACCAGGGTTGCGTCTAGTGTTCACCATCTGGCTTGAAGGCAGGTAGATCCTCGGGTGCTACTCCAAAATCTGGTCATACAAAACCAGCTGGATCAGACCCCAGAAAGAGCAAGTGCCACAAGGAAGGCTTCACTTAGGAACTAAAACTAGCAGGTTAATAAACAGAAGATATAAATAATGAACATGATTAAGTAGCAAGAAGACAGGTTAGAATAAAATAAGAGCTTACATTATGAAAACATATAACATCCAATTTTTCAGATGAGGGTAATTTTAAAATTTTATAATTATAATTATTATTTATTGATATTTATTTCATATTATAATTTTTGGTGATTTTTTAATTATTTTTAAACTATTTAAAATCATGACATGTGATTTGGTGTTTTGTTAAGTGTAACCCTAGAGATAGTTTGACCTAGAGCCTAGCCATGTGATTGGGGTATTTCATTTATCATTTTTAGCTTGAGGATATTTTGCTCATTTTGAATTAATTGAATTTATTATATATCCATTTGGAATTTAATATAATTAATGGGATGGTGTGATTTTAATATCATTGGTTGATTGCCTTGTGTTGTGTTTAGCCTAACCTAGAATTGACCTAACCTAGATTAGTCCTAGTTAGTCATGGTTAGACTAAGTTAGATTTGGGATTGGTCATGGTTAGCCATGGCTAGTCATGATTTGTGATTTTGGCTAGTTATTAGTCATAATGATTAGTTATGACTAGTGATAGGCTACCTAGGTTTCATCTAGCCATTGATTTGTCTAAATTGATGGAGAACCCTTGGATCAAACCTAGCCCTAGATTTTAGGGCAGCCATCTTGGGATTCCCCCTATTTAATCCCTCCCAAAAACCCTTGCCTCCTTTATCCATTCTCATTTCTCAAGAACAAGGTGAGCTCCAACTTCATTCACTCATAACTTCTTCATTTCTCATCCTTTTTCAACCAAACTTTTTGCATTGTAACCTAACCATCTCTCTCTTGCTGTCCATGGAGGTAGAGGACTGTTTTAGGGATCAAATTATGCTCGGACTAGAGTAGAAGGGGACTGTCATTTCAGTTTTTGGAGATAGGAGAAACCCATTGGTAACCTCTTAAACCCCATCTAAACTATTGATTTATCATCATAGATGCATAGACCTAGGTCCCCCTAGCTTCGGGTAGGATCTGAACCCAACATGTGTCAGATACGTGTCCGTATTGGACAGGTATCAGTGTGCATTCGTAGGTGTTCGACGAAATACCACAGTGGAGATTTCGTTCTTATTTTCTATTTTTGTTTGAATAGGAAATTAAGTTTTTAGGTCGCTTATGGGTTTCTGTTGGATTGGACACATTTTGTGTCGTGTCCGGGTCGTACTGGACCCGTGGATACGCCCGGCGCGTACGCGGTTGGCTGCCCTGCTACCCGCGTGTCCGTGTGGCTATTATAGGAGTCGTGGACACTTGATTTTGGACACGAAGCTAGGGGCGTTGTCTGACCCGACACCCCCAAAGTCTCGTGTCCATTGGTATTGTGTCGGGTGAGTTAGGACAAGCGCACGGGTTCATAGCTGTGCAGTGTCCTGTGCAGTGCAGTGTTCGTGCGAGTTTGGACACGTTTGAGTCTTGTTGTGGACACGACACTGGGTGTATATCACGTGCACATATAGTAGGTTAATTACCAACCCTTAGCCTCTAATATTAATGTGTTTTTCATATTTGAAATTGAGTTTCCCATTTATCACTGATACATAGTTCAGAATTCCTAATTTCTTAATGTTTACTCCCAATTTCAAAATGTTTTAATCAATGTAAATTGTCATGTTAGAACCTGGGCATGTGTAATAATATCTGCTAGATTAGGTTCTCATGATAGCTTGGGTTTTGCACCTTGTTTTAGGATTTGGACAATGGATTGGATGTTTCATGTATGGCTGATACTCGGTTCAGTCTCCTAAATTCTAGGGACTTAATCCCTATTAAATCTGATTTTAAATTGATGTTTAAGTGTCTTGATTGATCCTACATGAATAATGGTTCATGTTAGATAGGTTTTACACATTAAATTAGGTTTTATGATTCATAAATGGATTTTGTCATGTGAGATGGGACTATATGTATTGACTGATACTTACCTTCAGTTGTGATTTGATTTTCATTTCCCTTTCTTCAAACTGAATTCGAAAGTGTGTATTGACTGGGATATTGAATTGTCATTTTGATTTTATATACGTATTGGTACACATTGGTTTGGGTTGGCTAGTAGTTACATGACACTGTCTTGATTTCCCTTTCTTCAAACTGATTTCGAAAGTGTGTATTGATTGATATATATCAAACTGAGAATTGATTTCCATTCCTCTCCTTAAACCAAATGTTTAATGTTAATTCTCATACTTTGTATTGGTTTTGTTTTCATTGTTGAATGATGGATTGGTTTATTAATTCCCTGTCAACTGTTTCAATAGTAAACTGTCAATTTAATTTGACTTGATTCCAAAACCTGAGAATTAAGTTCATTCTTTTTTAAAAAACTGATTTTTATGATTCTTAGACTTAATGTTTAATCCCATTTACACATTGCTAGTTCACTATTAGTTATGTTGCATTTCAAATGGTTGCAATGGGATGTTGGATTCGAATTTGAGTTGGAAAGTTTGTACTGTCATTTGCATAAAACTGTGATTTATTTCCTGCTATTGAATCCCTGTTTAGGAACTAATATTAAATTCCTTCTTAAAACTGAGATTCGAATTTGGGATTGTTATTTGATCTGTCACATGGGTTCCAAAACCTGGGAATAGGTTTCATTGGTATATTAGTAACTGTTAGTTTTAGGAACTGAGAATTGATTTCCTTTCCTTAAGTTGTTTTGGATGATATTAGCCATGATTAATTTACTGTTTGTTAACATCAACTATCATTTGATTCACCTATATAAACTGTCATTGACTTCTCCTTTTACTGTCAATATTTAGCTCCCTGTGGTTATTAGAAACTGAATTTGATTCATTGATTAAACTGTCATTGAGTTCTTTCATTCCTGTCAAACTAAGTTTGATTTCTCTTTCTAAAAACTGATTTGAATATGGCCATGCTTAAGCTTGTGTATTCTATAGTTCACTGTTAATGGATTATGTAAAGGGGATTCGAATTTGGTTGGGTAGTAGTGTGTTAACTGTCAATTGATTCCTGGAAATTACTCATATTGATTGTTAATGCTAAGTTAACTGTGGAGTCATGCATGTTTCCTTTAATGTCAACTCCTATTCCCACATGACACTGCCACACAGGTCTTTAAAACCTGAGAACAGGGTTATTTGGTTCATGTGAACTGCTAGTTAGGTTTCAATTGGTATATTGAACTGTCAAGTAGTCTCCTTGGTTAACTGTCATCTTCTTTTCCTGGAAACTCATTATCTTTTGATTCAAATGCTTTGACACTCACTGATTTACTGCCACTATTGACTCATATACACACACAGGAACTGTCATGACCCGCACCCGCTTTTCCGGATACGAGACGTGTCCAAGCCAGCCTACGCCGCAGAGTCGACGGTAGAACGCTGTCAAGCCCGCAAAAAAATAAATGCTCAAAAATAAACTTTATTGCTCATTCACATTTCTAAATTTATTACAATATTTACAATATTTATATTTGAAGGAAAATACAATGTTTTCACAATATAGAAAAGACAGCTAGTTCCACTATCTAAGTCGACCTCAGCATACCCATGTCTTCCCAGTGCTAAGAGTGATCGCGGCTAAACCTGAAAATGTTGGTTTTCAGTCAGGAATGAAACAAGTACACAAACCGACGGCAATACGAAAACACAATAGAATTAACAAGACATGAAAATAACATATGAAAGATAAAAACTAGAAGGTAACTGATGACATGGCACGATAGAGAAGAAAAGGGAAATAAATAAAAGACAACTACCTATGTGGTGTGAAATATCTGTTTCGACATGTGAACGGCAAGGGGATAAATCTGGCACCTGCACGTGTCGTGTACCGGTGCTATTGTTCATGAATAGACATCATAGGGATAGTTCTGGGTAGTCCACATGTCTACTAAGATATTTCCCCTCCCGACTACTCCGTGTGATGAGCGTGTCAACAAGCAGTAAGATATATGTATGAACATGAAATGTATAGACTACTATGAATTGAAAAGCAATCAGAGGGTGTACTTGCCTGTACTCCTTTTCTGGTGAAACAGATAATACCGTTGCGTCCAAAATAGTCCGATTGCTAGGGTCGATGTGAAGGAGTCCAAAGTTGGCAAAGGAAGTATGAATACCATCAGTCACGATAAAATTAATCTAAGAGGAAAATTGCTTAGGTAAAGTAATTTTATATTTAATCTTCTTAGAAAAATATTTAGAAAAATGTTTATAACTTATTTGGAAATTATTATATTTTTAAAACTATTATTCAAAATATTTAAATAACTATTTTTGGAAAACTATAGAGAAATCATATAAAATTTATAATTTAACTAGATAGAAAAATATTATAATAATATTTTTTTGGGTCAAATCTACATTAAATACCATGAAAAGTATAATAAAATTTAACTTGAAAATAGCTAGCAAATACTTGAATACTATTTTATTTAGATCCAATACAATCTGAAATAGTTGTAGGGCCAAGCCAAAACCATATACTTTTATTAAAGATATCACTTATAATTTTTATAAATATATATTATTAACAACCATATTGATAGATTAATGCTAACAAATACAATACATAATAACAATATATAATGTACATTTACAAATATTTATACTATTTTTCTTTTTCAGAATAATATATTAATAATAGCAAACCACCAATTCTAATAATATTAATATTAATATCTACAACCTATTTCATCCACTCTTGTTACTAGTCATTAAATCCCGGTCATTAACTCAGACAGAGAAAGACATTGAAGGGATAGGGATTGGTTAAAAGTAAGAGGAGCAACTCCTGTGAGCGGAGGCTTCTCAATTTTATTTGATGATAAAGTAATAATAAAATACTAGGAAAACATTACTTTCCTTTCATTTCACTCCTACAAAACACTAAATTTGAGGGGAACCCTATTCATTGCTGCTATTCCCATCAATTATTAAGTAGTTACTAAACTAATAAAAGATAAAAGAAGAGTCAGGAATACAATAGATGAAAGGGGACAGGGAGAGAGAGAGATGTCACGACCCGCACCCACTGTGAGGGTACGAGAACGTAACAACGCCCAGCCTACACCACAGTGTCGGCGGTAGAACGCTGTTCTAGGTCATAAACTATAAATAGCATAATATGAATACTCTCTATAAGGAGGCCAACACAGAGGTACAACTCAATCACAATCTAAGGTAGAATATAGCACGATGAAATAGATAAGAAATCCCCAACTGAGGTACAACAGAAATAAAATACAAGTCTCAACATCTACTAGTCTCAATATCTCATAATATACAACTCTGGAAATAAGACAACAATTAAACATGAAAAGAGAACAGACTAAGCTAACTACGCTATGCAAGGGTGCCATCCTCAGCAGCTGCCTGAACCTCCCCAGGGGTCCAGGTCGCGAGTGTCATCTAGGCAAGCTCCAAGGTAAGGGGTACAGGGTTCCTCATCATCCTCTGTAAAATTTTCAACAGGTCCAGTCAGGACGGGAGCGAGCACAATACATCTCACGCAGATCATAACAGGTTAGAAAATATAAACGTGCAAGAGAGTACGATACATGAAACTGAAAGAAGATACATGATGCAAACAGGAAGAGAACTGTAATAGAAATATCTACTATAAGTAGAGAGCTACCAGTGACTAGTGATTCAGAGTACAAAGTCGACATGTGAACGGCTTGATTTGTACATGGCTATACTAAAGAGGTGTACATGGCTATTCTACTTTGGAATTGTTCACATGACTATTTATACTCTCCCAAGCCCCAATCAATACACAAGGATCCAGACAGGTTATGTTACGCACATGATTTTCATATGAAGCCCAGAGATTGGTATACATGAAGTATTCACGAGGCTCAGAGAACTGAGTGCACATGAATTCCACACGAAGGCCCACGAAGGGTGCACATGAAGTATAGGTTATACATAAGATTCATGGGAAACACGACCGATCATGATAGCACATGAGAGTACACAAGCAAGCACGAACGAGCATGAAGCACATAATAAACATGGATAACATTAGAGCGAGGAATACACGATGTACATGAAACACATGACACAATGTATCCGATGCTCCCGAGGGGGATAACATCTCAAGTAAGGATCCATATAGTACCAATCCATGATAATGTCGTGACAGCATCAAATAAGGTAAACTAGAGCAGAAATATAATTCTAAACAAGTTATGAAATGATCAGAGAATGTACTCGCCTGTATCTGAATGTCTGAAGTAAATGTACTGTCCGAGATGAGGTAACTGACTCCTAGTTAGAGCAACACAACTCAAGATGTACACAGGAAATGATAAATATAATCTACAATGCATCTGCATGCTGTCTAGGTCAAACTAGACTAAAGTCGACACTTGGTCAACTCCAGTCAACTAGACTAGTCAAACTAGGTCAACTAGGTCAAGTCCTAGCCCAAACAAGTCAAACAAGTCTCACTAGGCCTAACCAAGTCTAATCTAGCAATCACACACCAATCACAAGGATATACAAGCCAACTCAAGCCACACAATCTAATATAGGATACCTATATTGACCTATCTAGGCTCCTATTCACATATTAGATACATACATTATATGGCAATATATATACATATATATATTGATACACACACATGTGTTATATAATATAACTTGAATATATAACCTATAGGCTAATGTATATACCATACAACACTATATAACAAAACCTATACATATGCATATGCAGAGAGAGAGGGACACATGAACATGTGTCCAAGTGTATGTGTGTGTGTGTCATGAGACATAGGCATGTGTATGTGACAGTTAGTGTAATGATACATGAGGGTGTGATGTGTATAGGACTTGTGTGTGAATGAATGGCATGAGGATGTGTGAATCATGAGTGTGTGTGTGTTTAAGGCTATGTGTGTACATAGGTTAGTGAGTATTTAAGTGTCATAGAGTGTGCTAGAGAGTGGCAGTGTTAGGGATGTAATAGTGTATGTGTGGGTGAGTGTCCTGTGAGTGAGTGAGCAAAATATGTTTGTGTGTGTGTGACTGTCACCTGAGAGTGTGAGGGAAAGTGTGTAAGAGTGTTGTGTGCAGGAAAAAAAAGTACAGAACAGTGAAAGGAAAAGGAGGAAAGTGTGTGTGTTATGCACTAAAAGGGGGTGCCTTAGTCTGTGTGTGTCATGTAAAACCATACATATAAATTCTCAGATTTCAACCTACAGTTCCAACATTCTCAGGTATTAATGAAACATGGATTTCAGGTGATAGTTAAGAACCAATCTCAGGAATTTCAGATTAGCAATAAATAAAACCATGTGTTCCAGGAATTCAAACAACCCATGACTGTTCTTGTTTAGTTTGTGTCTGTGTGTGTTAACACCCTTCACAGGAATTCTAAAATGAACCAACACCTATTGAATCAACAAAAATCAAAGTTAACAACCAACAGTTATCCACAATCTCCCCACACTCAAATCCCATTCCAAATGTAAAAACAAATCAGGTTTCAGGAAAACAGAGGATGGGTCATGCCATTCTCAGATTTTTAGAGTTTCTCAGGTTTACACATTCTCAGGACATTGTAAAACTGTTTTCATGAAACTAATTCCCCAAACAAATCTTTTCATGATTAAAACTAACATTGGACTAAATGTGTGTAACAAGGAGGGGATAAAGTGAGGAATAAAACTGGGATTCACAGTGTGTGTGTGTGTGTAAGAGGAACCCAACCCAAAATATACATAGGTTTCAGTCTTCCTAAATTGACAGGAAAACCAAACCAACTCCAAAATCACAACCCCATTGCAAAACAAAATCAAAACTAGTCCAACAACTAACTTATTAGTTAACAATTATGTGGGTGAGCCAAATTAACAGTTAATATCACAAGACAGGAAAGAATATGAAATCAAAATTTGGAAATACACATTCAGCCAATGGTATCAGTCAAGTATCAGGTTTTTAGGGAAATTCATGGTTTCAAAATCAAATAACCATAAAAAATTGCAATCTAAACTACTCATCACTTACTACATATGTAGGTGGGTCTGAACTAAACATTAAATCAGCATTAAACCAAGAAAAATGCAGTTTAAAACCCAAGGAAAACTGAACAGTGAGGTGGTGTCAGTGTGTATCAGATTTTTTGAGATTAACATGAATTCGAACCTACATAATCCACAAAATCACAATTGGTGAGTTGGTAAAACAAGACACATATGTACACGTGTCATAGAGTCCTTTCGTGTCCAACCAAATGGACACGAACGTGTCCAAAATCAAAACAAACATGTGGTGTGCACACAGTGTACATGACCCTCGTGTAGGGGTTTCAAGTCGTCGTGGACACAGCACACGACACGTGTGACCACGTGGTCATGTCCACGTGTAGACCACGTGTCAGGATACACGTTAGACACCCTGTGAGGTGTCCACGTGGTGTCTACAGCGAACACGAGACCGCGAGTTGCGCATGTCTGTGCGTGCTCATGCGCCCGCGCGCGACAGCGCGCGGCCACTGCGGCCCCGATTTCTCAGTGCACAGCCCACGAGAAGCTCCCAAGCTTTGGGAGCTTGGTGGCAGACATTGCCCCAAGTTTCCCCCAAAATTTGAGGACACGACGTGTCCTGTGTCCAGAGAAATGGACCCCGTGATGCAGGACACGGCCTACGGGCCCGTGCTGCGTGTCCACACGAAATACACGACACACAAGGACACGAAACACAAGGACACCTTCACAAAAATTGATACTCTCACCTAGATCTACAAATCCATGAAATTACTTTTCAAAAATACGAAAATTAAGTCCTGAGGCATTTCTACAAACACCTAGGTATCCTATTGGATACGTGTCCGATACGGACACGAAACAGACACAAAACTTAGCAAAACCTATACCAACAGAGAGAGGACACCTAGGGCTTCCTAACCTTGCAAAGAAATCAAAATTTGGTGGAGAGAATAGGGATTTACCTATAGGTTTGAAATGGCTCAAAAAGCCCCAAAGTGAGTTGTTCCTCAAGCTACCCAAACTCTTCCAAATTGCCCCTTCCCTGGAATTCTCACCATAGTCATCAAAAACACAAAGATTAGAATCTATTGCAAGAAATTAGGAAGAAAAAGGAGTTGAAATGGAGGAGTTATGGATTGGGGAAGAAAGGGTTTTACCTCTATTTTCAACTTGCTATTTTCTAAGGAGGCTAGCCCTAAGTTTGAGGAGACATTAACTAGGAGTGTGGATCCCTAGGTGGCTGTCATAAATGCTAGGGTTAGGGTTTAGTTAGTTGGGCCATGGGCCTCCCTCTCTAAGTCAAGTTACATCTAAGTTTCTAAGGGCCCATTCTCAAAAATCAATTCTCATGACTAAAACTCCCATTTGATTTCTAACTTGATAATTTCTACCCTCAACTTAAGTTAACCATCCTACTTATCCCATGGGTTAAGTCTAAGCTTCTAGGTTAGGCTTCACTAGGCTAAAACCCATCATAGCACATAACACTTATTTAAATAATAATTAAAATCACACAAATTCCAATGAGTCATAAATAATTCAATTAAATCCTAAAATGACCAAAATATCCTCTAGGCTAAAATGTACTAATTTAAACATCCCAATCACATGGCTAGGCTCTAGGTCAACAGTCTCCAAGGTTACACAGCCAAACACCAAAATCATAAGTCATGATTTTAAAATAGTTTTAAAATGATTAAAAATCAATAAAAATCATGGAAAATTTTAAATACCATAATTAAATAAATTAAAATATAAAATTTCAAAATTACCCTCATTTTAGAAAACTGGGTGTTACAAGTCTACCCATCTTAGAAAAATTTTGTCCTCGAAATTAAAATGGTAGTTGTCCTTCTAGGTCAAACACCCCCACAATCAAAGTCTCAAACATACCGTCAGATAATCATATGCGTTTGTCCAAAATCATGATACTCAGAATTTTCGTCATGCTAGTGAGCAAGGCTACGATAATCACAGAGTCCTCGACTAAGGCACATACCTCTAGAATCATGGTATTTAAAATTTTTGCATTGCCGCATGCTTGGCAGCGAAAACCTTAAATTCCCACACCCGAGAAATACGTCCTAAATCTGACTATATATCCTCACTATGCCAGCTAACACGACTATCGAAGATTCTACATTCCATAACTGGGTGACCTAGCCCATATGATTCATCTCAGAAGAAAATCAAACATAACACAAGAACAACATGACAAAATTGATAAATCAACAAGGAGCAGAGAGAATCGAAATCTCAAGGCAGTTATAAGAGGCAACTGCAGAAATGGAATCAAGGAACGGAACCTGCAACTAGATCTCCAACGGCCTGAGCATCCTCGACTGTCCTGGCAAAAGATCGCCCCCGCTGGCCTCCCCTGGCCTGCTGCTGATGCTGCATGTACCTCTGCTGCTGAGTTGGTAAGGGTAATCCCATCTGCTGGTCTACCGGAGCCCTAGCACCTGCTCCCTGAACTGTCTGTCCTGATGACTCGGGGCACTCTCTCAGACGATGATCGGATCCTCCGCAAAGCAAACACCTGCCCAACCTCTTCCGGCATTCGCCCCAACCATGCCCTGGTCTCTTACAGAAGGGACAAATAATAACGAGCTGCTGCTCCGGGGCCTGCTGCTGCCTCTGTGGCTGCTGTGTCTGCTGAAGGGGTACACGGTCCTGAAACTGCCGCTGCTGAAGGTAGACCCTCGGCTGCTGATACTGATGCTGGAACTGCTACTGAATCTGCAACCGGGGCACCTGCTGCTGAATTTATAGGTGGGGCCTCTTAGCCGGTCCCGCACTGCCACTAGCTCTTTGAGTATCTCGCATCCTCTTCTCCTTCAGCCCAAGATCGTCCTCCGCTGTCATGGCTCCTATCAGAATCTGCTCGAAAGTGGCGTCGCGGTCGCTCTTGGTATATGACTTGATCTCTCCGATCAAACCCCTGCAGAACCTCCTCGCCTTCCCGACCTCGATAAGATCCTTGATGAATCTGCTCAAACGGCTGAATTCTCCAGCGTACTCCTCAACGGTCTGGTTCTCCTGAACCAAACTCTCGAACTGCGCCTCCAAAGCATGGAGTGTGGTATCGGGAAAGAATTTCTCTTTGAACAGTTTCTTGAATGCTGCCCAAGTCTGACCGGCTGTACCAACCCTCGGTTCCGTCTGGTACCAGGTACGGGCCAAGTCCTGCATCTGACTGGCGGCTGCCTCGATCTGTAATCCTGCTCGTATCTATGCCAATCGAAATATCTCCTCAATGTGCTCTATCCAATCGTCAGCGTATATGATGCCCTCTGTACCCTTGAAGTCTCAGGGTCCCATCTTCTTGAAGGAATGGATGTCTGGAGTCCTCGGCTGATACGGCTGCATCTGGCCTCCCTGTGGCTGAGCAGCCACCAGCTCCACTGTCGTCCTAACCAACTGGTGAGTATCTTGTATGCTCTGTCGGATATCAGCAGACTGGCTCTGCTGAATCTGTTGCTGAAACTCAATGAATCGTTGGAAGAGGGTAAACATCTGAGCCGCATCTACTGTCCCTGAAGGTATTTGCTGCTGGTACATATCTGGAATAACAGGGAAAGACCTCCGGACAGGTGGAGGTGCACTCCTAAAAGCTGCAGAAGCTCCTATATGAGCAGAAATAGGGGGTGATGTGGTCCCAGCGTCCACGATCAGGCGAGTGGTGGTAGGCCTCTCACCAGCGTCTGCTGGGCCAGAGCGATGCGATCGTGTCTCAATCACCATCCTGGAGACAGATCAAACAAGGAATCAATACTGAGATAGAATCGATAATTCAAGGGAGGACAGTCATCCAAGGAAGCAAATTTTCAACAGAAATTTAGATAGCAGGAATCCAGTTAAGAGTTTTTCCTAATGTGATTGAGTACCTCAAAAATATCCTAATCCTACTGCAGGCTGTAGTGGTACTCTAGTTCGAATACCACTATACAAACTTGACCTGCATGGGCCCACTAAAAATGTGTCACGACCCGCACCCACTATGAGGGTACGAGAACGTAACAACACCCAGCCTACGCCGCAGTGTCGGCGGTAGAACGTTGTTCTAGGTCATGAACTATAAATAGCATAATATGAATACTCTCCATAAGGAGGCCAACACAGAGGTACAACTCAATCACAATCTAAGGTAGAATGTAGCACGATGAAATAGATAAGAAATCCCCAACTGAGGTACAACAGAAATGAAATACAAGTCTCAACATCTACTAGTCTCAATATCTCTAAAATATACAACTCTGGAAATAAGACAACAACTAAACATGAAAAGAGAACAGACTAAGCTAACTACGCTATGCAAGGGTGCCATCCTCAGCAGCTGCCTGAAC
The DNA here is from genome assembly GCA_029216955.1 of Iris pallida. Taxonomy (NCBI): domain Eukaryota; kingdom Viridiplantae; phylum Streptophyta; class Magnoliopsida; order Asparagales; family Iridaceae; genus Iris; species Iris pallida. The sequence goes on along the minus strand of JANAVB010025598.1, from coordinate 16,949,820 downwards.
CTTTCCAGGGGTCCAGGTCGCGAGTGTCATCTAGGCAAGCTCCAAGGTAAGGGGTACAGGGTTCCTCATCATCCTCTGTAAAATTTTCAACAGGTCCAGTCAGGACGGGAGCGAGCACAATACATCTCACGCAGATCATAACAGGTTAGAAAATATAAACGTACAAGAGAGTACGATACATGAAACTGAAAGAAGATACATGATGTAAATAGGAAGAGAACTGTAATAGAAATATCTACTATAAGTAGAGAGCTACCAGTGACTAGTAATTCAGAGTACAAAGTCGACATGTGAACGGGTTGATTTGTACATGGCTATACTAAAGAGGTGTACATGGCTATTCTACTTTGGAATTGTTCACATGACTATTTATACTCCCCCAAGCCCCAATCAATACACAAGGATCCAGACAGGTTATGTTACGCACATGATTTTCACATGAAGCCCATAGATGGGTATACATGAAGTATTCACGAGGCTCAGAGAACTGAGTGCACATGAATTCCCCACGAAGGCCCACGAAGGGTGCACATGAAGTATAGGTTATACATGAGATTCATGGGAAACACGACCGATCATGATAGCACATGAGAGTACACAAGCAAGCACGAACGAGCATGAAGCACATGATAAATATGGATAACATTAGAGCGAGGAATACATGATGTACATGAAACACATGACACAATGTATCCGATGCTCCCGAGGGGGATAACATCTCAAGCAAGGATCCATATAGTACCAATCCGTGATAATGTCGTGACAGCATCAAATAAGGTAAACTAGAGCAGGAATATAATTCTAAACAAGTTATAAAATAATCAGAGAATGTACTCGCCTGTATCTGAATGTCTGAAGTAAATGTACTGTCCGAGATGAGGTACCTGACTCCTAGTTAGAGCAACACAAGTCAAGATGTACACAGGGAATGATAAATATAATCTACAATGCATCTGCATGCTGTCTAGGTCAAACTAGACTAAAGTCAACACTTGGTCAACTCCAGTCAACTAGACTAGTCAAACTAGGTCAACTGGGTCAAGTCCTAGCCCAAACAAGTCTAACAAGTCTCACTAGGCCTAACCAAGTCTAATCTAGCAATCACACACCAATCACAAGGATATACAAGCCAACTCAAGCCACACAATCTAATATAGGATACCTATATTGACCTATCTAGGCTCCTATTCACATATTAGATACATACATTATATGGCAATATATATACATATATATATATATATTGATACACACACATGTGTTATATAATATAACTAGAATATATAACCTATAGGCTAATGTATATACCATACAACACTATATGACAAAACCTATACATATGCATATGCAGAGAGAGAGGGACACATGAACATGTGTCCAAGTGTATGTGTATGTGTGTCATGAGACATAGGCATGTGTGTGTGACAGTTAGTGTAATGATACATGAGGGTATGATGTGTATAGGACTTGTTTGTGAATGAATGGCATGAGGATGTGTGAATCATGAGTATGTGTGTGTGTGTGTTTAAGGCAATGTGTGTGCATAGGTTAGTGAGTATTTAAGTGTCATAGAGTGTGCTAGAGGGTGGCAGTGTTAGGGATGTAATAGTGTATGTGTGGGTGAGTGTCATGTAAGTGAGTGAGCAAAATATGTATGTGTGTGACTGTCACCTGAGAGTGTGAGGAAAAGTGTGTAAGAGTGTTGTGTGCAGGAAAAAAAGTACAGAACAGTGAAAGGCAAAGGAGAAAAGTGTGTGTGTTATGGACTAAAAGGGGGTGCCTTAGTCTGTGTGTGTCATGTAAAACCATACATATAAATTCTCAGATTTCAACCTACAGTTCCAACATTCTCAGGTATTAATGAAACATGGATTTCAGGTGATAGTTAAGAACCAATCTCAGGAATTTCAGATTAGCAATAAATGAAACCATGTGTTCCAGGAATTCAAACAACCCATGACTGTTCTTGTTTAGTTTGTGTCTGTGTGTGTTAACACCCTTCACAGGAATTCTAAAATGAACTAACACCTATTGAATCAACACAAATCAAAGTTAACAACCAACAGTTATCCACAATCTCCCCACACTCAAATCCTATTCCAAATGTAAAAACAAATCAGGTTTCAGGAAAACAGAGGATGGGTCATGCCATTCTCAGATTTTCAGATTTTCTCATGTTTACACATTCTCAGGACATTGCAAAACTGTTTTCATGAAACTAATTCCCCAAACAAATCTTTTCATGATTAAAACTAACATTGGACTAAATGTGTGTAACAAGGAGGGGATAAAGTGAGGAATAAAACTGGGATTCACAGTGTGTGTGTGTAAGAGGAACCCAACCCAAAATATACATAGGTTTCAGTCTTCCTAAATTGACAGGAAAACCAAACCAACTCCAAAATCACAACCCCATTGCAAAACAAAATCAAAACTAGTCCAACAACTAACTTATTAGTTAACAATTATGTGGGTGAGCCAAATTAACAGTTAATATCACAAGGCAGGAAAGAATATGAAATCAAAATTTGGAAATACACATTCAGCCAATGGTATCAGTCAAGTATCAGGTTTTTAGGGAAATTTATGGTTTCGAAATCAAATAACCATCAAAATTGCAATCTAAACTACTCATCACTTACTACATATGTAGGTGGGTCTGAACTAAATATTAAATCAGCATTAAACCAAGAAAAATGCAGTTTAAAACCCAAGGAAAACTGAACAGTGAGGTGGTGTCAGTGTGTATCAGATTTTTTGAGATTAACATGAATTCGAACCTACATAATCCACAAAATCACAACTGGTGAGTTGGTAAAACAAGACACACATGTACACGTGTCATAGAGTCCTTTCGTGTCCAACCAAATGGACACGAACGTGTCCAAAATCAAAACAAACATGTGGTGTGCACACAGTGTACATGACCCTCGTGCAGGGGTTTCGAGTCGTCGTGGACACAGCACACGACACGTGTGACCACGTGGTCATGTCCACGTGTAGACCACGTGTCAGGATACACGTTAGACACCCTGTGAGGTGTCCACGTGGTGTCTATAGCGGACACGAGACCACGAGTTGCGCGTGTCTGTGCGTGCTCAGCCGCCCGCGCGCGATAGCGCGCGGCCAGTGCGGCCCCGATTTCTCAGTGTACAGCCCACGAGAAGCTCCCAAACTTTGGAAGCTTGGTGGCAGACATTGCCCCAAGTTTCCCCCAAAATTTGAGGACACGACGTGTCCTGTGTCCAGAGAAATAGACCCCGTGATGTAGGACACGGCCTATGGGCCCGTGCTGCGTGTCCACACGAAATACACGACACACAAGGACACGAAACACAAGGACACCTTCACAAAAACTGATACTCTCACCTAGATCTACAAATCCATGAAATTACTTTTCAAAAATATGAAAATTAAGTCCTATGAGGCATTTCTACAAACACCTAGGTATCCTATTGGATACGTGTCCGATACGGACACGAAACAGACACAAAACTTAGCAAAACCTATACCAACAGAGAGAGGACACCTAGGGCTTCCTAACCATGCAAAGAAATCAAAATTTGGTGGAGAGAATAGGGATTTACCTATAGGTTTGAAATGGCTCAAAAAGCCCCAAAGTGAGTTGTTCCTCAAGCTACCCAAACTCTTCCAAATTGTCCCTTCCATGGAATTTCTCACCATAGTCATCAAAAACACAGAGATTAGAATCTATTGCAAGAAATTAAGAAGAAAAAGGAGTTGAAATGGAGGAGTTATGGATTGGGGAAGAAAGAATTTTACCTCTATTTTTAACTTGCTATTTTCTAAGGAGGCTAGCCCTAAGTTTGAGGAGACATTAAATAGGAGTATGGATCCCTAGGTGGCTGTCATAAATGCTAGGGTTAGGGTTTAGTTAGTTGGGCCATGGGCCTCCCTCTCTAAGTCAAGTTACATCTAAGTTTCTAAGGGCCCATTCTCAAAAATCAATTCTCATGACTAAAACTCCCATTTGATTTCTAACTTGATAATTTCTACCCTCAACTTAAGTTAACCATCCTACTTATCCCATGGGTTAAGTCTAAGCTTCTAGGTTAGGCTTCACTAGGCTAAAACCCATCATAGCACATAACACTTATTTAAATAATAATTAAAATTACACAAATTCCAATGAGTCATAAATAATTCAATTAAATCCTAAAATGACCAAAATACCCTCTAGGCTAAAATGTACTAATTTAAACATCCCAATCACATGGCTAGGCTCTAGGTCAACAGTCTCCAAGGTTACACTAGCCAAACACCAAATCATAAGTCATGATTTTAAAATAGTTTTAAAATGATTAAAAATCAATAAAAATCATGGAAAATCTTAAATACCATAATTAAATAAATTAAAATATAAAATTTCAAAATTACCCTCATTTTAGAAAATTGGGTGTTACAAGAGACTACTCTTTTGAAGAACTGTGTTCTTCTCCCTACTATAGAAAAAGGGAGTATAGAGTGAGAAGGGGTTCGAGAGTAAGAGATAGGGAATAGAGAGGCTCTCACCGAGCTTGGTTGGAGCGGCAGAGCACGGGGCGTGCAGATCCGACGCCTGGCAGCAGACCGGCCATTGGCGATCTTCGCGGAGGGGTGCGAAGGCTCTGCCCGCGGTGCCATCTGAGCGAGACGACGTCGGAAGACGTGACCGCAGTCGAGAAAGAGTCGGGGATGTAGTGGCGTTGCGCGGAGATCAGCGGTGCTCGGTGTCGACCAACTCCGGGCGGACTCGGCCATGGCCCGCCGGTCGTTGGCACGCTCGTCTGGTCATGACTGGCACGGCTCGGTGGCGGAGTGGTTGCTTCTCTGGAGGTTCCAGCGGCGCACGACTGTGGAGGCCACGCGGGTCAGGCCGAGGGTTGATGGCCGATCATTCCCGACGGACTGCTCGTTGAGGAAGCGGATCCCAGCGGAGATTCCCACACGTGTACGGACTCCAGATCTGGGGCGGCTGTGGTTGTGATGGCCGGGAAGGCTACGGTGGTTGTAATGGTGACGACGATGATCGTCGATGATGGTCAAGAGGTGACTAGACACGAGCGATTGCAGTTTGGTCTTATGGAATTCATGGGAGAGGCAGGTATAGGGACGGAAACGAGTAGAGGGGAGAGGATTTCCATGGATGATTATGTAAATGATCATGTGTATATATGGTTAGCTAAGTCCTGGGCTTAGTGTATATTTTAAAGACACCGATTTCGGTTTATCCAAATCTGCTAAGAACTTTATATGACAATCCAGTAATCACTAAGGAATTAGAAAAATGATCATTTCTAACTATTCCATAACTAAGTAAAATTTAAAACTATTTCAAAACAAATATTAGTTAGATAATTGATTGCACCGATAAAATATAATACTATCAATTAATCACTAACATCAGTTTAAACAGTTGTTTTGATAATAACAAGTAATTTAAACATATTAATATATATATATATATATATATATATATATATATATATATATATATATATATATATATATATATAATGATTTAAAATCACATATTTCCTATTATCAATTATATTTAATCGAATCTAATTTGATTAGAACAATAAATTGAATCCATGTGATCAACACATTTAGTAAACATTTCCAACAATTAAGAATGTAAGGTAATATTTCAAATAAATTTATGAATTCCAATCGTAAATTATTTGATAATAATAGATCCATAATTGAGAGTCTATTTTCGTAAAATCTTATTTAAAATACATTTTTGGCAATTCTCTTTTCGACTTCAAAATATATATAATATAATTAAAAACAACAATCTATTTTTCTCACTAGAAAATATTTAAAACAAAATACAATAAAATAAAAATCCGGGAAGTGGGCTTACAAATCTACCCACTTAGAAATAAATTCGTCCTCGAATTTAAGGACTAGGATGATTCAAATCTTCCCAAGATTTAAGTAAATATTGAATCTAATAAATCAAAATCAATCCATAATTATTTAAAATAAAAATACTTCTAGATTTTATTAGTAATGTTTAAAATATATTTGATCGAATCTAAATATAATAATTCAAAAGAGTAATAAGTTTACCAAATGACTTGTAAAATATTTGTATATAATATCGAACCAATATATTTATTTATTAGTCCAAGACTAAATAAAACTAATTATAATATAGCACAATAAATTTAATTAATAGCCAATGTTAGCAAATAATTTAAACAAATCTTATAAATTCTAAATCGAAAATAGTTTGAAAAAAGAAAAAAGTTCATTGCCATCAGTTATCTTCTACAGAGATTAATAAAAATCTATTTCCTAACCAGAAATTATAAAAATTCTAAAAATTTGGGAAGTGGCTTCCCAATCTACCCACCTTAGAATATTTTATCCTAGAAATTCCAAAAGGCCACGACTACAAGAATAATTAAGAAGCAAAATTTCAATCGATACGAATAAAATGCCAAATGATATAATCAATGGAGTGATAGGATTCATGATCAAATTAGTTACACACAATCGTAAATATGATCAATAAAATAATAGATAAAAGAATGTGATCGGGCACGATCAACCTCGGTCTAATGGTCTAGTCGACGACCAAATATATATATATATATATATATATATATATATATATATATATATATATATATATATATATATTAAGGATGATTAAAATTGAAATGGTTTGGCACGACCAAATCATGGTCAACCTGGTCTAGTCACGACCAAAATTGCTAAAGAATGATAAAAACTTTCCTACGTGCAATCCAAACAGGGTTATAGTCACCTATATATGATTTTAAGATACAATCACGACCAAGATTAATCGTGTAAGCATCCAAGAATGATCAAAATTAGAAGCTGGCACGAACATGAACAAGATTGAAATTGTCATGATCATAGTGGAATGAATATTTAAACTTTAGCAATTACTAAGTCGAAGTGTAGACATGGTTATGATTATGGTCGAATAGTTTAGTTGTGGTCAAAGTCTTTTAGGAACGATCCAATTTAAAAACGTTTGGCATGATTAACCCGATTGACATTTAAGCAAAATTATTTAGGCACGACTTCTAAATTAAAATCTAGAAAAAGGATATAAATTGACCCGGCCGGACTATAATCAAAATAGTTTAGTTGTGATCAAAAGTCGTAAGGAGGATCCAAACTGAAATCGTTTTAGCATGATCAATCTTGTATGTATGATCATAATCTAGGTACGATTTATTGATCTAGTGGAAGAAGTTTAAAATAGGTTTAGACGATTTCTAGGGTAAATTAATAACGATACGAAGAGGGGAAAGATGAGGGGAAGGGTTCAAGAGATTGGAGGATAAGAATTAATCAAATTTTTAATCGAGAGTTCATAAAATTGTGAACCATAAAGATCGATAGTCGCATGCCAAAAGGACGTAGTCTCTTTAATATTCGAAAACCATATATATATTTGAAGTCACTTTACCGAGAACTTATGCCTTGCCAGTGTACATCTGGCTGTACTAAACCCTTGGTTTCATGACGCAAGTACAATATGGTAACGAATACCCTATCAATTCTATCCAATATCGACATAAAGATAACTAAGGTCAAAACAACCGAGACATAGTTTTAACAATATTTGATAACTTACACTTACTTGAATTTACTTCAACTTAGGGAACATGCCTCGCCAGTGCGCTGCTGGCTGCAGTGAACCCGCAGTCTCGATAATTCAGATAAATAGCCACAGTGCGCTGCTATTTTGCCATTATAAGTCATCAGAAATTATTCCAACTATATCCACAAAATTTCAAAGGAGCTTCTAGAATTCCAATAAGTCTGATCATGATAGAAAAGTGTAAGTATCTGTCCTTGAAAAATATCAAATTTGAAAAAAAAACGACGATCACTTAGGTATCAATATTGAAAACCAAATGATCGATTAAGAAGGTGGCTGAACACAAGGGAACTAACGTTTCCAAAAAAAATATTCTGCAGTAATATTCCAGAATCAAGGAAAACACAAACATCTCTTAAATTTTAAAAAATCTAACATGGAATAAATATATGGATATGTTTCGATCGTGTTAGGCTCAAACACAAAGGATGGAATTAAAATAATAATTCTTATGAAGGTAGATTACTATGGCTAATGGAAATTAAATATGCAATACGACTTTTATGATATGATGATGATGGTTAGAGGGGATAAAATAAATTGCACAATGATTAGGAATGAGGGGGCCTAGATTATCAAATGAAGTGTCCACACACCTTGGGTGATACCCTCGTATTAACTACAACAATATTCCTTCTAGGAGAATCCTACAGATATATAATAGGGTTTAGAATTCAATAAATTTTTACATAAATCACGTGGCCTATATAGCAACCTTAACTACCCAAACAGTCGGTTGAATAAGGATTTCCTAGTTCTAGTCCTTCTCCTGAAATTAAATTAGTCCTAATTGTGAATGAGCATTTCCTAGTCGCAGGCTCGCAATAGTACGACTAACTTAAGTACTATCACGAGTTCACAATCATTTGCGAAAACTGACCTGCATGGGCCACCACAAAAACTTGTCACGACCCGCACCTGCTTTTTCGGATACGAGACGTGTCCAAGCCAGCCTACGCTGCAGAGTCGACGGTAGAACGCTGTCAAGCCCGCAAGAAAATAAATGCTCAAAAATAAACTTTATTGCTCATTCACATTTCTAAATTTATTACAACATTTACAATATTTATCTTTGAAGGAAAATACAATATTTTCACAATATAGAAAAGACAGCTAGTTCCACTATCTAAGTCGACCTCAGCATACCCATGTCTTCCCAGTGCTAAGAGTGATCGCGGCTAAACCTGAAAATGTTGGTTTTCAGTCAGGAATGGAACATGTACACAAACCGAGGGTAATACGAAAACATAATAGAATTAACAAGATATGAAAATAACATATGAGAGATAAAAACTAGAATGTAACTGATGACATGGCACGGTGGAGAAGAAAAGGGAAATAAATAAAAGACAACTACCTATGTGGTGTGAAATATCTATTTTGACATGTGAACGGCTAGGGGGTAAATCTGGCACCTGCACGTGTCGTGTACAGGTGCTATTGTTCACGAATAGACATCATAGGGATAGTTCTGGGTAGTCCACATGTCTACTAAGATATTTCCCCTCCCGACTACTCCGTGTGACGAGCGTGTCAACAAGCAGCAAGATATATGTATGAACATGAAATGTATAGACTACTATGAATCGAAAAGCAATCAGAGAATGTACTTGCCTGTGCTCCTTTGCTAGTGAAACAGATAATACCGTTGCATCCAAAATAGTCTGATTGCTAGGGTCGATGTGAAGGAGTCCAAAGTTGGCAAAGGAAGTATGAATACCATCAGTCACGATAAAATTAATCTAAGAGGAAAATTGCTTAGGTAAAGTAATTTTATATTTAATCTTCTTAGAAAAATATTTAGAAAAATGTTTATAACTTATTTGGAAATTATTATATTTTTAAAACTATTATTCAAAATATTTAAATAACTATTTTTAGAAAACTATAGAGAAATCATATAAAATTTATAATTTAACTAGACAGAAAAATATTACAATAATATATTTTTTGGGTCAAATCTACATTAAATACCATGAAAAGTATAATAAAATTTAACTTGAAAATAACTAGCAAATACTTGAATACTATTTTATTTAGATCCAATACAATCTGAAATAGTTGTAGGGCCATGCCAAAACCATATACTTTTATTAAAGATATCACGTATAATTTTTAGAAATATATATTATTAACAACCATATTGATAGATTAATGCTAACAAATACAATACATAATAACAATATATAATGTACATTTACAAATATTTATACTATTTTTCTTTTTCAGAATAATATATTAATAATAGCAAACCACCAATTCTAATAATATTAATATTAATATCTACAACCTATTTCATCCACTCTTGTTACTAGTCATTAACTCCCGGTCATTAACTCAGACAGAGAAAGACATTGAAGGGATAGCGATTGGTTAAAAGGAAGAGGAGCAACTCCTGTGAGCGGAGGCTTCTCAATTTTATTTGATGATAAAGTAATAATAAAATACTAGGAAAACATTACTTTTCTTTCGTTTCACTCCTACAAAACACTAAATTTGAGGGGAACCCTATTCATTGCTGCTATTCCCATCAATTATTAAGTAGTTACTAAAATAATAAAAGATAAAAGAAGAGTCAGGATTATAATAGATGAAAGGGGACAGGGAGAGAGAGACTACTCTTTTGAAGAACTGTGTTCTTCTCCCTACTATAGAAAAAGGGAGTATAGAGTGAGAAGGGGTTCGAGGGTAAGAGATAGGGAATAGAGAGGCTCTCACCGAGCTTGGTTGGAGCGGCGGAGCATGGGGCGTGCAGATCCGACGCCTGGCAGCAGACCGACCATCGGCGATCTTCGCGGAGGGGTGCGACGGCTCTACCTGCGGTGCCATTTGAGCGAGACGACGTCGGCAGACGTGACCGCAGTCGAGGAAGAGTCGGGGACGTGGTGGCGTTGCGCAGAGATCAGCGGTGCTCGGTGTCGACCGACTCCGGGCGGACTCGGCCATGGCGCGTCGGTCGTTGGCACGCTCGTCTGGTCATGACTGGCACAGGCCGGTGGCGGAGTGGTTGCTTCTCTGGAGGTTCCAGCGGCGTGCGACGGCGGAGGCCACGCGGGTCAGGCCGAGGGTTGATGGCCGGTCATTTCCGGCAGACTGCTCGTTGAGGAAGCGGATCCCAGCGGAGATGCCCACACGCATGCGGACTCCAGATCTGGGGCGGCTGTGGTTGTGATGGCTGGGAAGGCTATGGTGGTTGTAATGGTGACGACGATGATCGTCGATGGTGGTCGAGAGGTAACTGGACACGAGCGATTGCAGTTTGGTTTTGTGGAATTCATGGAAGAGGCAGGTATAGGGACGGGAACGAGTAGAGAGGAGAGGATTTCCATGGATGATTATGTAAATGATCATGTGTATATATGGTTAGCTAAGTCCTGGGCTTAGTGTATATTTTAAAGACACCGATTTCGGTTTATCCAAATCTGCTAAGAACTTTATATGACAATCCAGTAATCACTAAGGAATTAGAAAAATGATCATTTCTAACTATTCCATAACTAAGTAAAATTTAAAACTATTTCAAAACAAATCTTAGTTAGATAATTGATTGCACCGATAAAATATGATACTATCAATTAATCACTAACATCAGTTTAAACAATTGTTTTGATAATAACAAGTAATTTAAGCATATTAATATATATATATATATATATATATAAAATAATGATTTAAAATCACATATTTCCTATTATCAATTATATTTAATTGAATCTAATTTGATTAGAACAATAAATTGAATCCATGTGATCAACACATTTAGTAAACATTTCCAACAATTAAGAATGTAAGGTAATATTTTAAATAAATTTATGAATTCCAATCTTGATAATAATAGATCCATAATTGAGAGTCTATTTCTGTAAAATCTTATTTAAAATACATTTTTGGCAATTCTCTTTTCTACTTCAAAATATATATAATATAATTAAAAACAACAATCTATTTTTCTCGCTAGAAAATATTTAAAACAAAATACAATAAAATAAAAATCCGGGAAGTGGGCTTACAGGAACACACTTTAATTCACTCTCTCATGACACTGGCATACACTCTATGTTTCACCCCACCATGCCACATGCCACTACATTCCACTGCTCACAGGTTACACAAGCACTGTTTCCTATTCCCCGTTTACACACACACACAACTAACTGTTAACTTTCACACACACATGCTCTCATGCTCAACACATACACATGCTATCTCCTAACACACACACACAAAACTTCTCACATGAGTCACCCACATATAACCCATGCCACACATGACACACACATGTATGATTCACTGTCACACATTTAAATTCACGCACACAAGTCATTTATGTAAACACACACACACATTTCTCTTATCTAAACACATATATGTATTGCACACACACATATGCCTACACACCCACACACACATTTGCCTATTTAAATAGCTCTCTAACTCTCTATGTGTAATGTAGATGGGTTAGTTTTGTGCCATGTGTAGTGTAAACTCATAACTAGTGTTGATTTCTCTTTCCATGTACACCTCCATGTTCACACACACACATAGCTTTACATTTTAGTTCCATTCTCTTATATATATATATATATATATATATATATATATATATATATATATATATATATATATATATATATTTTTAGTTCCATTCTCTTATATATATATAATGTTGAATATGCATGAAAGTGATATATCTTGATATGTGACTTGTGTGGGCTTGTATAGCCTTAGATTGGTATGTGTGGATGCTAGGGTAGACAAGGTTAGGCCTAGTGAGACTTGATTGAGTCTAGGTTGACCAAGTTGACCTAGCTTTGACTAGATAGTTGACTGAAGTTGACCATGGTTGACTTTAGTGTAGAATTGACCTAGACATCATGTAGATGCATTGTAGCAGTCTATTTCTCTATTTTAGACATGTTGTGACTTGTGTTGCTCTGATTAGGAGACAGACACCTCTCCTCAGGCAGTACACCCTCTTCGGACATTCAGTTATCAGGCGAGTACATTCTCTGACCGTTTCATACTTGCCAGGATTTATATTCTTGCTCTAGATTACTTTACTTGATGCTGACACGTTGGTAGCATGGATTGGTACTATATGGATCTTTTCATGAGATGTTATCCCCCTCGGGAGCATCGGATACTGTATGTTTTGTACGTTTCATGAATTATGACGTATCTCTATGCTTTCACTAATTCATGAATCGCTTGTGACATATGTACTCTCATGTTCACAGAGCCATCATGAATCACCTTCACGTATCACTCATTTTATGAGCCATGTGAAGTTTCATAAATCTTAACATAACTTGAACGGATCCTTGTTTATTGATTGGGGATGGAGGAGTGGAAATAGCATGTGAATAATATCCAAGTAGCTGTAGTCATGAATCACTCTTAGTTGTAGTCATGAATCTTCCTATGTCATTCACATGTCTATATTTTACTCTGACTCACTAGTCACTGCTAGTTCTCTATTTATAGTAGATATTTCCTTACAGTTATCTCCTTTACTTTATATATTTCTCTTTTCAGCGTTTTATGTATCTTACTCTATTGTATACTTTATTTCTCCTAACTTGATATGAACTGCGTGAGATGTATTGTGCTCGCTCTTGTCCTGACTGGACCTGTTAAAAATATTACAGAGGATGAGGATGAGGTCCTATGTACCACCTATTAAGGAGCAGGCTTAGACGACACCTGCGACCTGGTTCCTCTGGAGGACCCAGCTGCAGTACAGTATGCTACTCCCATAGTCTAGGCTAGATATCTAGGCTTTATCTTTTTCAGCATTATTTATTCGACTTTCAGTTGTTGTTCTGAGATGTTGTATATATTTAGAGACTTGTATTAAGCTGGATGTTTCTTGAGTTGTTATCTTAGACACTTAGACTCTCTGGTTGTATTTATGTGGATCATTTTATTTCAGTATTATCTATCTATCTTTCTATCTTATCATTCTGCCTTAGATGTGATTGAGACTGTATATTGCTATGTCACCTCTATTCGGAGTGTATATACTGTACATGTACCTTTATATTGTTAGATGTTGTGACCTAGGACAGCGTTCTACCGCCGATACTGCGGCGTAGTCTGGGCGTTGTTACGTTCTCGTACCCTCACAGTGGGTGCGGGTCGTGACACGTTTTTAGTGGTGGCCCATGCAGGTCGAGTTTATGTAGTGGTATTCGAACTAGAGTATCACTACAGCCTGCAGTAGGATTAGGATATTTTTGAGGGTACTCAATCACACTAGGAAAACTCTTAATTAGATTCCTTTTATCTAAATTATTGCTTATTGACTTCCCTTGAATATAATTGTTCCCTTTTAAATTTTTGCTTTATTCTCAGAAATTGCTTCTTGTTTTGATCTGTCTTCATGATGGTTATGAAGACACGATCTCATCGCTCCGATCCGGGGAATACTATCGAGAGGCTGTCCACCTCTCGTCCGGTTCATCAGGGCCTCGAGATCGCAGCTCCTGTTATGCCGACTCAGGTTGGCATTTTTGCTATATTGGAGGTGCACCTTCGTCTGTACAGAGACCTTTTCCCGTCATTCCCGATCTCTTTCAGCAGCAGCGGTTCATGCAGCATCAGCAACAGACCAGGAAAACCAGCAGGGGCGAGCTATCGCCAGGACAGTCGAGGATGTACAGACCATTGGAGATCTTACTGTAAGTTCCGTTCTTCTCGATTCTATTTCCACAATTGCCTCTTATAACTATCTTGAAATCCGAATCCATCTGTTCCTTTTTAATTGATTAATTTTGTCCTGTTGCTCTTTTGTTATGTTTGTTTTTCTTCTGAAAAAATCATATGGGCTAGGTCACCTCAGTTATGGGATCTAGAATCTTCGATAGTCGTGTTAGCTGGCATAGTGAGGACATATAGTCAGATTTTGGACGTATTTCTCGGGTGTGGGAATTTAAGGCTTTCGCCGTCGCATGCGACAATACGAAAATTTTAAATACCATAATTCTAGAGGTATGTACCTTAGTCGAGGGCTCTGTGATTATCGTAGCCTTGCTCACTAGCATGATAAAGATTATGAGTATCATAATTTTGGACAGACGCATATGATTATCGGACTGTGTGAATTGAGACTTTGATTGTAGGGTGTTTGACCTAGAAGGGGGTGCGATCATCTTAATTTCGAGGATAAAATTTTTCTAAGGTGAGTAGGATTGTAACACCCAGTTTTCCAGATGAGGGTAATTTTGAAATTTTGTAATTATAATTATTATTTATTGATATTTATTTTATATTATGGTTTTTGGTGATTTTTTTAATTATTTTTAAACTATTTAAAATCATGACATGTGATTTGGTGTTTTGTTAAGTGTAACCCTAGAGATAGTTTGACCTAGAGCCTAGCCATGTGATTAGGGTTTTCATTTATCATTTTTTGCTTGAGGGTATTTTGGTCATTTTGAATTAATTTAATTTATTATATATGCATTTGAAATTTAATATAATTAATGGGATGGTGTGATTTTAATATCATTGATTGATTACCTTGTGTTGTGTTTAGCCTAACCTAGATTAGTCCTAGTTAGTCATGGTTAGACTAAGTTAGATTTGGGATTGGTCATGGTTAGCCATGGCTAGTCATGATTTGTGATTTTGGCTAGTTATTAGTCATAACGATTAGTTATGACTAGTGATAGGCTACCAAGGTTTCATCTAGCCATTGATTTGTCTAAATTGATGGAGAACCCTTGGATCAATCCTAGCCCTAGATTTTAGGGCAGCCATCTTGGGATTCCCCCTATTTAATCCCTCCCAAAAACCCTTGCCTCCTTTATTCATTCTCATTTCTCAAGAACAAGGTGAGCTCCAACTTCATTCACTCATAACTTTTTCATTTCTCATCCTTTTTCAACCAAACTTCTTGCATTGTAACCTAACCATCTCCCTCTTGCTGTCCATGGAGGTAGAGGACTGTTTTGGGGAACAAATTGTGCTCGGGCTACAGTAGAAGGGGACTGTCATTTTAGTTTTTGGAGCTAGGAGAAACCTATTGGTAACCTCTCAAACCCCATCTAAACTATTGATTTATCATCATAGATGCATAGACCTAGGTCCCTCCTAGCTTCGGGTAGGATCTGAACCTAACCTGTGTCGGATACGTGTCCGTATCGGACACGTATCAGTGTACATTCGTAGGTGTTCGACGAAATACCATATTGGGCATTTCGTTCTTATTTTTTGTTTCTGTTTGAATAGAAAATTAAGTTTTTAGGTCTTTTATGTGTTTCTGTTGGATTGGACACATTTCGTGTCGTATCGGGGTCGTATTAGACCCGTGGACATGCCCCGCACGCACGCGATTGGCTGCCCTGCTACCCGCGTGTCCGTGTGGCTATTATAGGAGTCGTGGACACTTGATTTTGGACACGAAGCTAGGGGCGGTGTCTGACATGACAACCCTAAAGTCTCGTGTCCATTGGTATTGTGTCGGGTGAGTTAGGACACGCGCACGGGTTAATAGCTGTGCAGTATCCTGTGCAGTGCAGTGTTCGTGCGAGTTTAGACACGTTTGAGTCTTATTGTGGATACGACACTGGGTGTATATCACATGCACATATAGTAGGTTAATTACCAACCCTTAGCCTCTAATATTAATGTGTTTTTCATATTCAAAATTGAGTTTCCCATTTATCACTGATACATAATTCAGAATTCCTAATTTTTTAATGTTTAATCCCAATTTCAAACTGTTTTAATCAATGTAAATTGTCACGTTAGAACCTGGACATGTGTAATAATATCTGCTAGATTAGGTTCTCATGATAGCTTGGGTTTTGCACCTTGTTTTTGGATTTGGACAATGGATTGGACTGTTTCATGTATGGCTGATACTCGGTTCAGTCTCCTAAATTCTAGGGACTTAATCCCTATTAAATCTGATTTTAAATTGATGTTTAAGTGTCCTGATTGATCCTACATGAGTAATGGTTCATGTTAGATAGGTTTTACATATTAAATTAAGTTTTATGATTCATAAATGGATTTTGTCATGTGAGATAGGACTATATATATTGACTGATACTTACCTTCAGTTGTGATTTGATTTCCATTTCTCTTTCTTCAAACTGAATTTGAAAGTGTGTATTGACTGGGATATTGAATTGTTATTTTGATTTTATATACGTATTGGTACACATTGGTTTGGGTTGGCTAGTAGTTACATGACACTGTCTTGATTTTCCTTTCTTCAAACTGATTTCGAAAGTGTGTATTGATTGATATATATATCAAACTGAGAATTGATTTCCATTCCTCTCCTTAAACCAAATGTTTAATGTTAATTCTCATACTTTGTATTGGTTTTGTTTTCATTTTTGAATGATGGATTGGTTTATTAATTCCCTGTAAACCGTTTCAATAGTAAACTGTTAATTTAATTTGACTTGATTCCAAAACCTGAGAATTAAGTTCATTCTTTTTTAAAAAACTGATTTTTATGATTCTTAGACTTAATGTTTAATCCCATTTACACATTGCTAGTTCACTATTAGTTATGTTGCATTTCAAATGGTTGCAATGGGATGTTGGATTCGAATTTGAGTTGGAAAGTTTGTACTGTCATTTGCATAAAATTGTGATTTATTTCCTGCTATTGAATCCCTGTTTAGGAACTAATATTAAATTCCTTCTTAAAACTGAGATTCGAATTTGGGATTGTTATTTGATCTGTCACATGGGTTCCAAAACCTGGGAATAGGTTTCATTGGTATATTAGTAACTGTTAGTTTTAGGAACAGAGAATTGATTTCCTTTCCTTAAGCTATTTTGGATGATATTAGCCATGATTAATTTACTGTTTGTTAACATCAACTGTCATTTAATTCACCTATATAAACTGTCATTGACTTCTCCTTTTACTGTCAATATTTAGCTCCATGTGGCTATTAGAAACTGAATTTGATTCATTGATTAAACTGTCATTGAGTTCTTTCATTCCTGTCAAACTAAGTTTGATTTCCCTTTCTAAAATCTGATTTGAATATGGCCATGCTTAAGCTTGTGTATTCTATAGTTCACTGTTAATGGATTATGTAAAGGGGATTCGAATTTGGTTGGGTAGTAGTGTGTTAACTGTCAATTGATTCCTGGAAATTACTCCTATTGATTATCAATGTTAAGTTAACTGTGGAGACATGCATGTTTCCTTTACTGTCAACTCCTATTCCCACATGACACTGCCACACAGGTCCTTAAAACCTGAGAACAGGGTTATTTGGTTCATGTGAACTGCTAGTTAGGTTTCAATTGGTATATTGAACTGTCAAGTAGTCTCCTTGGTTAACTGTCATCTTCTTTTCCTGGAAACTCATTATCTTTCGATTCAAATGATTTGACACTCACTGATTTACTGCCACTATTGACTCATATACGCACACAGGAACACACTTTAATTCACTCTCTCATGACACTGTCATACACTCTATGTTTCACCCTACCATGCCACATGCCACTACATTCCACTGCTCACAGGTTACACAAGCACTGTTTCCTATTCCCTGTTTACACACACACTACTAACTGTTAACTTTCACACACACATGCTCTCATGCTCAACACACACACATGCTATCTCCTAATACACACACAAAACTTCTCACATGAGTCACCCACATATAACCCATGTCACACATGACACACACATGTATGATTCACTGTCACACATTTAAATTCACACACACAAGTCATTTATGTAAACACACACACACACAATTCTCTTATCTAAACACATGTATGTATTGCACACACACATATGCCTACATACCCACACACATTTGCCTATTTAAATAGCTCTCTAACTCTCTATGTGTAACGTAGATGGGTTAGTTTTGTGCCATGTGTAGTGTAAACTCATAACTAGTGTTGATTTCTCTTTCCATGTACACCTCCATGTCCACACACACACATAGCTTTACATGTTAGTTCCTTTCTCTTATATAAATATATATATATATATATATATATATATATATATATATATATATATATATATATATATATATATATATAATGTTGAATATACATAAAAGTGATGTATCTTGATATGTGACTTGTGTTTTCTTGTATAGCCTTGGATTGGTATATGTGGATGCTAGGGTAGACAAGGTTAGGCCTAGTGAGACTTGATTGAGTCTAGGTTGACCAAGTTGACCTAGCTTTGACTAGATAGTTGACTGAAGTTGACCAGGGTTGACTTTAGTCTAGAATTGACCTAGACATCATGTAGATGCATTGTAGCAGTCTATTTCTCTATTTTAGACATGTTGTAACTTGTGTTGTTCTGATTAGGAGACAGACACCTCTCCTCAGGCAGTACACCCTCTTGGGAAATTCAGTTATCAGGCGAGTACATTCTCTGACCGTTTCATACTTGCCAGGATTTATATTATTGCTCTAGATTACTTTACTTGATGCTGACACGTTGGTAGCACGGATTGGTACTATATGGATCTTTTCATGAGATGTTATCCCCCTCGGAAACATCGGATACTGTATGTTTTGTGTGTTTCACGAATCATCACGTATCTCTATGCTTTCACTGATTCACGAATCGCTTGTGACACATGTACTCTCATGTTCACAGAGCCATAATGAATCACCTTCACGTATCACTCATTTTATGAGCCATGTGAAGTTTCACGAATCTTAACATAACTTGAACGGATCCTTGTTTATTGATTGGGGATGGGGGAGTAGAAATAGATGTGAATAATATCCAAGTAGCTGTAGTCATGAATCACTCTTAGCTGTAGTCATGAATCTTCCTATGCCATTCACATGTCTATATTTTACTCTGACTCACTAGTCACTGCTAGTTCTCTATTTATAGTAGATATTTCCTTACAGTTATCTCCTTTACTTCATATATTTCTTTTTTCAGCGTTTCATGTATCTTACTCTATTGCATATTTTATTTCTCCTAACTTGATATGAACTGCGTGAGATGTATTGTGCTCGCTCCTATCCTGACTGGACCTGTTGAAAATATTACAGAGGATGAGGATGAGGCCCTATGTACCACCTATTACGGAGCAGGATTAGACGACACCTGCGACCTGGTTCCTCTGGAGGACCCAGCTGCAGTACAGGATGCTACTCTCATAGTCTAGTCTAGATAGCTAGGCTTTATCTTTTTCAGCATTATTTATTCGACTTTCAGTTGTTGTTCTGAGATGTTGTATATATTTAGAGACTTGTATTGAGCTGGATGTTTCTTGTGTTGCTATCTTAGACACTTAGACTCTCTGGTTGTATTTATGTGGATCCTTTCATTTCAGTATTATCTATCTATCTTTCTATCTTATCATTCTTCCTTAGATGTGATTGTGACTGTATATTGCTATGTCACCTCCATTCGGAGTGTATATACTGTACAGGTACCTTTATATTGTTAGATGTTGTGACCTAGGACAGCGTTCTTCCGCCGACATTGCGGCGTAGGCTGGGCGTTGTTACGTTCTCGTCCCCTCACAGTGGGTGCGGGTCGTAAAAAAACTAGAGATAGAATATAATTTCCATGTTAACCAGAAGGCAAGCATTCAGGCACGACCAATCAATTCTTACGGCTTGCTATCATTAGCTAACTAGGGTTATCACAGGTCTAGTTACTAACAAGATACATTTGAGATATTTCCAAGTCACAAGCCCTGCAGCTATCTAGGTTATCCAGGCGAGGTTGCTTAAAGTTATCAAGATTACATGAGTTGCATAAGTTACAAGATGACTTGGTGTACCTTAGTACATTTGTGTTCAAGAAGTGCCCCACATGACAGTGGACTGGAAATATGCCCTACTCGTCGGCAGGCTACAAGTCCACTTAGGTGTGGCCGGGATAACGGGATCGCCTGTAACTGGAAAAATCTCTCTATATGAACTACTTGATCAATCTAGTCATTAACCTAGTCATGTTTATTATGAATTCCTGACCGTGGTAACCAAAAATCCATGTCCTAGACATGATATAAGACGAGACAGGTAGTTTGTATAGACACAATCAAGAGAATCAACCACGGTGTCAAGACAAGAGTTGCTTTACAAGTCAGGGTAGCCGTCGCAACAGCCTTTCAAGATTATCATGTCATGTCAGGTTACTTGTTACTTGTCAGGATTACTCGTCAGGAGTGTGCCTCAATGGGCCACTATCAAGATTATCAAGAAGAATTCATATTATCATGTTCAAGTCAAGGTCAAAGCTCTTGTCCAAGTCAAGTTCAATAGTATCAAGCTATCAAGTTAGGTCGTCGCAAGTTAGGCCAATTCAAAACACATGTAAGATCACAAGCATATACAACAAAAACTAGGAGAACATGCATGGGGATAAGGGCAAGGGGGTATCGAGGCCAACAAGTGGCGTTAGTCAGGTGGCGCCAGGAAAGTGACAGGTGCTGGGCCAAAAGGCGCCAGCTACCAAGTGGCGGGGGACCAGATGGCGCTGGACCAAAAGGCGCAAGGCCGGAAAGGCACTGGGCCAAAGGGCGCCAGGCCGGAAAGGCGTTGGGCCAAAGGGCGCCAGGATGAGCAGGGTGCGCCTGGGCCAAGAGACGCCAAGGCGAGCCGGGTGTGCTTGGGCTAAGAGGCGTCAGGACCAGGATGGGTCAGCATGCTCCAACATGTACCAACATTCGCCAGCATACTCCAACATGCACCAACATGCGCCAGCCAGCATGCGCCAGCCAGCATGCGCCAGCCAACATGCGCCAGCCAACATGCGCCAGCATGCGCCAACATGCGCCAGCCAGCATATGCCAGCATGCGCGCCAGCCAGCATGCGCGCCAGCCAGCATGCGCGTCAGCCAGCATGCGCCAGCATGTGCGCCAGCCAGCATGCCTCCTGCTCATCTTGTCCAGACAGCTCCCAAATGTTCATAGAAACCCATGAACTCAAAAGGGCATAAATCACTCAAAACAAGTCAAATCGGGACTTTTAAGGGTCTAAATTATGTATAATCAAAATTCTTACAACATATGACAATTAGATTTCGGAAATAACAAAGTTTAAGAGATCGAAACCAATAAAAACTGGGAAAAGCTACAAACTTAGATCTACAAGAATGCAACCATCAAAATCGAAAATGTCAAGTTCTAAAGAGCCTTAGGATCAAGTAGAGAAGAGAATGGAACAATAAAATTTGAGATCCATCATGAAGCTAGTTGCACTTACCTAAGATTTCTTTGTAGGTGGGAAGGAGTTATGGAGAAGAAGAAATAAATAAATAAAGAAGTTATGGAGGAGAGAGTGGAGTTGACTTATATATCAACTCCTTCTCATCTCAAACCAAAATGAACCAAACCAAGCCATGTTAAACCAAGTTTGCACCAAAATCAAGTCAAGATTAAACCAAGGCTAAGCCAAGCAAGACAAGTCAAAATACATGCCACCTGTCAAATATCAGAAATCCTTATACGTATCCTGAAAAATATGTATAACGGGAAATAGGAGTGACACTTAGCTCAGCTAGGAATCCTTCGCTTCGTGAGATAGTAGCTACATTACGCTAGTGCATGCCTGCAAGTTGTAAACAACATGGTAGCAAAATGGTAATATGATATTTTCACTTTCAAGTATATAGACTTCTACTATAGACTAGAGTTATCTATTACGGGTGAACCTGTAATATTTGATGTCATTTTTCGCTGAGACTATGATTATGGAATACCTAGGTGTGGAGCCACCGAAATTATATGGTAAAAGCTTAGTGACGTTTACGTGGCTGTGTTAGAACTTTTTGCACCTAGGTCGCATTTGTGACGAAGAGATTTATGTGGATGAGGATCGGGTAGTATATAACATTTAATGTTATTGTTTATATGTACATATTTTAATTTATTTAACGAATATCATTTTTTGTAATCTGTTCAGGTCATTGCTTGCATCAAAGCCTATTTATTAGATCTAATTAGTGCAATTTTATTCATGGACTCATCATATAAGGTACATTTATATTTTTTATACCTTTTTGGTAGATATGACAGAACCTACACGTCATGCATGGAAGCATCAGTGTTGGCATGTCTATATAGTTCCATGTCAGACTTTGTGAAATTTATCTCAGTGGATAAATTAAAAAAAATGGATGTATGACTTTAATACAGGTATGCAATTTTTGTTTAATTACAATTGCATCCGTGTTGGCATATAATTTTTATATATTTGTACGTTTGGTCTTACGAGCATCTTCACATCGGTAGGCTAATCTTCCGTATTAATACCAATGATTGTGTTTTTCTGTCAGCTTTACGATGGACTATGGATACAGCAGATCCAGTCCGTTGTGTTCATTCTGTTGTTTCCCATATATCGAGGACAATTTGATTCACTAAAGTATAATAAGGTAAAATATCTTCATTATTATTTTGTACAATTAATATGTTTATTAGCTTATAATTTTTTTGACATCAAATAGGTTCAATGGCTACCACTTTCCCTAGATAATATTTTAGCATAATTTCTCTAGTTATTTGGCTATTTATTAATTAAATTAGATGTACATATATCTTGTATCTAATTATTTATTGGTGATTATCAGTTATTGGGCTGGCCTGTCCTAATAGGTTTATCTTCCATATTTTTATTAAACTCTTAAAGCCAAGTTCCAAGCCCAACCCTCACCCTAAACTCATAGCATTGTTCTCTGTTAAATCCTAAAATCAGATCAAGCCTAATCCTCATTCTTATTAAGCCAAGCCCTGTATTCTCAAATCACATAATATTAAACCCCACTCCTTATTAAACCAGCTGGGTTAGGCCCATCAGGGAAGCCTATTAGATTACTTAGCCCACACCCCATTTAGTATAATCATCAAGTGTTGATCTCAATTGTTTAAACTAAGACTATCATAAAACCCAAGCCCACCAGGCTATATTAAGTTGGTAGAACAGATCACTTGACCCCTCTTTCTTCTTCTTCCTTTTCTTGTGCTACGGAGACAATCGGTAGAGAGTCTCGTCGTTGTCACGTCCCGCTCCCGTAGGAGTGATCGTCCTCGCAAAGGCGTGATGCCGCGTGAGTCTAGATTGTGCTCACGCAAGGCGGGTTCCATAACGATCGATTACAGGCTAAGCAACGGGGTCGTCGCATAGAAGTCCCAAGCTTAAACATTGATACAGCAACGGAAATTTGAAGCAAAACACAAGTCATGCAGAAATACTCTTTTATTGATATTGGAACAAAGATTACAATGTGACACGAGGCCAAGATTACAATCACTCAAGCTGACTCTTCTTACATTACAAGTCACTCGGCTCTTTTTTATCTCTCAATACAATTTAAGTAGGCCAACGGAAGCTTTAGATAGGCGATGTCCATACATTATGTCCCGTATAAGTCCAGACTCTACGCGGTCGCACGCCTCGAATCGTCAAGGAACTCCGTTGCCTCGACGCATCCAAGCGATCTCCGTGCCACGAGCTTCTATATGTTTCTGCACATAAAAACTATGTGGGTGTCAATACTCAACTGTACTGGTGGTGTGAGCTCCTCGCCCACCCATACAAAATCAATACGTTTATTTACTTTGTGCAATATAATCCCTTTACGATTGTCTTTCTACTCTTGCCTTAGGATCAGTTTTAGGACATAGACTCTCGGCCTATTTGTGTCTCTAGACCATCTCCATGTCTTGCACTAGCAACTTACTTATACTTTGCCTCTTAGACCCTTCTCATGTCAACAACATCAACTTATCAAGTCGTGTTTTCCTTTCGGCTCATACTCAGAGACGCAACTACACGATAGTACCCAATTTTATGTGACCGTGCTACAAGTCCATACTGAGGCCATGCCTCGCAACTCAGTGTGACTTAACCATATTTTTGCCGCACGGCCCTTGCGGCTTTAATCACCGACCGACTCAATCAAGACTTGTGAACTTAGAGTCACACAACAAACTCTGTCTTGCGGCGCTTCCTGACTTAAACTCGAACGATATCAAACCCAAACTTATGCAACTTTATGCCAATAACTTATAACCCGACACCACATTCCATGCCGAAGTACGGTGTCTACGTTGCAGCCAAATCTTAGGCCCCAAATATTGTCTTGTGATCGTGCACCTATTCAACTCGACTTAATCCAAAGGTACACCTGCGGATTGTCACCCGTGCTGACCCATCTATATGAAAGGTCACTAGCACCATAAGCTATCATGGACTTATAGCTTTGTTATTCGGTAACCCTTACGGCGCAAGTAGCGAGTCCCGCTGAAAGTTTCCAAATAACCTGAGCGGTACCCCCAGCTCGGCTATACCTTGTTTCCTCCTAGGCCGAAACGGTCCCGTGGCCCGAGGATGCCACTCGAGGAAACTTTTACCTTGTCGACAAGTTACCCAATGACCATGTAAAACTCGACTTGAACTAACATCCTACACAGTCATTATTCTTTTAATGTTACCATCTCTCTCAGGGCCAAGTTCAACACTTCTCGCATCTGAGACCGCCTCAACAACCCATGGTCGCGAGCATTCTTCCTTTTTGTCCTATCATTTTATTCGACTCAGGAACGACTATTTGAAAGCCCTCCTCCCAACTCAATTTAATCAACCATGGCATGTGCCTTAAAAATACTAAGTCCATGACATCGTGCCTTAAACCAATTTGAACTCTATGTGACACTACCGCCCAAGTCATACTCTATATGACAGGCCTTGAGACCGTAAGACTATGTGGTTGTACCCAGCCGTAGAACTCGTAGGACCGTGCTTGCTACTACTCCGATAACCTAACATAACTTGTCTAACTTAATCGTGTAACAACTTGACGAGCAAAGACTGCGTCAAGCCTTGCATCGTAGGAACGTGCCGTGCATGCGTTCGACTTTGAACAACCAAGTTCTTTGGGTGCCTAGACTTATGTCATAAGTCGTGCGATACAACTTAACCCGTAGGGCAAGCAAAGGCTATGCCAAGCCTCAAACGCTGGAACCGTGCATGCTTTATCAAGCATTTATGCGGGCGACGCCTATGACTTAGGCTAATTCATAGCTTTGTGGTGAAGACTAACTTTTCTTCTCCCAAGCCATGGGACGAAGGACAGAGTGTCATTTTGAAAGCCATCGTACAATATTTCTAAGCCGACCGTGGGACCTTTCCATATTCTAACTCAGTTTGACCTGACTTGGGATTATTACCTTAGCTATGTGGATTCGTCTTTTTTTATTATCAAGCCTATAATGCATTAAAAACTTTCATTTTATTAGTGTGAAGGCCAAGCTGAGACAAGTTCACCGAAGCTACCTACCTGAGCAAGGAGTCGCCTCGACCGAGCAGGTCTTTGAGCAAGTCGTCGCATGGCTAAGTCCGAATGCCGGCGACGTTTCGATTCCTCCGATTGACTGAGTGGGACGGGGTACTACATCATACACCACTCAGAAAAAGTTTTATCCTCAAAACTAACTGAGTACTCACTTATTGACTTCTAACTTGATTCAACATCCAACGATTCTTGTACACATTCTTCCCATACATTTCCTCAATCCAAGTCACGCTCGTGCTTACCATCTTTTCTTTGGAACACATGATGTCAAAATCCTCAATACCTTTCTAATCCCTTAGTCTCATTTGAATTCAACGTATCACTTAATTGGATCGTGCACATATTTTGGGCGTCCTCGAAAATACATACGTTTTAACCAAACCTTGTGATAGTGAATCCAATCCCACCTATCTGATTCATCCAGTCAATCCCGAAAACAAATTGTACCGATGCTAACTCTCGCAACATGGACGTATCGCCTAGCCTCTAGGCCATTTCTCCAAGCTAAAGTCAATTGTCAGTATTTGAATCACAGTTCCCAAATAATAATATCAACACTGACCCCATCCTAAGGTCAAACCAAAGTTGATAGTATGGGATTTTTCTACCCAAGCTCGCATTACTCTGATTTCTAAACTCCGAGCATAGATTTCACCTATTTGCACTCGCAACGTTCAGTCCAAGGGTCCGAGTCATTCAGCAAAGCCATCCTACTTCAAGTTCTACTCAACCAAATTTCTTGTCTATCGCTATCGCACATCCAAATTTATAATTCACATAGTCTATCTCTTGAAACATGTTCGATATAATTTCACATGTCTATTCTTTCCAAGTCAAACACGCTATGACACGAGTTGTCGCTAAACCATAATTCTTTTTCCATATTTCCTAAGTCGTTCTATCACAATTCACGTATTCTATCATGAGGTCGTCTGACTTAACAATATATGACTCCCCAATCTCACGTGAGTTCGATTATCTACGGTGGGCATGAAATCACCATGCAACACTTCCGCGAGATAACCATCTTCATCGGGACGTAACTCTTGCTTGAGTCTAAACTAATTCATTCTCGATACGCAGATTGGATCTACTCAATCTTTAAGTTTACTCAATCATCAATCACAAATCCGATTTAATCCTCGAATTCATCTTCGCATCAAGCTACAAGTCGAAGCATTCCAAATTGCCATGCCCTGATTTTTTGAGCACGATCATCCTTGTGACATGAATCACCATGTTAGCGCTCACGCTGAACGATTGTCCCAAATCTGACATAACGCATGTGCGAGGCTGGAGTTGTGCTCACGCAAGGCAAGGTCGTCGACGTTGTGATTGTCAACGTGACCACCAAAATATAATCATTTTTATCCAACATTAATTTCAATCAAGATCCTAAGTATTGTTTCACTTAATAAAATGCCCTTGAAAGGCTTTTGAAAGAAACAAGAAAAAGTACAAAAGTATAAGTTGTTTCTGGGAAGTATTGCTATGGAAGTCTGATCTGAGAACGATCACTTTGTTCCTTGGACCACACGATGATGATGAAGAAAAACTACTAGAAGATGAACAACTGGAAGAACTAAGTCACTAGAAAGGTATCGACACACTGGGCACTGATAGCGAGGTCGAATGCTTTCCTGCTTTGCTTCACTCTGTTCTTGAAGAAAAGGTGAAGAGAAATGCTCTGGAAAATCACTTTGCTCTCAAAGTATCTGGGCTCTGATCTCTATGTGATCTGTTGTGTTTTCTGTTTAGAAAGAAGTTTATTTATAGACTAGACCCTCTGTGCGTAAAAAGCAATATAATTGGGTCTTTACGCAAGTAACTGCCATCCACGATTGAAAATCGACCTCTACGCGTGGTGACACATGTCCCATGAAGAGTTGTAGTCTCTATGCATGGTGATACGTGTCCCACAACTTCAACAATATGGGAAGAGCACGTACACACGTTCCTCGATAAGTGTGGCATGAAAGCCACGTATGCAGACCACGTTCTCACATAGCCAGAAAAAGTTGAGCGTAAAATAACCCAAAGTAAGCTTCCTGCGTAAAGTGGCTAAGAAATAGCCTTGAGCGTATAGCTAGCTCAAATAAACTTCACGCACACAAAAGTAGCTGAGATAGCCTTGAGCGTAAAAACTCAAATGACTTTCATGCGTAAAAGAAGCGGTCTATTGAGCGTAAAGTAGATCATCTACATATTAAACGACAAGCGTTGGATTTGTGTAACAATCTTCTTGGCTTCTATGCAATGTTCTGTCAGAAAATTATTCTGTCAGATCAATATCACGTGCATTAAATGCAGTCTGGACAGCCTGTCGCTCTCGCGTAGAGTTTGAGGATAACTCTTGCGTAAAGGAGTTCGCGTAGAGTTAGACTCTGTTTGATCTCAGCGTAGAGCTTGAATTTGACTCAGTAGAGTCTCTAAATGGGCCTTGCGTAGAGTCTGACTTTGCGTAAAGTTCTCAACTTCTTTGACTTGGTCTATTTATTTTATGCTTCTACAAGACCCCCTTCAAAGTTTTCAAATTTTTTCTAAGATTTGAAATACTTTGAACAGAAGCATAAAATCCGGGATATCCAACAGTCATCCGCGTAGAGCTCGGGATACCCAACAGTCATCTCAGAAGCGTAAAATTTGGGAATTTGAACCGATTTTAAAATTTCCTATAAATAGAGCTTCGCTGGTAGAGAGAGAACTTTACTCATCTCTCATAATCTCAATCTCCTTTTACTCTCGTCTTTAAAATCCCCAGTCTTCGAAATCCCAGCCTTAGCCAATGGCACCAAAGAGCAAGACCAACGAAGGCGCTAAAGGAAAGAAGCCCGTTGTTGCTGCTTCGTCGACGGCTGAACGTGCAGAGACTACCATTCCATCGTCAATGGCGACCTCGAGGCCTAATCCCGCTGTGGCTCCGGCCATGATAGGTAAAATCCTATCTAGTTCGGACGTGAGTTCGTCGGAGAAGAAGAAGAGCCGAACCCTAAATTTACAGCCACGTATATACGTGTCAGCGTAGAATAAAAACCACCAAATACGCCCACGTCTATACGTGTCAGCGTAAAACAAAAACAACAAAATACGCCCACGTCTATACGTGTCAACGTAAAATAGAAACAATAGAATACGCCCACGTCTATACGTGTCTGCGTAAAAAATAGAAACAACAAAATACGCCCACGTCTATACGTGCCAGCGTAAAATGTTTAAGCATTAAATAGCGCTCGTCTATATGTGCCAGCGTAAAGTTAAAAATACGCAAGTCACCCACGTTTATACGTGTCTGCGTAAAGCAAGTCAGAAGACTATATTTTTTATGCGTACAACTTTTACTCTTTTTGAATAGAGAAAAGTATGCATAAAATTTTCAGTCATCCACTGCATTAACTTAGAATATTTCCATAATTTGAAAATTATTCAAAAATCCTTTACGCACAAATCTTCACTTGCGTAAAAAAATGCTTGCGTAAAGATGAACCAACTTAGGATATTTCTCAATCTTTGAAAAAATTCAAAATCTTTACGCACAAACATTTTCTTGCATAGAACTTCTTGCGTAGAGATGTGTAGAGATCAAATTCTGAATTTTACTAACTTGATTTCTTTTTTCTTGATCTTCTTTTTACAGTGGACTTGCAGATTCATCCCCTCTCTGGAGTCTTTGGTTCCCCAACTGGTATCTTGGGTTCCAACTATTTGGAGAATCTGTCTCACGTTGAGTTCCCACAAAGTGACAAACAGTACCCTGAAGAGAGACAACAACTGATAGCTGCTCAGGGAGGCAGGATGCTGCTGATTTTGATAAACGGAGAACTGCTAACCTCACTGGATGGCCAACAATTTTTTAAGCATGCCTTCATGTTTGGAGACGCCATTGACTTCAAATCTCAGACAAATCCCAAGAATGAATCTTGGGTATTTAGATTTGGGGAAAGAGTAATGTACCTCCCGTCAATGTCAAGGGATTATCCCCTGTCTTCATTTGTTCATGACACTCACCCAAGACATATGATCTAGAACCTGACTCCCAGCAGTCATGGTAGACCAGGCAAGATTATTTTCAAGAGAGTCGGGTCCAACCAGATGGGCTATCATACCAGTACTCCTAGCGGTGGCGTCATTCCTTTCTCCGGTTTACTGTCTGGATTCACACCAAGCGAAGGTTCAGCTTTGATCCAACCAGTGCAGATCCCAATGTTCATAAACAAGCTTTGAAGGCCTCAGTATTATATCCCCAGGCCAACCCTAGGCTGCCAGGGTGGATGAACCCTCATAATCAGAACTGGATTCAACTCAGTGCTTGGGTCATACAGAACTTCAAAGCGGAACTGCAAGCCATTGGGTTGTTTGAAGCAGTAGCCTCCATAAGTCAAGGTATACCAATCCGATACAAGTTCTTGAGAAGACAATGTTTGAACCTGAATCGGTTACAACAATCACCATTTCCACCGCAACAATCACCGTCACCGAAACTCAAGTAGTTTCAGCTCTAGAAATGGCCGGAGGAATGATCCACAAAAGTGCTGAAGATGTTGTCTCTGGAACTCATGGGGATCAGTTAGCTATAGTAACAACAACTACAGCTTTAGCTCAACCTGCTACCAAGGCAACGACGACATCTGCTCCTAGTCTTCAGAAGAAGGATTTAGCAGATCTTGCTGCCACACCGAGCTCTAATACAGAAATGAATCTTCTAGTTGAGATTCATACTGAAGCTTTCTATAAAACTTTAGCGGCCTTGATCAAGATGGTCTTGAAGAAGGGCCTAAATTATGAAAGCTTAAAGGCTGCAATTGCTCCCACCATTGGGAATGTTGCTAAGTTCAATGATGCCGAGAGAGCAGCAGCTCTGGAGAAAGTAGTAGAAGGACTTGAATAGCCTATTAAGGAATATCTAAGGTTGTCAAGTGAAACCCTTGAAAGTCTCATCCAGACCGAGTATGATACTTTATCAGCTGAATACATCACTCGGGAGACTATTTTTAAAGAATCTCTCCAAGACTACAGTAGCAAAGTTGTCAAGGAGCGAGCTTTTTTGAATGAAAATAAACCCCTGCTGGAGACACATAGTGTAAAACCCCTAAATTTTTAATATATTTTTATCGATTTTGGTACTGATTTAAAAAATTTGTATTATACATCGCATAGTCGTATTGTACGTTGTGCGTAAGCGGCGTATTCGTAAATTGATCGTCGAGTGCGAATATGTGCGAGGTACATATTATTTTAAATATTTTTAGAAGCTTGATTTTTTTAAATAATAAATAATAAATATTTTCGATTATTTTAAAAGTTGTAAAATACGTCATATTGGAAATTCTAACTCTTTATTTTACATTATGAAAGGTTTTATAAATGATAATTCTGAAAACGAGGTATTATACAAATATTCATTTCATACGAGGTACATAAATTTAGAATTTATATATATAATTCCATTTTTCAAATTTATTAATATTAATATTTTATTAATCAAAAAGATATTTAGAAATACTTATTATTTTTGAAATTATTATTATTTATATTTTGGGAAAATATATTTGAAAATTATTGTAGCCATTTTAAATCTCGATTTGATTTTATGGTTTTAATTTAAAAAAGTTTTAAAGGTAGAATTTATATTTGAGTTTGGATTATCTAAGTTTAAATTGGAATTTAATTTAGATTTGATTTTGAATTATTTAAATGGGGTTTAAACAAACCCAAGCCTTATCCAACTGGGAATTCCCACCTCCTATAAAAGGAGAGGTACTCCTCCAGAAATTTTTGGATCCACCCATCCATATTGTGCACCGTGTCTGTGCCTCTACATCCACTATAATTTTCGTTACTCATATATATTTCATCACGTCCGACAATCCCGGACGTCCACCAGCCGTATCAGGCACTCCCGACGATGACTCAATCCTAAACCTAACTCAGCCTCCACGCTACCTCTCCTGGCGTTACCCGTCGCTGTCACCTCCATTATCTCGGCCTCCAACCACTGCTTGTTCCTCCCCGACCCCGTTCTGACATCATCCCTGTCTCAACCACCTCAGCCACCAGACCCGAACTCGTCACCATCACTTCCCCCTTTCTTCGATCCGTCTCCACCAGCGACGACTCTGCAGCAACCCAACCCGGCCACCACCACCACCATCATCCATAGCAAGATAAGGGGAAGGGATAGCCTCTTACCTAATCCCTGCCGTTGTCGCCGTTCCGACCACCTCCTCCGAGCCCTCCTGCGGTCGGCGCCCCCAAGTTCGCCTTCGTCCGCCGTCGTCGTCATCCCCGGCACCGGATCTGGAAGCGCAGCGGACAAGTGCCACCGTGCCGCCGTTCCCCGACGTCCGCCTCCGCCCGACGCTGTCCTTTGTTGTGCCGGTCAGGAACCCCCATCGCGTCCTACAGACCGAGCCTCACCTCCGCCGTGTCTCCTTCTCCGCCTCTCACAGCCGCCCACGGCCGCGACGCCGAGACCCCCAGCCGCTCAGCCTCGAAACCACCCCCGCGCCGCTGTCTCCCAGCGATGTCGCCGCCCTTCCGCCCTCACCGCTCACTCCAGCGCCGCGCCGCTCTCCCGCCGGCGAAACCCTCTGGTAAACCCCTCTTCCTATTTTTCCCCTTCTCCTCTCTCCCTTTATTCCTCTCTCTCCCTCACTTTACCTATGTGGAGACAGCAGCTTATTGAAACATTCTTTTTATTCTTTTTATTATTATTATTATTAGATTATTATCATTTGTATTATTATTATTTTTATTATTAATATATTATTAGTATTAATATTATTAATACTGTTATTTTTATTATTATCATTATTTTTTATTATTATTACTATCATCATTACTTATTAGTATTATTATTATAATTATTATCATTATTATTATTCAATTGCTAAATTGGGGTATTACTAAATTTGTCTTAGTTACTAGAATTGTGTCATTATTTTATTAATTTTATATTACTATTAGTTTGTGGTTTTGTTAAATATTATTACTATTATTACTGTTATTTTAATTGAGCAAATATTTTCTAACAAATTTCAAGTTAGTTTCTAAACACTAAAATTTTCTTTTCGAATTGACCATTTATACTTTCTGGTCTAAATGATTTAGAAGTATTTAAATATTTATCTAAAATAGATATTTTGAATTATGAAATATAGTTTCCGCTTTAATCATATTTTATTTGACTAATAAGGTGTAATTTTAAAATTATTATGTATACCTATTTTCAAAGTATCTTCGTAAATAAATTTTATAAGTAAACATATTTTTTTAAAGTAATATGGATCTTTTCTAAGAAATTGTATATTTATCTACTCCACAAATTCTTGCAATTATCCACATTACTCATGACTGATCATATTCCTAATTTCTCGCAGATTCGGACCATGTTGCATCGACCATGGCTATTGGACAGAACAGGATTTGCTGGATTATTGCACCACACCAGGCGACACATCAGGCAAGACACCTTGTCTTTACTGTTTAATTTTTTGCTCAATATCATGCATGTTTTTTCTTTATATTCTTCTTTCAAAACTATAGATAGATGCAAATTATTATACTTTATACAATTGGCTTAGAGTTAAGGGACCACCGTATGTTTAGTGCATCTCATAAACTGTCACGATGTGCCACGGATTGTGTGTGAGTTGTGAGTCGAATATAGATGTAGACTTGCGTGCTGACTGATCATTGGTGCGTACAGGCCGTGCGTTAGGATATAACTGCTAATAGATTGTGTAGAAGACTTGGCAGTTATTAATGATTAAACAGTGTCGTGGAGACGACGCATGTATAGTATCATTGGGGAGAGGGGACAGTTATTAGCGTAGGGGCTACATTTTATTTTTACACACATTTTGGGCCGAGGGTGACTCTTACGAGCACTACCTTCTGTCCAGGGCCGATAGTGACTCGTATGAGCGCTACTTGACGGCCACTCTTTATTACTTGCTTGCGTAAATCTGTTACAGCCCCTGCGTAGAACGTTGTCCTCAAAGTGCATATCACATAGAATGGTTAGGAACCTTTACTCATGCATACTTTTCTGTTGAGCTTTATTATTCAGTTTATTGGCATGATATTATGTATCTTGTTACGTCCCTCTGAGGACCTGGTTATCTCTCCAGGTGTGTCTTGTGATTTTCTGCTGGTGCTCTAGCTAAGGCCATGTCTTGCTCTCTATTCTTCGAGATGTTGCTTTTGGATCGCCATCTCCTTCGCATGACCAAATCATTTTCCTTGTATAATTCTTTCTTATTTAAATTAGTTGGTAGTAGATTTGTCTCCGTCCAACGATTATATATATGACAAACTCAAAGTTGCTTTTATATTATTACTTATCTTTGTGGATGAGATTTAGTGTCTTGGCTTTCTATATTTTACAACTTAGGTATACATACGAGCCGTATATTTACTCGTATGTATGCAGCTGGCATGATACGTATCTAGTCTCAAGTATTTGGGACTGGAACGTTATATATTTTTGTGGTGGCCCATGCAGGTCAAGTTTGCCATTTTGGTTACATGACTGTACCGAACGGACCTGCAATATAGGATTAGAATTTAGGAGTCTCATCCACATACTTGATCACCTTCCTTGATTTCCATATTCCGACTCCCGTGGCTTCCCTTGATTTTTTTTGCACCTTGCTTGAACTCCTTCTACCAACACCCTATCATCTCGTGCTAAACATGGTTAGAAAGATGACTACACTACTATATACCTATTGGTCAACCCTATGGCTAGAAGGATTATATTGACAAATAATATCCATTGAGGTTATATTTGAGTATAAAGGCATATGATCTTAAGGATTAGTTAATTATAAGTTGGGTAGTAGCATATTACCGCCTTCAAAGGATAGTTAGAATTTTATTATTACCAGGTGGTATACAAGAGGATAGCTAGATCGAGAAAACAAATTTTTGATTTACGAATTTTGTTTTTGAAATGGTGAAATAGTTATGATTTATTAGGGATATGAAATCAATTAAGGAATAACTTAAGTTTTAAATTATGACGCATGATTTACGGTTAACTTTAAAGGTTTGGATTGTAATATTATAAAGTTAGCGCGAGATTATTTAAGGAGTTTTAATTATGATATTTAGACGACTAGAGAAGACAAAAGTGTAGTTTGAGAGAGCTTGAGGTTTAAAAATTGAGTCGTACGATTTATAAGTTTATTTAATTTTGAGTTGAAGAAATGATGGTAAAATTTTGTTTAAATATTTGAAGGATATGAAAGCGACTTTGAAAAAAAAATTCAAATTTTACATTTGTCATATGATCTATGATTTATAAAATTGATTAGATTTCAAGTTTAAAGTCTTGATTATGGATTATTTAAATTTTGGTGGAAAAAAAGTATGTTCATTTTGTGATATACAAGGACTATTTCATGATTGATTAAAGATTTAAATTAAACTTGACAGTCTAAGATAATTGGTAATTGTGGCGGAGTAGCTTGAAAATTTTATTGAGAAACTTCAAGGAACTTGAAATTTAGATTAGATCATATTGGTAGAGGACCAAGAAGCAAGGAAGGTCACCCTAGTGAGATAGAAGTATTGTATATTAGATTGCCATGCCACCTATGATTATGATATTGCATATACACAAGTATAGTTAGTCATCGACCAAACCGATGAACATATCTTTTGACTTACTCGACCTTCCCTCAATTCTAGATCTTTTGTCATGACCACCTAATTATTTGAAACTTGATAAATGATTAGATTGTTCCTTAATCATACTCCATCTAAGTGGCTATCATATCTCTAGAAATTGTATTCCTAACTTATTTTACCTTCATCTACTAGAATCCAAATTATCTTTATTTCATGCTTTAACTTGGTCACTTATTTTGTGCGTTAATCATTATCTCATGAACTCCCACTTTCTATTTAAATTATTTTGTGTCCTTTATCGTGACTTGGATATTTGGAGCACAACACTAGACTTTTCCATCCAACAAATCCCATATGCAAGACCTAATCGAACCCACCTCCATGTAGGTGTATCACGTGCCACTAAAACACTTCTCCTTGTATTCTATTTTCATAATATGACTTTGGGTCATAAGAGACTAAACTATAACCTTTACCATGAAACCAATATACTTTCTAGCTATAGATATGGTCTCAGCCTCGACTCAAATTCTTCGACCCAATACATGATTGGGATCTACTAAATCCCTTAAATGCTTCTTGTGTTTTATCTTGATTGCTTAACCCTTGTCCTTTTATTTTCATGTCTTATTTTGATTTACTTGGACGCATAACCTCTTTTTGCAATATTAGCAACCCCTACTTCTCTCCCTTTCAATTGAATTACTTCACTTATATTTACTATGTTTCCTCCGTGATTATGCAATATTTTCTTATATGATTTCCTTGTACGATTATGGAACTGAATCATGACACCCTTCGGTTAAAGAGGAAGTAGATTAGAGAGATTACTGTTATAGTTAAATAAAATAATTGCATGATTGGAAAACATGAGTTAATTTTGCTATTTGGTGAAATTAAGAAAAGGTGATATTATCTTTTGAAGAAATGGGATGTTCGAAGGATAGTACACTTGCTAATTACAAAAATGTTCGAGAAATTTATCATGATGCCTATGCAAAATTTGATAATGAAAAATGAGTACGAAATCCTTACATTTGACTTAACTTTAGAAATTGATTGAAAGTTTTGAACTTCAACTCCGAGGAAGGAATGAACCTTGAGGATAGAATTTTGAAAAAAAAGGGAGTATATCGAGATGTCAGAAGAAATTCTTTTTACCGAATCCAAAAGTATTGACTTATCGAATTTCTATCGTTGCGATATTTGATTAGATATATGAAAATAGTGGATACTCAAAACTTTTGTGGAGTGATTGTTGAAGACAAAAAAAAAGATTTCAAAGAATGATGGTTATAAACCTTGAGAGGATTAATAAATATATAAAAAGTTGAATATGAAAGAGGATTGATGATTATGACGATATCGAATGAAAGTTAAAATTTTGTGATAGTGATCATGATTTTGAGACAAAGGAAGTCAT
Source organism: Iris pallida (assembly GCA_029216955.1). Lineage (NCBI taxonomy): Eukaryota > Viridiplantae > Streptophyta > Magnoliopsida > Asparagales > Iridaceae > Iris > Iris pallida. Next base: position 16,912,829 of record JANAVB010025598.1, on the reverse strand, counting down.
TGCATATCGTAAGTTACAAAATTATCATTTTTGTCGTTGGATGGTAGTGGGGATCAAATTCGATACTGATAGGTTGTCATGAGATATTTTTCTAAACTATATCTTGGAATTCATACTTCCTAGTTACCCAATTTGTAGTTATTCCGTAATTATTACCTTTCATTGGAAACTTTTTCTCCTTGTCAAATAAATTGATCGATTTCTTATCTGTAAACTCCTTTCCATCCCCTTCGCCCTACCTACCCTAATTACTCCTAAATTTCGAGGACGAAATTCTTTTAAGTTGGGTAGGATGTAAAATCCCTAAATTTTTAATATGTTTCTATCGATTTTGGTACTGATTTAAAATTTTTGTATTGTACGTCGTATAGTCGTATTGTATGTTGGGCGCAAGCGGCGTATTCGTAAATTGATCATCGAGTGCGAATATGTGCGAGGTACATATTTTTGTAAATATTTTTAGAAGCTTAATTTTTTTAAATAATAAATATTTTTGATTATTTTAAAAGTTGTAAAATACGTCATATTGGAAATTCTAACTCTTTATGTTACATTATGAAAGGTTTTATAAATGATAATTTTGAAAACGAGGTATTATACAAATATTCATTTCATACGAGGTACATAAATTTAGAATTTATATATATAATTCTATTTTTCAAATTTATTAATATTAATATTTTATTAATCAAAAAGATATTTAAAAATACTTATTATTTTCGAAATTATTATTATTGGTATTTTGGGAAAATATATTTGAAAATTATTGTAGCCATTTTAAATCTCGATTTGATTTTATGGTTTTAATTTAAAAAAGTTTTAAAGGTAGAATTTATATTTGAGTTTGGATTATCTAAGTTTAAATTGGAATTTAATTTAGATTTGATTTTGAATTATTTAAATGGGGTTTAAACAAACCCAAGCCTTATCCAACTGGGAATTCCCACCTCCTATAAAAGGAGAGGTACTCCTCCAGAAATTTTTGGATCCACCCATCCATATTGTGCATTATGTCTGTGCCTCTACATCCACTATAATTTCTGTTACACATACATATTTCATCCCGTCCGACAATCCCGGACGTCCACCAGCCGAGTCGGGCACTCCCGACGACGACTCAATCCTAAACCTAACTCAGCCTCCACGCTACCTCTCCTGGCGTTACCCGTCGCTGTCACCTCCATCATCCCGGCCTCCAACCACTGCCTGTTCCTCCCCGACCCCGTTCTGACATCATCCCCGTCTCAACCACCTCAGCCACCAGACCCGAACTCGTCACCATCACTTCCCCCTTCCCTCGATCCGTCTCCACTAGCGACGACTCCGCAGCAACCCAACCCGGCCACACTTCCCGGCCACCACCGACAAAAATTTTACCACCACCACCATCATCCATAGCAAGATAAGGGGGAGGGATAGCCTCTTACCTAATCCCCGCCGCTGTCGCCGTTCCGACCAGCTCCTCCGAGCCCTCCTGCGGTCGGCGCCCCCAAGTTCGCCTTCGTCCACCGTCGTCGTCATCCCCGGCACCGGATCTGGAAGCGCAGCGGACACGTGCCACCGCGCCGCCGTTCCCCGACCTCTGCCTCCGCCCGGCGCTGTCCCTTGCTGTGCGGGCCAGGAACCCCCATCGCGCCCTCCGGACCGAGCCTCACCTCCGCCGGGTCTCCTTCTCCGCCTCGTGCAGCCGCCCACGGCCGCGACGCCGAGACCCCCAGCCGCTCCGCCTCGAAACCACCCCCGCGCCTCTACTTTGCTGCCTCCTAGCGATGTTGCCGCCCTTCCGCCCTCACCGCTCCCTCCAGCGCCGCGCCGCTCTTCCGCCGGTGAAACCCTATGGTAAACCCCCTTCCTATTTTTCTCCTTCTCCTCTCTCCCTTTATTCCTCTCTCTCTCTCTCACTCATTTTACCTATGTGGAGACAGCAGCTTATTGAAACATTCTTTTTATTCTTTTTTTATTATTATTGTTAGATTATTATCATTTGTATTATTATTATTTCTATTATTAATATATTATTAGTATTAATATTATTAATACTGTTATTTTTATTATTATCATTATTTTTATTATTATTACTATCCTCATTTTATTAGTATTATTATTATTATTATTATCATTATTATTATTATTCAATTGCTAAATTGGGGTATTACTAAATTTGTCTTAGTTACTAGAATTGTATCATTATTTTATTAATTATATATTACTATTAGTTTGTGGTTTTGTTAAATATTATTACTATTATTACTGTTATTTTAATTGAGCAAATATTTTCTAACAAATTTCAAGTTAGTTTCTAAACACTAAAATATTCTTTTCGAATTGACCATTTATACTTTCTGGTCTAAATGATTTAGAAGTATTTAAATATTTATCTAAAATAGATATTTTGAATTATGAAATATAGTTTCCGCTTTAATCATATTTTATTTTACTAATAAGGTGTAATTTTAAAATTATTATGTATATCTATTTTCAAAGTATCTTCGTAAATAAATTTTACAAGTAAACATGTTTTTTTTTTAAGTAATATGGATCTTTTCTAAGAAATTATATATTTATCTACTCCACAAATTCTTGCAATTATCCACATTACTCATGACTGATCATATTCCTAATTTCTCGCAGATTCGGACCATGTTGCATCGACCATTGCTATTGGACAGAACAGGATTTGCTGGATTATTGCACCACACCAGGCGACACATCAGGCAAGACACCTTCCTTTACTGTTTAATTTCTTGCTCAATATCATGCATGTTTTTTCTTTATGTTGTTCTTTCAAAACTATAAATAGATGTAAATTATTATACTTTATGCAATTGGCTTAGAGTTCAGGGACCACCGTATGTTTAGTGCATCTCATAAACTGTCACGATGTGCCACGGATTGTGTGTGAGTTGTGAGTCGCATATAGATGCGGACTTGCGTGCTGACTGATCATTGGTGCGTACAGGCTGTGCGTTAGGATATAACTGCTAATAGATTGTGTAGAAGACTTGGCAATTATTAACGATTAAACAGTGTCGTAGAGACGACGCATGTATATCATTATTGGGGGAGGGGACAGTTATTAGCGTAGGGGCTACATTTTATTTTTACACACATTTTGGGCCGAGGGTGACTCTTACGTGCACTACCTTCTGTCCAGGGCCGATAGTGACTCATATGAGCGCTGCTTGACGGCCACTCTTTATTACTTGCTTGCGTGAATCTGTTACAGCCCCTGCGTAGAACGTTGTCCTCAAAGTGCATATCACATAGAATGGTTAGGAACCTTTTACTCATGCATACTGTTGAGCTTTATTATTTAGTTTATTGGCATGATATTATGTGTCTTGTTACGTCCCTCTGAGGACCTGGTTATCTCTCCAGGTGTGTCTTGTAATTTTCTGCAGGTGCTCTAGCTAAGGCCATGTCTTGCTCTCTATTCTTCGAGATGTTGCTTTTGGATCGCCATCTCCTTCGCATGACCAAATTATTTTCCTTGTATAATTCTTTCTTATTTAAATTAATTGGTAGTGGATTTGTCTCCGCCCAATGATAGTATACATGACAAACTCAAGGTTGCTTTTATATTATTACTTATCTTTGTGGATGAGATTTAGTGTCTTGGCTTTCTATATTTTACAGCTTATGTATACATACTAGCCGTATATTTACTCGTATATATGCAGCTGGCATGATACGTATCTAGTCTCAAGTATTTGGGACTGGAACGTTACACATAGAGAAGCCTATGAAACTTCAAACATGATAATCTATTAATAAAATGATAGAATTCGTGAAGTTGAGGCAGAATTTGTTCGATTGAAGGCAGAGAGAGCAGATGATTGCTACTCGAGACAAACATCTGGCACAGAGCTCAATACTGGAAGAGAAGGTCTTTGGTGCTGAAGCTACCATAAAACCCTTGATGATGACAAGGATAAGATGATAGCTGCTTTTGCCGAACTCTCGCATCTTTGTACTGTAGAGGCTCGTCTCACCATAGCTACCACAACTGTACTGAGTTCTCGTTAGAGGCATTTGGCAGAGGTACAGAAAATGCTTGAAGATGTATCTGCTCCACCTTAGAAAATAAAGAATTTTATATTCTTCCTTTCATATCATCAATAAAGAATTTTGTATTCTATCTTTTTCTTTCTTTTGTTGTAATATTTCAAATCAGGCAATGAATGAAACATTTTTTTTATGGTTGTGAGATAGAAAACAATTATCAGAGGTAATAATATGAACATGATAAGTTTTCGAAACTCAACAAAGTAGATTATATCTATCCAGAGGTAATGTGGACATGATAGATAACAAATCTTGTTTTTTTTTAGAGCATACAATACCGTCAGAGGTAATATAAACATAATAGATCATAATGACTCAAAGAAAATAGATTAATATCTATTCAAAGGTAATGTGGACATGATAGATGAATAAGGAAAAGAAGTAGATTTAAAATTTATTCAGAGGTAACTAAGACATAATAAATAATAAATCTTTTTCTTTCCGAAATCAGCTGGTAAGATAGAAAATCAAAATTCTCTTTTAGGAGAATAAATAAATCTTTATCTTAACCAAACCTTGGTAGCTGGGGAATAAGGAAGAAATTCAAACGTAATATTTCTTCAAGAATTTGCCATTAATTGGCACCATAATCAAATCTCCATTAGGTTTCGGTAACCTATAGGCACCATTGGAGAATACTGTCTCGACTACATAAGGACCTTCCCATTTAGCTTGAAATTTGCCTTTGCTCTTATGAGTCATAATCATAGGTCTTCGGACAGCTAAGACTAGCTCACCGACTTGGAATACCCTCTCTTTAACTTTACGGTTGAAAGCTCGAGATATGCGAGCTTGATATAGCTCGATGTGCTGTTGTGCTTGAAGACGCTTCTCGTCCAATCCTTCAAGTTCTTGGAGTTGTAAGCGATCATTATTTTCAGAGGTTAGCTCGTTTACAATGGATATTCTAAGAGACAGGATCTGGATTTCCAATGGAAGAACAGTCTCGCATCCGTAAACCAGCGAGAATGGTGTAAAACCAGTGGAAGTTCAGGCTGTTGTTCGATAAGCCCATAAACATTCTCCAAGTTTCTCATTCCAATCACGTTTATTAGAAGAGGCAAACTTTTTAAGAAGTTTAATAATAGTTTTATTGAAAGCTTTCGCTAAACCATTATCAGCTGGATTATAAGTCGTAGAAGCTATGTTCTGGATTCAATTCTTATCACAAAATCGATAAAACGCCTGACTGGCAAATTGTGGTCCATTATCATGGATTATCCTTCGGGGAACTCCAAAACGATAAATGACATGATGTTTCATGAAGCTAACCACATTAGACATTTTCACTTCCACAAGAAGAACTGCTTCTGCCCATTTAGAAAAGTAATCGGTTATAGCCAGAATAAACCGATGTCCTTTGACAGAAGGAGGATTAATTGGACCAATAATATACATGCCCCAAGCTTCGAAAGGCCAAGAAGCTGCTATAGGATGTAAGAATTCAGAGGGTTGGTGAATAAAGTCAGCATGAATCTGGCATGCTTTACACCGTCTGGCATAATCTACAGCGTCTGCTATCATAGAAGGCCAATAATAACCCATTCTTTGAATACGGTCCTGTAATTTCGAATCTGGTTGATGCGCACCACAAACTCTATCATGAGCTTCACATAGTGTTTGTTTGGCTTCACTTTCTAAAAGACAACGTAATAAAAGTCCGTCATAAGAACGACGATACAACATATGCAAAGAAGAATCGTAGTAGAATCGAAATGATTGTCTTTTGATTGCTACAGCTTCTTTTGGATCTTCAGGTAAAATCCCATGGACCGCATAATCAATAAATGGACTTCTCCAATCCTTTTGCTGAGAATTTGATTCAGTAGCATAACTATGTTCGATATGCAAATTATTCTTGACACAGAATAGATCTCTATCCAACAAAGTAATGGTATTTTGTCTTCTAATTGGAAATGCTAAATCCGCAGCTAAACTAGCAAGTGCGTCAGCTTCCAAATTTTTAGAACGTAGTACAAATTCAATGAAGAATCCTTTGAATGAAAGAGCCAATTCGATTACCACTTGTTGATAGGGAATGAGGTCAAGATTTCTGACTTCATATGTACCTCTGACCTGATTGACAATCAGTTGAGAGTCTCCATAAGCTTCTAGGAACTCAATGTCCAATTTTTTTGCTACTTGAAAACCAATTAGCAGAACATTATATTCTGCTACATTATTGGAACATGGTTCATTAAGAGAATAAGCACGGTATATGACCATCTTATCAGGAGAGACCAAGACGATGCCTACTCCGGAGACAATATTGCCTTTAGGCCCAACTCGCGATGCTCCATCAAAGTATAATTGCCAAATGTCATCCCTCAAAGTCATGTTGCAATCTACAACTTCATCTGGAATATCTTCATATAACTTAGAAGTCTCAGGTATAGGGTGAGCTGCTATGAAGTCAGCTAATGCTTGACCCTTCACTGATTTTTGAGGTACGTAGACCATATCATAGGGAGTAAGCAACATTGCCCAGGTGGCTAACCTGGAGTTAAGGATACTCGGCTTTCTCATCAATACCCGAATAGGATTTATTCTGGATATGACATGAATAGTTTGTCCTGACACATAATGCCGGGTCTTTTGGATGGCAAAAACCAAGACTAGACATTCTTTTTCCATAAAAGTATACCTGTGTTCAGCTCCAACCATCATTCGGCTAAGATAATAAATTGCCTGTTCATGACCCTTATCACTTTTCTGTATAAGAAGAGCACTAAGAGAATGATCTAATGCTCGAACATACAATAAAATGGTCTTCCCACCACTGGGGGTACTAGAACAGGTGGATTTGTAAGGTATTGCTTGATGTCATTGAAGACTTTTTAACATGATTCATCCCAAACAAATGATACACATTTCTTTAATAGACAAGAGACAGGTTGACATCTCCTAAAGAGATTTGATATAAATCTCCTGATATAAGCAATGCGGCCCTGAAAGCCACACAGTTCTTTCAGATTACGTGGAGGATGCATTTCAAGAATTACTTTGACCTTATCAGGATCAACATGAATACCTTGAGAAGTAATGACAAATCCCAAAAATTTGCCACTAGAAACCCCTAAGAAAGACTTAGTGGGGTTCATCTTTAATTGATGTCGACGCATCAACTCGAATACTATCTTCAAATCTTGAATGTGATCATCCTTTAATCGACTTTTGACAGCGATATCATCTACGTAACATTCAACTGTTTTTCGTAGATGTTCTTGAAATATATTGCTCATGGCCCTTTGATATGTAGCACCAGCATTTTTTAGACCAAAAGGCATAACTGTATAGCAATAAACACCAAGGGGTGTACAGAAAGCAGTATGCTTTTCATCTCTTGGATGTATTTTAATTTGATTATATCCTGAAAATCCGTCCATGAAAGACATGCGTTCAAAACCACATGTATTGTCTATCATGACATCAGTGATAGGAAGTGGAAATTCGTCTTTTGGACAAGCCGTATTGAGATATCGAAAATCTATGCAAACTCGAACTTTTCCATTCTTCTTCATGACAGGAACAATATTAGCAACCCAATATAGGTGTTGTTCTTCACGGATAAAGCCACATGTAATCAACTTTTTGACTTTTGCTTCAATTGTATCCATCATATCTGGTCAAAAATACCGCTGTTGTTGCTTTACAGGTTTGGCATTAGGAAGAATATTGAGTTTATGAGTAGCTACTTTGGGATCCAAACTCGACATATCCTTATAATTTTATGCAAAGATATCAATATATTCTTTAATCAGCTTTATCAACTCTTCTTTTTTATCTTCAGAAAGGTTTTTACTGATGAATATTGGCTTAGACGTAATTTTGTCTCTAATGTCAATCTGGACAATTTCATCTTCTGTAGGTGGCTGTCGTTGTTCAAACCGAAGCTCCCATTGAGTGTCCATTTGTTGTGTCCAAGGGGCATTTTCAAATAGTTCAGATTCACCATCAGTTTGAACCATATTGACTGAAAAGATGTGCTCAGATTCAATATACTGGACTCCTTCAGAATCTGAGGATTGTAAAGAACTGGAAGAAAATTCTTCTTCCATATCTTCATTAAACATGTGGGATGTATCACATTCAATAAACTGGATTTCTTCAGAATCTGAGGATTATGAAGAACTGGAAGAAAAATCTTCTTGTATATCTTCAGTAAACATGTGGGATGGATCGTATCCCAACCCATAACGAGTTTTTTGGTAAAATGGATCACCACATAACGGTAACCGTCTACCTTTGTCTTGATTGAGACCTAGCATAGTTTTTAAATCATATCCCATATTCTGGATAATCTTAAGAGATTGTTGACTATATTTGTCAATTCTGATTTTTACCTTATCTTTCTCTACGAGATTATCTGTCTGAATAACAGGGATATTTCTGGCCAAGCCAAACACAATTTGACCCTTGTTTTTCATATTAGACGGGATCGCAAAATAAGATTCTTCGTGATGTTAGGGTGTAAACGGACCGGACGGACACGGACAGTCGACTGTCCGTGTTCGGTCCGTTAATAAAAATGAGTTCGGACGGACGGACACGGACAGTTCATTGTTCAAGTTCGGACCGGACGAACACGGACAACCACTATTTGTTAATTCAATCGAACGGTCCACGGACAAATTAAATATATTACCAAAAGTTATTATTTTATCAAGATACCTTAATAGTTGGTTCAAAAAATCTAGTTGAAAGAAAATACAATTGAAGGTTATAGAATACAACAAACAATAATAAAAGAATAACAAAAATCGAGACGGGACAACAAAAATTTGATGCAAAACCAAAACATTATGACATAATTGATACAAAACCAAAAGGAGTCTCGACTATCGGACTGTTCGTGGACGAATTCGGACCGGACATGGATATGACCGTGTCCGGGTCCGATTTTTAATCGGACCAAAAAAAATGTACAAATTTTGTTCGTTAATGAATCGGACGTTCCGCGGTCGAACCATTTATCGAGCCGGACACGTACGGACAACGGACTACTTTGTCCGTTTTACACCCCTACGTGATGTCTATAAGTTACACAAGCTTGTGATGATGAGGCTACAGGTAGAAGATAAGGAGAAGATATTAGGAATCTCTGAGCATAGGGTCCAACATCGACATGAGGAGGAAAAAAATTCTCTTTATGTTAATATATAAGGTTTCCTCTGTATTTATGTCAGTTTTATGTTGATGACTTTGATTATCAGCAGATAAAGTCATTCTTTTAAGAAATTTGACAGCCATATACTCCAAAAGAAAATCTTCATTAAAATGAAAAAATACAGAATGATCAATATTTACATCATTTACAGACTGACTACTACGCTTTGGATTAATCATTAACGGACCGTCATCCGTCTTCAGCGTAGACTTGCCAAGGTTGATAACCAGTGGTTCTGGATCAGTTACACGAGAAATACGTCCTTTGACCTTGATCATGAGAGGCTGATCACTAGTGTTGGCTTGAACCCGACTTTTGACCGGAATCCTCACAGCTTCATCAGACGTAGCTTGAGTTCTTCCTTTGACTTTAATCACCAAAGGTTCATCATTAACAGGTTGGGACTGAATTCAACCTTTAACTTTAATCATCAAAGGTTGATCTTCTGAAGAATCTTCTAAAATAGATTGATCTTCTGCAGGCGACCGATCTTCAGCCATATCAGATATTTCCTTCACATGCTCCTGTTTGTATAGTATTGAATCAGAAAAATAGGCTTCAACACCCTTAAAAGAATTGATATCTGCAAATTCAGTCTTCACAATCCCTTGAGAATCTACATACTTGAAGCATTGGTGGAGAGTTGAAGGCACAATGTTATGCTTATGTATCCATGGTCTTCCAAGGAGGATGTTGTAAGGTACATCAGAATTGATAACGTAGAAGGTTGCCATGGTTCGAAGATCACCTATTTGAATCTTCAGACGAATCTTCCCCAATGGTTTACTCTTTCCAGAGTTGAAACCAACAATTGTTGTACTAGTGTAAGTCAACTCACTAGTAGGAATCCTCAAGGGTCGTACCATACTTTGAAGAATAATGCTGATGGAAGACCCAGGATCGATGTAAATTTTGTCAATTTCAGTAGAGTCAATATACCCCGTATAACATAAAGGCCTGTCATGTCGATTATGCTTTAACAGCATATCCTCTTGTGTGAAGGTAATGTTAGGAATTGATTACATCACACTGTGGCATTGAGGACACGACACTGGTATATTGTCAGGACTTTTGAGCTGAGCTAAGCATGAATCTGCTTGTAGCAATGCTTCACTCAAGGTTTCTTGACTTTCTTTAGAAAGTCGGAGCAACTCAAAAATTGAGAGCCTAGCCAGAGTATTGGCTAACTGGGCTAGTATGTCAAATTTATAGGGTTTCATCGACCCTTGATTTAAAACCGGCTTCAGCGGAACGTCAAAACGTACTGCCTTCTGTTTACCTTTTTCAACCACTGGGGGTTTAGAAGGCCTTGTCTCAGCAGGAACAGAAGATGACTGAGCCGGTAGTGTTTCAGCGGTGTCTTCCGCTTCTTTGGAAGTTCCCTCATAGTCTTTGTGGTAGTCTTTTCCAGACCTTATACCAGCAAAAGCTTCTTCTTTGAACTCAGGAGAATGAAGTACCATATTACAGGATTTGGTCTTCTGTCCCTTAGTCTTCTTTTTGTGGGAATTTTTGCGAGGGACCTCAAATCCCAATCCGACAGAGGATTTCTGGCCGTGAATTTGTAAAGGAACTCGCAAACCTTTACCATAGTTCAAGCCTTCTGCTTTTTGAAAGTTATAACCCATCTTTTTTATGAGATGGACCGATTGTTGACTGTACATATGAGTGGGTAGTGGACTTTTACAAGATGTTTCTACAGATGAAGAAGGAATGGAGACCTCTATTTTCATCAAGGTGGAAGCTCTCGGTGCAGGAGGTGCAATCCCAACCGGAGCTTTCTCATAAGCAACAAAAACTTGTTGTGCCCTGTACAAAGGGACACTGTTTATTGCTAACCACTGCTGATGAGTGAGTTTTAGTTTGGTAGGAGGAGCCAAAATCGGAGGACATATGTTCAAACCCTTTAGCCTATCTTCCAAAGGGATGTCTGATGGAACTGGGGATTCCCAGGACCCTTCCTTTGGTGTGCGTATTGATCGATAGAAAGTTAAACAGATCTAATACGTGTTTTAATCCTTCATAGGCGAAAACTAGGGTTCACGAATTATACCTGCGACGGAAAGGAGACAAGTAATTCTTGGCAATCTCGAGCGGACGACCCCAAGATCTTCTGCACGTATTCCTTCCTCGAGTTGGACGTCGTGTGGGCGACGATCTTCCAACTTTTTCTTCTCTTTGGCAGCACTCTATTTCTCTCCTTACGTGAATCACGAATTTAGAGAAAATTTCAGATTTCTGATCAGTAATCTGGCGGCCAGAGAATAGAGGATATATATATAGGCTACGGCAGGGACCATGAGGAGAAATTAGGATTAGGCCTCCTAACGGATCTGGATATCCCGTGTTCAGCCCGAACACACAATCCAGGCCCATTAACAATAGCTCGGTCCACTAATGAGCTATTGTTGCACTACTTTCCTAATCCCAAATTATGTTTGTGGGCTCCTTTTATTATATGCTCGTTTGGCTCCCCATGTTAAGATATCGTATGTCCGTCGATCAAATTAAGTTACTGACAACTATATTGATTCGACATCTTTAATCCTTAAGTAGTACCACTCAACTTTATTTGTCATGTCGGATATAATCCACCTGCAGGGTTTACATGACAATCCTTATGAGCTCCTTAAGAGGACATCATCAACCCGATGTATCGGGACATGGATTCCATTTATAATCAACAGCCCATCATACATACAATGTTATTACCCAATTCATAGAGGTTGTTGATCCATAATGAATCTTACTCTTTTATGAGTCAAAGTAATGCACATTGTATATATATGTCCGTTATTATATCCGGATTAAGAGTACAAGCATCCATAATAACAGAGGTATATATTTGTTCTCTTATATAGTCAGTACAAAGAGAACAACCTCAAGTGGTCCTGTTCAATACACACAAAGTGTACTAGTGTAAACCTATAGTCAAGATAGACTAATACCAGATTACACTACAACCTTTCCAATAGATTTTCCAAGTTCATCTAGGTTGTGAACTATTTATATACTATATAGGAAACTGATAATATGATCTTCTGTGTTACACCACACACCATATTATCTACAATATAGAATATCAGACATTTGCATTAACACTTGCAACAAATACAATATGCAAACATTTACCCATATGATTCTCATTCAAAATTTAAGGAAATAAGATTACTACAAAAGTAATGCTTTTAGTATATAACCCTAACAATCTCCCACTTATACTCAAAGCATTGCTTTTCAGTATACTGTTACAAATCTCCCACTTATACTTAAAGCCATGCTGCTACACATCTGACTCCCATTCCCTCAACATGACTGTCAAAAGCCTTAGCTGGTCAGCTCTTTGTAAAGGGATCAGCTAGGTTGTCGGCTGATGCTATCTTGATCACAGCAACTTTTCCTTTCTTTACGAAATCTCGTATCAGGTGGTACTTACGCTCAATGTGTTTGCCTGTCTTATGGGCTCGTGGTTCCTTCGAATTTGCCACTATACCACTATTATCACAATAAAGTGTAATAGACTTAGGCAAACTAGGTACCACATCTAAGTCCAACAGAAAGTTTCTGAGCCATATCGCTTCTTTGGCTGCCTCAGAGGCTGCCACATACTCGGCTTCCATGGTGGAATCAGCAATACATTTTTGCTTGATACTCCTCCACACAATGGCTCCACCTCCCAAAGTAAACACATAACCTGAGGTAGATTTCCTAGAATCCCTATCTGACTGAAAATCTGAGTCTGTATACCCCAAGGGAACTAAACTATCTGCCTGGTAAACAAGCATATACTCTTTAGTCCTTTTCAGGTACTTCAAAATATGCTTTACGGCAGTCCAATGCTCTTGTCCTGGGTTAGACAGATATCTGCTGACCATGCCTACGGCAAAGCAGATGTCTGGTCTCGTACATAGCATTGCATACATTAAGCTTTCTACTGCTGAAGCATAAGAAACTGCCTTCATGTTCTCTATCTCTTTAGGTGTCCTCGGACACTGCTCCTTTGATAGAGCAATTCCATGTCTAAAAGGTAAAAAACCTTTCTTAGAATTTTGCATACTAAAACGAGTTAGTACAGTATCGATATAGGAAGCTTGGGATAAGCCCAACATCCTTTTCTTGCGATCTCGTAGAACTTTGATCCCAAGGATGTGACCTACTTCTCCCAAGTCCTGCATATCAAACTGTTTGGATAACCATACCCTTACATCAGATAATACCTTCATATTGTTTCCAATGAGCAAGATGTCATCCACATAAAGTACTAGGAACACCACCACGTTTTCGTCACACTTTCTGTATACACATGATTCATCCTGACATTGATCAAATCCATAGGATTTTATCACCTGATCAAAACAAATGTTCCAAGATCTGGAAGCTTGCTTAAGTCCATAAATGGACTTTTTGAGCTTACAAACAAGATGCTCCTGGCCCTTTTCAATGAACCCGTCTGGTTGCTTCATATAGAAGTCTTCCTCAAGACTTCCATTAAGGAAAGCTGTCTTGACATCCATTTGCCAAATCTTATAATCGAGATGAGCTGTAATAGATAAAAGAATCCGAATAGACTTAAGCATGGCTACAGGAGAAAAGGTTTCCTCATAATCGATACCCTCTCTTTGAGTAAAACCTTTTGCTACAAGCCAAGCTTTAAAGGTTTCAACCTTACCGTCTGATCCTCTTTTTCTCTTATAGACCCACTTGCATCCAATGACTTTTACACCAACGGGTGGTTCTACAAGCTCCCAGACCTGATTAGAATCCATAGATTCTATTTCAGATATTATCGCTTTTTGCCAAGACTCTGCATCTTTATCTTGGAATACTTCATTGTAGGTACAGGGATCATAATCTTGTTCCTCAGGGACAAAGTCTGATGACTCTCCCAAGAACATATATCTATCAGGTTGTATCACAACCCTCCCACTACGACGAGGCACTATCGATTGTGGTGTAACATTTGTGACACGTTGTGCAGTTATTTGTGGTTCATCCTCTTGTACTGTTGGTACTGAAGTACTTGGTGTCTCATATCTCAGTTCTTCTAGAACAACTCTACTTGTGGGTTTATGGTTCATCACATAGTCTTCCTCTAAGAATCGGGCATTGGTGCTAACAATGACCTTCTGATCCTTAGGACTATAAAATAAACCTCCTTTCGTTCCTCTTGGATAGCCTACAAATAAGCGTACTTCTGTACGAGATTCCAACTTATCTGCTTTCCCATTCAGCACATGTGTTGGACTACCCCAAATGCGAACATGTTTCAGACTAGGCTTACATCCAATCCACAGCTCTGTGGGAGTAAGAGGTACTGACTTAGAAGGAACCAAGTTTAAAATATAAGCTGCAGTCTCTAAGGCATATTTCCAAAACGAATCTAGCAAATCCGAATAACTCATCATTGATCTAACCATCTCCATAAGAGTTTTATTCTTTCTTTCGGCTACACCATTCTGTTGGGGCGTTCCAGGTGCAGTCAATTGGGATACAATCCCAGCCTCTAATAACTAATCCCTAAACTCTCTAAAGAGGTACTCGCCACCACGATCTGATCGTAATGACTTGATATATTTTCTATGACGTTTCTCTGTTTCAGCCTTGTACTCTTTGAATTTCTCAAAGCACTCAGACTTACGGCGCATCAAATAAATGTATCCATACCTTGAATAATCGTCAATAAATGTGACAAAATATTCAAAGCCACCTCTAGCTTGGATAGTCATGGGTCCACACAAATCAGAATGAACCAATTCCAACACATCTTTGGCCCTATACCCCTTTGCCGTAAAAGGCCTTTTGGTCATTTTACCTTCCAAGCAGGATTCACAGACTGGTAGTGCCTCCACTTCCAATGAACTCAAAGGTCCATCTTGAACCAGTCTTTGAATCCTTCTTAGGTTAATATGCCCCAATCGTAAGTGCTAAAGATATGTTTGGTTCATACAAGAAGGTTCTTTTCTCTTATTTAAGTTAGATGACATATTATTCATTTCCATAAGTTGTATTGTGGGCGAAATATGAATAATGACATACAAATTATCAACCAATGCACCAGAACAGATAAAATGTTTATTCTTTCTAATAACAGTATTGTCATTGAAATAAACTGAATATCCATACTTATCTAACATAGAAACAGAAACTAAATTCCTTCTAAGTGAAGGTGCATAAAGACAATCTCTCAATGTCAAAGACTTATTTCTACCAAAAGATAAAGTAACATCTCCTAATGCAACGACCGATACTTTTGTAGCATCACCCATGAACAAGCATATCTCTCCATCACTGAGCCGTCTGGTTTCCTGGATCCCCTGCAATGTATTACAGATATGATTAGTGGCTCCTGTATCTACACACCAGGTACCGGTAGATAACACCGCTAAACATGTTTTAACTACTAGTAAATGAGACATACCTTCTTTGTTCCCTTGTTTGAGAAGTGGACAATCAGTCTTCCAATGTCCTGACCCTTTGCACTTGAAATATTTGCCTTTCGGCTTTTTCACCGCGCCTTGAGGTCCCATGCCCTTCTTTGCTAAGTTTGCCTGTTTCTGAATGTTATTTTTTTTCTTACCGCTTTTTGGCTTAGAAGTAGAAGCCTTTTCAGAAACAAAAATATGACCACTCTGCCTAAAGAGAGATTCAGCATCCTGTAGCTCTTTTGCAAGTTCTGCCAAACTATACAACCTTTTGTTCATGTTGTAATTAAGGCAGAAATTGTCAAAACTTTTAGGCAGAGTCCCGAGAATGATATCGACCTGGGTTTCCCCATCGATTTCAGCACCAAGGATCTCCATCTCATTCAGATGACCCATCATCTTGAGAACATGATCCCTTACTGGTGTGCCCTCAGCCATTTTTGTATTCATCAAACATTTCATAGCAAATTGCCTAGCTGCTCTACTCTGATGTCCGAAGAGTTCCTTGAGGTTATACATCATGTCATAAGCTGTGGTTATGGCCTGATGCTGATGTTGCAGTACATTTGACATAGATTCCAGAATGTAACACCGCGCCATCTCATCTGCCTTTTTCCACTTCTTATAAGCCTCTTTGACCTCTTCATCAGAGTTAGCATCAGGCTTAGGTGGGCATTCCTCAACAAGTACATATTTGTACTCCTCAGCAGTCAGAACAATGTCCAAATTACGTTTCCAGTCAATATAATTAGGTCCAGTAAGTTTGTTTTCTTTAAGAATCACCATAAGTGGACTGAAAGAACCCATTTTTTTTGAAATCCTGAGAATCACATAAATAAAATTATGTAGGGCAAAAAAAACTTTTTGAATTAACTAAATATTGATTCCCTCAAAACAATAATAAGAAATTCACCAACACCTTGAACACCATAAATTTAGCATGCCACGATAGTGTGGACGTATACAAATTCAACTTTGTTCAAGTAGATTTTTCTTATTAATTTTACTATCATGTCAATATAATTTTATGATAAATAAAATTAATATGCTGGTCTTGCTCTGGTCATACAAATAATAGCAGTGACTCCGATGGGAAGGATACCATTATTTGTATCTAAGTGTATACCATTACTTAATACTAAGTCCATTACCTTGTAATGAGTTCCTTCAGATGGAGAAGTGAACACATACTAGGTAACTTTCTACAATTATCCCTAAGGAAGTCTGTACTGGTGATCCATAATTATACTTATCCGATATGGAGGACAGCACTAAAGCCAACACGCAAGTATAATTACATCACCTACAAACCAGTAATGGAGACCATAGGATTTATACTAAATAAAAAATCCTCTCCCACTTAGTTATTTAACAATGAGGGTTTTTCTACTAGTTGATATTATGTCCATGTTGTCCATTATTAATGTAGGCTTGGTTTTTCAAAAAAAATAACCACACAATAATAAACATGCATAATTAGAAAAAGCAAAATGACAAAAATAAGAGAAAATATCCAACTATTATGGTCATCTTTGCTGCTCCGTCCTCAACTATCCAAATCCAAAATCTGGTGCTGCGCATATCTATACGGGGTTCGACCTGCCCGGTCAGGTCGCGGGGTTTGGCTGTCGATTTCTTCATCGAAAATCATCTGTCTGCCTTTGGATTGCTCAAAACCAGCATCTCGTTCGACGTCAGAAACAGCCACCACCGCCATCACGAATGATCAAAAAATAATTAAAATTACATCAATTCTATGCCTCCCGAAGGAGTTCACACATAATCTAGATTGAAAAATTAAATTAATAAGCACGATCAACCCTCGTGATTTTAATTACATCCACAACAACAACAACATCCACGACATGTCCGTGGTTTAAACAACACAATCAAAAAACATGCATTGGACCATAATAGTTGGATCTAAGATGCCAGCAAAACCGAGTTAGAACAGATCTACATCTACCGACTATTACATAGCGCAAGTTTTATTGGACAACATGGACGTATCAATCAATACGTAGATCCAAAGTGGCTCTGATACCAATTGATGGAACTGGGGATTCCCAGGACCCTTCCTTTGGTGTGCGTATTGATCGATAGAAAGTTAAACAGATCTAATACGTGTTCTAACACTTCATAGGCGGAAACTAGGGTTCATAATACCTACGACGGAAAGGAGATAAGTAATTCCTGGCAATCTCGAGCGGACGACCCCAAGATCTTCTGCACGTATTCCTTCCTCGAGTTGGACGTCGTGTGGGCGACGATCTTCCAACTTTTTCTTCTCCTTGGCAGCACTCTATTTCTCTCCTTACGTGAATCACAAATTTAGAGAAAATTTTAGATTTCTGATCAGTAATCTGGCGGCCAGAGAATAGAGGATATATATAGGCTACGGCAGGGACCATGAGGAGAAATTAGGGTTAGGCCTCCTAACGGATCTGGATATCCCGTGTTCAGCCCGAACACACAATCCAGGCCCATTAACAATAGCTCGGTCCACTAATGAGCTATTGTTGCGCTACCTCCCTAATCCTAAATTATGTTTGTGGGCTCCTTTTATTATATGCTCGTTTGGCTCCCCATGTTAAGATATCGTATGTCCGTCGATCAAATTAAGTTACTGACAACTATATTGATTCGACATCTTTAATCCTTAAGTAGTACCACTCAACTTTATTTGTCATGTCGGATATAATCCACCTGCAGGGTTTACATGAAAATCCTTATGAGCTCCTTAAGAGGACATCATCAACCCGATGTATCGGGACATGGATTCCATTTATAATCAACAGCCCATCATACATACAATGTTATTACCCAATTCATAGAGGTTGTTGATCCATAATGAATCTCACTCTTTTATGAGTCAAAGTAATGCACATTGTATATATATGTCCGTTATTATATCCGGATTAAGAGTACAAGCATCCATAATAACAGAGGTATATATTTGTTCTCTTATGTAGTCAGTACAAAGAGAACAACCTCAAGTGGTCATGTTCAATACACACAAAGTGTACTAGTGTAAACCTATAGTCAAGATAGACTAATACCATATTATACTACAACCTTTTCAATAGATTGTCCAAGTCCATCTAGGTTGTGAACTATTTATATACTCCATAGGAAACTGATAATATGATCTTTTGTGTGATACCACACACCATATTATCTACAATATAGAATATCAGACATTTGCATTAACACTTGCAACAAATATAATATGCAAACATTTGCCCATATGATTCTCATTCAAAATTTAAGGAAATAAGATTACTACAAAAGTGATTCTTTTAGTATGTAACCCTAACAATGTCATCCCACAGATGATCAGAATTATCATGATCTGGGCTAACAACATGAGAAATTATATTGCAGGTTCTGACTTTTTTACCTTTCTTTGATTTTGAAGTTTTATTTTCATGCTCTATTTCAGGTACTAAGTCAGAGTGTACCCACATGATTTCACCATTTTTTTAAGTGAGAGGCATTAATTCTTCACTTTGATCTCTGGGTGGTGGAAGATTCACAATCTTCATCGTCGCCTTCGGAATTGGGACAACCCCATCAGGAACTTGCTGTGGAGGAAAAGCTCCAAATTGAAGAGAAACCATATTGGTTGTGACTGTATGATCATCATTAGTTAAAGCGATAGCTTTAGCATTTATCAATTCTTGAATCTTCTTCTTCAAGACATAGCAAGCTTTCGTGGAATGATTTATGTATCTATGATAGATACAATATTTGGGATTATCAACCAAATCCACCTTATTAGGTCATTTTGGCTCTGGGATTTGGAGTTTACCACTCTTCACGAGACATTAAAATATCCCTAGAATATCACTGTCATCGAAAGAGTATTCTTCTTTCGACTTAGAAGACTCTGGATTACTTGGTGTTGTTTTGGGTTTCGAAAGGTTTACCACTAGGGTTTCCTTTCCTTTCCCATTATGATTACCAGAGTTGTTGCCTGAAGAGGCTTTCTTTTCTTTGTCTTCTGAGGCGAAGATCATCCCTTGTTCACGAGCCAATCTACCGTTGGTCTCAGCTGAAACTGATGCTATAATAAACGAGGCCCAATCTCTGAATTGATAGCCTATAAAAATAGCAATAGATGGTCGCAGATTTATTTTGCATGTATCAATCAATGCTGAATCTGGCATACCAAGAGGCATTTTTAAAGTAGCCTGTCAGAAACGTTCAATAAACGTCCGAGTATACTCCTTTTATTTTTGTTTAATTTCTATTAAGGAGGACATATTCATGTCCATTCTTCCTTCATAGAAACGGGAGAGAAACATTGCTATAAACTCGTCAAAAGACGATATGCAATTGTCGGGTAGACTGCGATACTAATCGTATGTTGTACCCGTCAAACACCCTATAAAGACTCGGGTGAGAAGAGCATCATTCTTCTTTAGACGTACAGTCATAATATCAAAATAATTGATATATTAACTTGGAGAAGCCTTTCCATCAAATAATACTATAGATTGTGGCTTGAATTTGGGAGGAAAATGCATATCATTCCAATGGGGAGGATAAGGTTGCTTGATCCCCAACCTCTGGAGCTGATCTTTGTGCTTAAGAACCTCAAACTGTGCATTTAACTCACGCACTGCTTGAATGGCTTCACTAGTTTGATGAAGCACATTTGATTGAATAGAGGCTGGATGTACCGTAACCCCTACCGGAGGTGATACATCCTCTAGAACAAGAGGATCAGGAGATACGGAGTTTTGATTGATAGCAGGCTCTTGACTCAGATTATTCAAAGGTATGTCAACCCCTTGAATATCTTGAGTTTGCGCTGCTACCTGCACCAGTGTTACCACTGCCAGTTGGACTGTTTGCTGAGTCATCATTATTTGATACATATTTTGCATCATAAAAAGCATATCCTTTAGCGATTGTTCACCGCTGAAAGACATTGTTCTGTATTAGAAGTAGATGTCTCTGTTTCTTCTCCGATAACATAAGATTCAACCTCTCTTGAACATACAGAGTGTAGAGGTATGAATCAACGTTATCAGTTTCTGACTCCAAGTACTGGGTACCCCCAGCCTCTGAATCTGAAGAATGCATGTTTAAAGGTCGTTGACTTCTTGACCGAGTATGTTGATATACTCCTTCAAAAGTGTCAAGAATTTGGTTAAACCTTTGTTGATCTGGAGTCCGAGACGAATTGCGTCTTGGACGTCGTCCTGTATAGATATGAGATGCCATATTTACTGATGCATAAGACAACTCACATTCTTGATCATGAAGTTGTTGCTGAGGTATGTTATAGTTTAATCGGTCGAAAACTGACCATTTAGTAGCAGAACAGCAACATTTAATCATAATTTGGTGACACTCACAATGATGGTTTTCTTAGGGGAGTCTCACAGGAGATTTTCTGTTTTTACGCTTTTGTACAAGCAACTCACGTAAATCAGAAGAAGTAGAAGGTAATATTTTTTTTATATATTTAGGACAGAGAAATATCCAGTCCCTTGCGTAAAAAGAAGATTACTAGCTTCATTGGCAGAAAGCTGTGCATTTTTACGTGCTTGAAGGTGTGTGCGTAAATCTGGAGTTGATTTTTGTGTTGTACGAACACCATCAGCATTGCGCGTAATCCTAAAATTAGGCACTTTGCGTAAAGCAGCATTAGAGGATTGTTGGCGTAAAACAGAAGCTTTTCCACAATTTTTATTTTCCTTGGATAAACCAAAGGAATTGTCTGTCATAGTAACAGAAGACTTGTTTTTACGCTGCATGTGTTTAGGCAAGTTCACTTTAGGTACAAAAGCACCATTGTGAACTTTATCTACCATGTCACCGACAGGAGATTTGCCTTTACGCGTATAGCACAAAACAGAAGTATCTGCCACATCACAGACGGAAGATTTGCCTTTACGCGTAGAGCACAAGACTTGAGCGTCTACCACGTCACAGATGGGAGACTGAATTTTATGCAATGGGCGCAAAACTGAAGTAGGGACTGCCTCGTCACAGACGGGAGCCCCAACAACAGGAGTGGGAAGAATTCCCTTGCCTTCAGAGACAGCATGGAGATCAGAGGGTGCTTTGGACTTAGGAATCCAAACTTTTTGCACCTTTTATGATTTTTGAACATTGGAGCAGTGAGTACTACCCCCAGTTCGGAGCATTTCTTTGTAAGCAGTCTGGTCGAATTGAACAACCAGAGTCTTCTTTGTCGATCCAATCAACATATCATCATATTGAGCAATTGCTTTCTCATCGGAGGAGAAAGTTGTCTCCAGCAGAGCTGCCATTTTGTTTCACCTTGAAAGGCTTTTGAATGAAAACGAGAAAAAGTACAAAAGTACAAGTTGTTTCTGGGAAGTATTGGTATGGAAGTCTGATCTGAGAACGATCACTTTGTTCCTTGGACCACATGATGATGATGAAAAAAAACTGCTGGAAGATGAACAGCTGGAAGAACTAAGTCACCAGAAAGGTATCATCATACTGGGCACTGATGGTGAGGTCGAATGCTTTCCTGCTTTGCCTCACTCTGTTCTTGAAGAAAAGTTGAAGAGAAATGCTCTGGAAAATCACTTTGCTCTCAAAGTATCTGGGCTCTGATCTCTATGTGATCTGTTGTGTTTTCTGTTTAGAAATAAGTATATTTATAGACTAGACCCTCTGTACATAAAAAGCAACATAATTGGGTCTTTACGCAAGTAACTGCTACCCACGATTGAAAATCAACCTCTACGCGTGATGACACGTGTCCCATGAAGAGTTGTAGTCTCTACGCATGGTGACACGTGTCCTTCAACTTCAACAATATGGGGAAAGCACATACACACGTTCCTCGATAAGTGTGGCATGAAAGCCACGTATGCAGACCATGTTCTCACATAGCCAGAAAAAGTTGAGCGTAAAATAGCCCAAAATAAGCTTCATGCGTAAAGTGGCTAAGAAATAGCCTTGAGCGAATAGCTAGCTCAAATAAACTTTACGCACACAAAAGTAGCTGAGATAGCCTTGAGCGTAAAAACTCAAATGACTTTCATGCATAAAAGAAGCGGTCTATTGAGCGTAAAGTAGCTCATCTGCACATTAAATGACAAGCGTTGGATTTGGTGTAACAATCTCCTTGGCTTCTGTGCAATATGCTGTCAGAAAATCATTCTGTTAGATTAATATCACGTGCATTAAATGCAGTCTGGACAGCATGTCGCTCTCGCATAGAGTTTAAGGATAACTCTTGCGTAAAGGAGTTCGCGTAGAGTTAGACTCTGTTTGATCTCGACGTAGAGCTTGAATTTGACTTAGTAGAGTCTCTAAATGGGCCTTGCGTAGAGTCTGACTTTGCGTAAAGTTCTCAACTTCTTTGACTTGGTCTATTTATTTTATGCTTCTACAAGTATAACATCCGTCAAAACAATAACACTTTTACACGATCGTCATTCCTCGAATTAGAGTGCCCCCGAGTTATCGCATATCGATCTTTGATACGCCTCAATACCATCGATGATATACTAACCTGATGATCTTCCTTTGCAATGAATTTCGAGTTGTGCAACTGATGATTCATCCGAACTGGATATACCATATTTCTTCGATATTCAAGATTAATTCGATCTTTACCCCTCGAACTAGCTATATGTTCAATTCGTTCAAAATCCAAGATCACGTATGTTCATCCGTCTACCTTAAGTCATCGAGCCATAAATTTTCTCAAGTTGTATCGATCTATGCTAACTCAAATATTCGAATCATTTCCACGCACGTTATCATCCAATCGTACTAAGTTTTTGTATACGATTCACATATCGATTTCCGCGATCAATTCATCCATTTGTTACCTTAACTTTTCCTCGATTCGATCTATCTACTCAACCATTTCTGTATTTCGTACTTGCACAATCCCAATCTCGTGCGCGTCATCTCTAGTTTTCTTCGAATCGACTCGTCCAAATCTTCAATATCACAACTTACTCAATGATACACAAACTAAGGCTTTGCATACATGCGACGCTTGCTGACAGACTCATTGGCACCCGCATCCTCAATCGACCAATATCCCCGAGGCTATCCCATACACCACTCAGGGATGAAGTCATTCGACAAATCCTCAAAACTATCATTCAATTCGCAATCGACTACTTCGAATCTTCGTTCAAACCATTCCTCAAATTTCAAGCACGCTCTTCTATATCACATTGACGATAACATCATCGTTCGATAGCACCACTATCGAAACTACCCAACACTCTTTGAATCTATTCTAACTCATTCTTGCCCGACGTAATTTTGGTGTATATGCCTAGCCCGATTTAGCCTACCGTGCTTATTGGAGTTAACTTTAGTTCAGCCACATTTTCTTTCGTATGATTTTGTAAAATATATAGACTTATTGTATGGACATTTCATGGGACATTTGAGAGAGAGAGCGCACCAACTATATCAATTTGCGGAAGCAACAGAGAGTTAAAGAATTCAATCGAAAGTCCAATGATGTAAAGTCGTGCTCTGATACCATTATGTCATGCCCCGCTCCCATAGGAGTGATCGTCCTCGCTAAGGCGTGATGCCACGTGAGCCTAGATTACGCTCACGCAAGGCAGGTTCCATAACGGCCGATTACAGACTAAGCGACAGGGTCGTCGCACAGAAGTCCCAAGCGGAAACATAGATACAGCAGCGAAAATTTGAAGCAAAACAAAATTCATGCAGAAATACTCTTTTATTGATATTACAACAAAGATTACAATATGGCACGGGGCCAAGATTACAATCACTCAAGCTCACTCTTCTCACAACAAGTCACTCTGCTCTCTCTCATCTCTCAATACAATTTGAGTAGGCCAGCGGAAGCTTTAGATAGGCGATGTCCATACATTATGTCCCGTATAAGTCCAGACTCCACACGACCGCACGCCTAGAATCGTCAAGGAACTTTGTTGTCTCGACGCATCCAAGCGAGCTCCGCGCCGTGAGCTTCTACCTGTTTCTGCACATAAAAACTATGTGGGTGTCAATACTCAACTGTACTGGTGGTGTGAGCTCCTCGCCCACCTATACAAAACTAACACGTTCATTTACTTTGTGCAACATAATCCCTTTATGATTGTCTTTCTACTCTTACATTAGGATCAATTTTAGGACATAAACTCTCGACCTATTTTGTGTCTCTAGATCATCTACGTGCCTTGCACTAGCAACTTACTTAAATTTTGCCTCTTAGACCCTTCTCGTGTCAACAACGTCAACTTATCAAGTTGTGTTTACCTTTCGGCCCATACTCAGAGACGCAACTACACGATAGTACCCAATTTCTATGTGACCGTGCTACAAGTCCATATTGAGGCCATGCCTCATAACTCAGTGTGACTTAACCATATTGCTACCTTGCGGTCCTTACCGCTTTAATCATCGACCGACTCAATCAAGACTTATGAACTTAGTGTCACACAACAAACTCTGCCTTGCTGCGCTTTCTGACTTAAACTCAAATGACTCAAACCCAAATTTATGCAACACTATGCCAACAACTTAAGACCCGACACCACATCCCGTGTCGAAGCACGGTGTCTACGTTGCAGCCAAATCTTAGGCCCTAAACATTGTCTTCTGATCGTGTACCTATTCAACTCGACATAATCCAAAGGCACACCTACGGATTGCCACCCAGTGCCGATCCATCTATATGAAAGGTCACTAGCACCACAAGCTATCCTAGACTTATAGCTTTGTTATTCGGCGACCCTTTCAGCGCAAGTAGCGAGCCCCACTGAAAGTTTTCGAATAACCTGAGCGGTACCCCCAGCTCGGTTATACCTGTCATGCCCCAGTCCTAAAATTCATAAGGACTAGAATACGTGGCATGCCAATAAACACATTCCATAGGTATACCCAATTTAATGGACCAATGGAAGGTATCTTAAGCTATGAAATAATCACATGGCAAGCACAATCTATACTCATCCGCAAAACAAGAATCACATAATAGAAACATACCGTGCTGAAATAAAAAATATAAAACTTGTCAAAGAGAAGTATAAAATCACATGGAAACTCCATGGGTACAAGTCTCAGTCAAATAATGATCACTATAATGTCTCAGATAAAAGTATAAAAATCTCCACTACAAGTCTTCAGCTCTGACATGAAATAAAGTAAAGAAGTAAATATCCACCAGGTGCTACTCTGGATCAACCTCGTCGTCCACGGATGGTGCAAAGTAGAATAAACTTCGGCCCGTACTCCTCCGAAAAGATCTCGTCAGCTAAATCTGGGAAAGAACCAGGTCCTCAGGGGACATAAAAAGACACATAATATACAGGCTAAAGTACAGTAAGTAAATGGAATATCGGGATATCTAACCAAACTAACGTGACGCTTTGAGGACAACGTTCGCAAGCGCAGACATCTCCAAAGTAAATGACATCCGGGTCAGGCGTACATATAGTCGTAGCTCCGTAACAGAATCTCAACCGGTAACTAAGAGAGAAACATGGATCACAGAAAACAAGTAATCTCTCCGAATAAATGTATATATATATAAGAGTGTATGTGCACAGCATGGCCCACGCAAGTAGTAGTTGTCCTCAACTCTCAAGAAACAATAAGTTGAAACCACAACTTACCGTTCTGACCTGTTACGATCCGCTCCCGAATAATCGGAACACGAGTCGGACACGCCCAGCCTTCGTCGTTAGATACGACAAAGTAAGTTGTACCAATCTAGGGAAAACTAACCAGATATACAAGAGTAAATATGAACACAGCATCTATAAACGAAACCCAATCCAGATACATGTCTCAAGGTTATTATATTCCAGCAAATGAAAGTAAAGTCTAATAGTCTCAAAATACAGGGAAATATAACTGCTAAGGTAAAGTGCTCTAGGCTTCCTCAGCCTCTAAGTCCTGGGCAACATCAACTGGCTCATAGGTGCCTCCAGGCTCCTGCCTGTAGTATCACAGATAGCCTCCAGCTCACCTGCAACATATCCTAGTCAGGTGCGGAGCTAAGTATATCCAAGAAAATGAACATGAACATCATGGTATGAACAAGAAACAGGAAATATATATACAGTACGAGAAATGAGAACAAGACATGAAACTGAACATGAATACTGAAAGTAAATACAGGGAACATGATATGAGTCCTGAACATGAAATACAACCTGAATATGAAATACAACCTGAATTCTGAAATGTGCAGTATATCGAAATACATCCAGAATGTGTGATCAGCTTGGGTAGATTCAATGAACATAAAATGGTACGGCTTTGGTCCCGCGTGCACGATGCGGGGTCTAAGCTATTCACATGAATAGTAACATGGGTTTGATAACACATCTGTAGTATTTTCCCTCCCAGACACAAGTAAACTCAAGAAACATGAAAGAAGACAATCCCGTGATACATCGTGTCAACAAGGAGATACAGTAATGAATATACAAGACATGAGAAAATGAATAAGTCCGAGGAGTATACTTGCCTTGCTCAGGGTGATCAAGTGTAGGATGGACTGCTGGATATCCTCCTGTTATGAATTATAATATTTATTAAGTCAACAATTAAAAGTTGTTATTTAAATCTAAGAGATCATTAAAACATTCCTAAGTTCTATCTTGATAACACTAATTTTTACCCTATAATGATTATTTACCTAAATTAGTATTACACTAATATGAGGTAACTAATAGGCTATTTATCCTAGAAGTTTAGCCTATAATCATAGGATACCCACCTAAAACCATAGAACAACTTATTATGATAGCCCACTTGTTGTTCAAGATAGCCTAGTCCATTAGTTCATAGGGCTGATAAAATCAGTCCTTAAATAGGACATGGTGCAAAGTCAGTCAATCTGGATGGTAAATCCTCACTGTCAGTCCTGAGCATAACTGATAGGCTTCATACTAGGTAACTGACCCAAACAGTCATGTCCAATCAATCCCATTTCATTCCAAACTGAAATTAACATTAACTGTCAGCCAGGAATGAAAAGGTTTAGGATTGAACCCAATATTCAACTTCCTTGATTCGAATTGAAACTTCAATACTCAACACTCCTACAGGGTTATGAAAAAGCATCCATAATGTTATGTTACTAATAGTTAATATGCCCAAGTATCAGTTTCCAATTTGGACTGATTCAGTTCAGTAGCAATCAATCCTCAGTTTCTATTTCCAGGAGCATGACATCTGAATTTCAGAATAACTTCAAAGAATCATTCACCAACCAGTCCTAAGCAGAACATGAGAACCATTTCAGTCTATAATAGAACATGAGAACACATCAGTCTCAAGTATACAGTTCAGCTAAATGCTGATGCATATCAGTAAATAGTTGAAATGATTCCAATGGCTACTGAACTCTACTGATAACTGCAAGATCCTGAAATTCGACAATGTATACACAATTCCAAATGAACAATTTATAGCCATCAATTATATCTAATCAAGCTATCCCTCTATAACTTCCTGACCAAGCACTGTGTTAACAGTTATTCAAGAAAACTGTCCTGTTCAGGATTGATAAGTATCAGTCAAAATTGAGACAAGGGTAGCATGCACTGAATCAGTACATAAAAGCTTATGTAAACTCAACCTAAACTACCACATATCCTAAACTAAAGAATGGCACTGTCAATCAAACACCCATTCTCTCATTTCTTTAAACCAAGTAAGCTTGACCCTAACCTTTAGCTATAGGTTAAACTCAACCTACTACATGATGTACAGGCCTACAATCAATCCCAAGAATATACAAATTAAAACAATCATCCTCAAGTTTCAGACTAATACATTCAGTCTTCAACTGAGACAGTAAAGTGGCTCAGTGCTGAATCAAGCACACATTCAATCTTGTTCAGCTAATACAATATCCCCAATCTAACAGTGAAACCATAATACAAAATCTGAACAGTAGTATGTACAGGTTCTAGGGAAAATTGGAGATTAACTCAGGAAAGTTTATATCAACAATTTAAACTGCAGAATCCAGCACATTGATTCCAGACATGTGAAAATAATGGTTACAGTTGCAGGCTTGTCCTAAACTCCAAGAGATAATAGCACTACACATATCCACTCTTAGGTGAGACATAAATCAGTCTATAAATAACAGCAGTGGTAAAATAACTTAGTGTATCTACAATCTAACCAACATCCCTTGATATATGCATGGATACTTATCATACCAATTTCAAAACATATTCATACACAGGTGTGCCAATCGATTTTCTGTCATAATATTTCAATTGATATCCCCACTATTGACACATGCTTAGGCATATACATGAATACCTATAATTTTACAGAGTTAAATACTTAATAAATCAGGCATTTACCTATAGGGCTTCCTGCTACAGAAATGCTCGATCTCGCCCAACTTCAACACTCTGCTCGATCATCACAACAAGAGAGAACACAACCTCAAAGACTCGAATCAAAAATAACATCAATTCACAGTTCAATTTAGAAAAAATCCTGGGATTAACTTACCCGTTCACTGACTGGTGAGAATGACAATCCGAACTAAATAAGCCAAATTCTCCAATCCCTATCTACAATCTCGATGTAACAAATTTGGAGAACAAAATCAAACACCAAACAATCCCGAATTTACTAATCAGGTGATGATCCTTACCTCACCAATTTTAAAAGTAGGTCAGAGCGTCGAAGTAGGAATTCAAGTGAACCTACTACTCTCCAGATCAGATCTACACATTTTGATATAGTGAATTTGAAGAACAATAAAAAAATCAAATCCAAACTGAACTAATCAAGCAACGATTCCTCACCTCCTCGATTGATTGAACAATCAGTAGAGATTGATTGTTGAGAAAGAAATCCAACGAAATCGACAGTTCCTTAAATCGAGATTTTACAAGAGTGATTCAAATTAGGATTCGATCAAATTTCAATTTAACAACAATTTCGAGAGTTCACGAACAATCTTCAACAAGGCTCACCTCAATTTATCATCGACCACTCCCTGCGAAGATTGATGGAGAATCGAATCGACAGAGACAGTAAGGCTTCGAAGGACCTTCCTCTAGCTGCTTCCAAACACCACAAAGCTCCTCGCCATGGCTGTTCTTCTTGAATTAGGTTGGGGAGGATTGATTAGAATTTAGATCTAAGGATGAATGAAAAAAGTGAGGACTGGCACTGCTTAAATAGGCTATTAAGGAATTTGAAAAGGAGAAATAAATTGGAGGAAAAAGAATCAGAGGCTGGAAATTCAGTTACTGAGCACATGGCTCCACATGTTCTGGCCGTTGAAAGAAAGAGGAGGGGTTCTCCTCAACGGGAAGGAAAATATGAATATATGGTTCCTAAATGGGCCTCCTAAGTGGGCTTCTAAATGAACCATTGCTATAAATCCAAACTAACTACTTAGTTAATTTGAAAAGGCCCAACTAATGGCTAACAATAATAAAAGAGAAAAATATAAAAATTAGTTTAAGAAATAGATTCAAGGAAAATGATTTAGGAATTTATATGAATTGTTATAAAATTTTGAGATGTGAAGTTACTTGACCTCTATCTAGGCGGCAATCCTACGACACATTTAAAAGAAAGATAAAATGACACAAACACCCTTAACCTACAGGTAACAGAAAATCAGGTATCTCAGGTAATCTGGCTCCAGTATCTAGATAGTATTTGTGTCAATCATGCATCGTATCCTACAGGTCTTTTATAGAAGCAATTCCATAAACCACAGGCAGGCTCTATATATCAATACTAGACAACTCACTAGTTGAACGGCACCCGGATGTAATCCGGAAGCCCGTATTGATATAACTCCTAAGGTCAAGTACAAGAAATAAAATAGAAAGAAATAAATGACAGAATGAACAAGAACTGTACGATAGCAAGGTGCACTTGCCTGATTCTGCACTGTGAGTATGAACGCCGCTCTCGCGTCCACGTCTCCGGAACCCGACGCTCCTAGATAATTAATTAACTAGATTAAGTCACTACTCACGAAACTTACGATACGACTTACTTAGTCAAAGTAATGTGTTAAAATTATATTCAATCTCTCATGGAACCATTTAGATCCATACAATCACACACAAGTTCTACGAGACATCGAAACACAGTTTTAGGGTTTCCAACTCTTAATTAGTCGGTTATGCCCCTACTTCAATAACATACTTAAAAATTATATAAAAATTATAGAAATAATATTTAAACTAATTTTCCACAGATTTATTTCTGAAATTCCAGAATTAATATTTCTAAGGACATTTATGACTAGTTGATTACTAGGTCAGCTAGTCTACCCGAAACTCGTCCGGAACATAGTTAACGACTCAAAATTGCTAAAATAACCAAAAATATATTTTAAAAAGAAATAAAATACCTTATTTCATAGAATAATATCAGAGATACAAGGATTTAGTTATACTACAAGTTTGGGACATTCTAGGTCAGTAGGTTACCCGAAAATAGCTAGTTTTGACCTATATTTTTCTCGACCAGATTAGAGTTGATAAAACCGTGAAAAAATACTTAAAAATCATATTTTCTATATATTAACACACATAAAATTCAGTTTCAAAAATAACCATCAATAACTTATAGTTCCTTCACAACGGGGTTGGAATCGACCCTACCGACACATGAATATTACAACCATAATTCATGAAACTTTTATAGGTAAAAATAAATTAAAAAAAAGGTACCAAAATACTATTTTTACAGATTTAATAACAGAATTTCTACAGAATTAAAGCATGAGTTTGAGATGAAAAAAGTAGAATTTCTTACCAAAGTCCTTGCTAGTTGGGTTGTGGAGGCTTCTCCTTGCCAAAGCTCTCACCTTTCTTGCTATCCTTAATTGCTACTCCCTTCTTGGTGAGTTTGAAGGGGTTGGCAATGGCTATAGATGGTTAGATGGGGAAGATAGAGTTTCTAGGGTTTGTTTCGGTGGTTGGATGGACGTATAGTGAAGGAGATGAGTTTTTGTGGTGGATGGAGAGATGTGTAATGGAGGGGATGATGTTATGAGGGCTATGGGGCTTGGTGCTGTCAAAATTTGAGGGAGGAAGAGAGTATTGTCGGCTATGCAGGTGGGAAAGAAGGAGAAATTAAGTTAGGGTTAGGGTGCAAGTTGATATATATATATATATATATATATATATATATATATATATATATATATATATATATATATATATATATATATATATATATATAGGTTTCATGTATGTATAGGATTGGGAATCCTTTTTCCTTTTGGAATGTTCGGCCAAGAGGGGGGGGGAGTGCTTGGCCGACCACTTAATGGTGGGGGTCCACTTGATTGGCTTGGTTGTTTGATGAGTTGGCTAATTGATTTGATTGGGGATTTAAATAGGTCTTTCCTAATATAGAACTAATTAGATCTATATATATAAATACAATCCCAAATCTGAATAAATATCAAATATATGTGTTTACTAATGTATTTTAATGTCCAACATGCCTACATAGGTTTGGGTTTGGTTTGGAGGAAGTTTGGGAAGATTTGGTGTAATCGGGTCTCCTAAAAAGTCATAAAGGCTTTATAAACTAATTAATTAAATAAAAATATGACTTGTGCCACAATTTGAGTTGTTAATATGCAATAAACTAAAATATAATTATGACATTCCAAACATGGCTAGTACACTAGTCAAAGCACCCGACTACACTAGGCATGCCATACTTTTTAGTCGACTTGCACATTCAAACTCAAGCATGACTATAGCCCTTTTTATATAATATAAATAGGACAAACTAAAAAATTAAAAATATATAAAAATCTAAAATCAAATATTTAACTAAATCAAATATTCTTTTAATTTTTGAGGGGTTTTACAATACTGTGTTTCCTCCTAGGTCGAAACGGTCCCGTGGCCCGGGGATGTCGCTCGAGAAAACTTTTACCTTGTCGACAAGTTGCCCAATGACCACGCAAGACTCGATTCGAACTAACGTCTTACATAGTCATTCTTATTCTAATGTTTCCATCTCTCTCAGGGCCAAGTTCAACACTTCTCACATCTGAGACCGCCTCGACGACCCATGGTCGCGAGCATTCTTCCTTCTTGACCTATCATTTTATCCGACTCAGGAACGACTATTTGAAAGCCCTCCTTCCAACTCAATTTAATCAACCATGGCCCGTGCCTTAAAAACACTAAGTCCATGAAATCGTGCCTTAAACCAACTTGAACTCTATGCGACACTACCGCCCAAGTCATACTCTATATGACAGGCCTTGAGACCGTAAGACTATGTGGTTATACCCAACCATAGAACTCGTAGGACCGTGCTTGCTACTACTCCGATAGCCTAACATAACTTGCCTAACTTGATCGTGCAACAACTTGACGAGCAAAGACTGCGTCAAGCCTTACATCGTGGGAACGTGTCGTGCATGCGTTCGACTTTGAACAACCAAGTTCTTTGGGTGCCTAGACTTACGTCATAAGCCGTGCGATACAACTTAACCCGTGGGGCGAGCAAAGGCTATGCCAAGCCTTAAACACTGGAACCATGCACGCTTTATCAAGCATTTATGCGGGTGACGCCTATGACTTAGGCTAATTCATAGTGGTAAAGACTAACTTTCCTTCTCCCAAGCCATGGGACGAAGGACCGAGTGTCATTTTGAAAGCCATCGTGCAACATTTATAAGTCGACCGTGGGACCTTTCTATATTCTAACTCAGTTTGACCTGATTTGGGATTATTCCCTTAGCTATGTGGATTCGTCTCTTTTTATTATCAAGCCTACGGTGCATTAAAAACTTTTGTTTTATTAGTGCGAAGGCCAAGCTGAGGCAAGTTCACCGAAGCTACCCACTTGAGCGAGGAATCGCCTTGACCGAGCGGGTCTTCGAGCGAGCCGTTGCATGGCTAAGTCTGAACGTCATCGGCGTTCCGATTTCTCTGATTAACTGAGCGGGACGGGACACTACAGCCGTTGTAGGTCCTAAAAATCAAGTTGCACCCATCAAAGAAGTTATGAAAATCAAATTATACATCCCTCAAGTGAACTGCGCAGGAGACAGATTGCGCAACAACTCGATTGTGCAGGCTGAACTACGCACTCATCCAAGTGCACAAGCTGACGTGGCCTTGTCATCATTATCTGACAGAGAATCAGATCTTTTGACAACTGACAGCACGGAGAACGAGGAAACTGTTCGTTTATCGTGCAGTACAGCGCTCGAGGACAGCTGTACATGCAGCACAATCGGCCAGACTCTCTGCAGCGCGGTCCATCCCCGCGTAATCTGAAGCCAGCGCAATTCAGGTGGCGCACTCCATCAAGACAACTGACAAATGTACACGTGGCCTTCATGCCATCAATTACTCACCATGTGGCAACCGTCTGTACATGATCAAGCGCATTTCAATCAAACAATGCCACGCGTCACATACAGATGGTCCACGATCGAGTAACTGCCTGTCCAGTTCACTGCTTGCGCAATCCAAATTAAGTATGTGCAATCCATCCTGCGCAATTCAGAATAATTAAAAGTTAGTTATTTTCAGAACTCTATAAATAGTGTTTCAAGTTTTCATTATCGGACATACACATACATAGATACATCAGAAAATCGTCACCAGAGATCAGGAGTTCTTGCCAAAGTGCTGCTACAATCTTCAGAGGCTACCATCTTCAAAGTTCACATCGTCCAAGGGATAAAGCGATCGTCATTCAGATCGGATTCCTATAGTTGTACTTTTCCAGAATTCTTGTAATCTTCTTACAAAGTTTGTGAAATAAAGATCAACTTTTGTTTTTACAAACAAAATGGCGACTCTACTGGGGACGACTTTCTCCTCCGACGAGAAAGTGACAACTCAATATGATGTTGCGTCTATCGGAAAGACGCAGAAGACGCTGGTGGTAAAGGTCAACCAGACAGCCTACGAGGCGATGATCAACTCCAGAACCACCCCTCGCACTGCAACAACTTCTGCCACGAGTAAAGTTCACCCAGTGTGGGTACCCAAGACTGTTGCGCAGTCCACTGCCTCTGCTGCTCAGCCTGCTGCGCAGTCTACTGCCTCTGTTCCTAAGACTGCTGTCTCTGCTGCGCAGTCTGCTACTACTGCCCATGCGCAGTATGCTGCTTCCCTTGACAGTGCACAACCTACTTCCTATGCTGTTCTGTCAAAGTGCAAGACTCCACTTCACCTGGCGCAGTTGTCTGCAACTTTTTCTACGCAATCCACCATTCCAGCAACCAAAGTGCAACTCAAACACTCTGGCATCAAAACTCCTACTGCACAAGCTGTTGACACTGTGGCCAGAAGACCTTCTGCCAGAGTTACTCATGCGCAACATGTCAGTGCGCCAACAGCCACTTTAATCCCTGCACAAACTGCGCCAGCGCAGTCTAAGAGAGACAGCCCTTTGGCTAATCTCTCCTCTTCTCACAGCAAAGGGAAAAACTCTGTTCCTCTTCTCAAGCACCATGTTGCTCCTGTGCAATCCACTGGGGGTAGTCTTTTGGCTATTCATCCTCCTCTCCAGAACAAAGGAAAAGGCCTGTTGGTCTTTTCTCAAACTTCTTCGTCCCACTACTTGGAAGACAACATAGGGAAATGCTCTTTAGCTAACCCTTCTCCATAAAACAAAGGAAAAGGCCCTTTGGTCTTTTCTCAGTCTTCCTCGGTTTTTACCGTAGAAGATCAATCTGAACATGCCTCGGCACCTATCAGTACAAGAACTCTTTCAAATAAGGGTTCTTCTTTCCTCATTGCCAAAGGGAAGTATACTGATCAGAGAGGTATTCTGCCTACTCGGGTAGCAGAATTTCAAGATCTCCCAACTCTCAAGATATTCCGTTCAAGACAGGGAAAATTGCTGGTGTCTCAGACAGAAACCCCTGGGGGTGAGTTTGCTGATCTAAGAACTTATCTCAATCGACCAACTTCGGTGAAACACAAACAGCCAATGCCGAAGACCAACCAGCATCAGAAGCAAACTTCCAGGATCAAAAATCCGGACACCAATGCCAATGAAATGAGTACTTCCCTATACACTCAAGGGATAAAACATTTGAAGAACCGAAACCATGTTCTGAATGTTGTCAAAGAATATGTCCCTCAGACTTCTTCTCGTCCCGTCACTGTTCCTGATCTCCGAGAACACCTTAAGCAAAAATGGGACAACATCTCAACACCTCCAGTGCAACCACTTGGACACCATTGTAATCACAAAGTGGTCATCAAGTGTTGTTGTCAGACAACAAGACGATCTATCTTCGATCGTCTGAACTCTTCAAACTCTGAATCAATGTCAGAAGATGAAGACAAAATTTTGTACGCTTCTGTCAACATGAC
Source organism: Iris pallida (assembly GCA_029216955.1). Classification (NCBI taxonomy): domain Eukaryota; kingdom Viridiplantae; phylum Streptophyta; class Magnoliopsida; order Asparagales; family Iridaceae; genus Iris; species Iris pallida. The sequence continues at coordinate 16,876,854 of JANAVB010025598.1, read as the reverse complement.
TTCCTGAGACACTGGAGGTAGGAAGTGCTCCAAGCACGGCAAGCCTCGCAAGCCAAGCCAGCGGTATTTGGATCTACTCCAAGAATCTTCTGAAGGAGTATTCCAACATACCAGATCCCGAAGCCGAGACACAATTGGTCAAAGGAATCCTCAAGATCCTTCCGGTCATCTTCCTCTTTCTCACTCAGGAGATGATTCTTTCTCCGACTACGATGCATACAGCGAAAGTTCAGAACAGACAGTGTCCTCCACTGTACCTAGAGAAGTGACAGCTTATGTTGTCACTGAAGATCCCGATGCTTCCAGTTCAGCTAGTCAAGAACAACGGATAGCTGTGCTAGAAGACAAGTTGAAGACCATGGCCGAAATGGTCGCCAGTATGTATTCTATCATTGTGGCACAACATACAGTACCACCGACTGTACCTGCTACAAATCCTGAAATCATAGCATCGTCGGTGCCTGTCAATACAGGGCTGGGGGTAGCATCTCCTCAAGTACCTCCTGTACAGATTCAACCTACACCCAGTCAGTCAGGTATTGGGGGCAGTGCTTACCATGCTGTTCCTCCCCCTAACACTGTGATTCAGCCTGCTCCTTCTACATCAGTGGAAGATGCCAATGAAGCTGTCAAACTCCTGCACACTCAGTTCGAGGCTTTCAAAGAGAAGGACAACTTGCAGAGGTTGGGGATCAAACAACCCTACCCAGTTGAATGGAAGGAAGTCCCATTTCCTCCAAATTACAAGATTCCAACAATCTCGTTGTTTGATGGCAGCACTTCTCCTAGTCAGTTCATTAACTACTTTGAGGTAATGACTGTCCAACTTCAGCCAAATGACGCTCTTCTTACCAGGGTATTCGTTGGCTGTTTAACCGGCGTAGCATACGATTGGTACAGAAGTTTGTCCGATGGTTGTATCACCTCCTTCTCAGGTCTAAAACAAATCTTCTTGGAACGATTCTATGAGGGGATCAACGACATGACCATATCAGCCCTCAATAAAATCAAACAAAGACACAATAAAACTGCTGAAAGTTTCATTGAAAGGTTCCTCCGGGAAGCTTTAAAAATGCCTCCTGGAACTCCGGCCGCTGTCACCATAGACACCTGTAAGGCAAATCTTTTGCCTATCATCAGCATGTGGACGGGGTCAACTCAGTTCCAAGACTGGTCATCCTTCATTGTCAACGCTAAAGCAGCTAAAGTTAGCGCTGACAAATTTAAGCAGCTAGGGGTACAAATGTCTAACCCCGACCGGGATGAACACCAGACATCGGATGGTGGTAATCGCCAAAACAACCGTAAGGAAAAAGAAACTTTGAATATCAACTTAAAGAACAAAGAATCTCTGGCGGTCAACGTAGCTCCACCTACATCTACTTCTACTCCGTCAGCACCTCCACCAAGGGAACCTCGTCCGAAAGTAGAGTATTCCTTCGACGAGAATGACACAGTGAGCATCTTTGATTGCTTGATCAAAAGCAATAAGCTCCAGCTCCCAGATCCGAAGAAGCCTGATGAAGTCGGTAAGACTGATCATCCCAAGTATTGTGTTTATCACAGGTTAATTGGGCATCCCACTCGAGCATGTTATGTGCTCAAAGGCAAAATTCAAGAGCTGGTCAACGCTGGTGTTGTCACTGTGCAGCAAGACGAGAAGACTGTTATCGCAAATATGGTATCAGTTCAATTCGGTGACTTTTCGTCGTAGATGGTACAGCATGGTGTTATTTCTATCCCCAAAGCTACTCTTGAGATCGAGAATCTCCCTCCTCCACGAAGTGAAGGTCTTGTCCCCTTGTCTCTTGACAATGGCGAGATTATGTGGATTCATCCGGATCTTGCTTCAGAGTTCGAACTTTTCTCTTCCTCCAAGAAGAAAGACCGCTCCAAAGGCAAGACAAAGACTTACAATATGGTGTCTTTTGACCCCATAGTTGACGAGAAAATCCTGCTGGACACCAGATCAGGGAAAGCCTATCTAAAAGATTATTCCGAAGCTCAGGAAAATCCTGCTTCTTCTTCTGAGCCCGTTCCAGTGCAGCCTGCTTCTACTGAGGATATTCCTTTTGCTTCCTCACCGGTTGTAGAACCCACTCCTCCCAAGCCTACGGTCGCTGACAAAGGCAAACAACAAGTCCGCTTCGACAAACCTTTGAAGAAGTCATCTCCTTCCGGACTTGAAAAGCCTTACAACTTTGATATCTTGGCTCAATTAGCCAATACACCGGCCCGGCTGTCAATCTTCGAACTTTTGCGCCTCTCCAAAGAGACTCGGGAAGCTCTGAGTGAGGCTCTCATGCATGCAGAAACCTGTCTAGCCCTGCTAAAGAAGCCGAAAGCAGAACCAGTCTCTTGCCTTCATTGTCATAGTGTGTTGGAGTTAATTCCAAACATAACTTTCACACAGGACGACATGCTAATGGAAGATAATAGGCACGACCGTCCTCTATACTATACAGGATATGTCGACTCGATGAAAGTCGATCGTATTCTGATAGATCTAGGGTCTGCTCTCAGCATCATGCCGAAGACAATGTTGGATGCATTGAAGATCCCAGTGCATAGTCTTTCCAGTACAATCACCACCATCCTCGGGTTCAATCAGGAAAGGAGTGAGCCTCTGGGCAAGATTTGCCTAAAACTCCAAATAGGCAATCTTCGTACAAAGGTGACCTTCTATATCATTGACAACCATGGTTGTTCTTATAATGCTCTGTTGGGAAGACCATTTCTGCATGAACATAACATTGTTCCTTCGACTCTACATCAATGTTTCAAATATATTGATGAAAATAGAGAGGTTCAAAAGGAGGTTGCTGATCTCTATCCTTTCAAAGGCGTCGAAGCATACTGCAACGATGCTCGTATGTACAAGGATGAATTCATGAAGGTAGTGTTGTCTCTGGACACTGAAGAAGAATAAGAAGCAGTGCCTAATGACACCCTCACCATACTTGTCAAAGGGCGTGTTTCTCGTCCTCAGTCCTCCAAACCACTGGCTATTCACTTGCCAGTCCAGAAGCAACCAACTGATGATGATCAGGAAAAAAGGAAGCTCACCTCTTCTGAGCCACTTGTTATTAACTTACATCGTAACAAGGAAAAAAGGCAGCACACCTCTTCTGAGCCACTTACTATTCATTTATCTCATAACAAGGATAAAAGGGAGCTCACCTCCTCTGAGCCGTTTGTTATCGACCTCTGTCGTAACAAAGCCAATCTTCCTCCACGTTCTTCTTCTCCCCCTCTTGTAATCAATCTGACCAAGCCTGCTAAGGCTAAAGGTCCTGCTGTAAATATAGATGTACAAATTAATGAAAAAGCATATACTTTCCAGTATACTGATGTCATTTATCATGCTAAGTGCTATTTAGATATGTTAGATAGCTTTCAATCATTTACAATTGGAGTTGTGCAATCTCTTCAAACAGAAGTCTTACTCGAACATCCAAATGATTCATATCGTATTGTTCCTGCTCGAAAGAAAGGCGAGAGTCCAATACTTTTTAGTAAAGGACCGGAACAACAATTCAGCTATACGGATGATAGCAAAAGTAACGATACGGGACATCTTCAACTCCGTCGTTACAGTCAACAATCAAAAGACATCATCCGAAAGATGGATTATGACTTCAAAAGTGGCCTCAACTACGGTAAGGGTAGAAGAACTCCTATCCGTACGGCTGTGCCGAAAGTAAAGTCAGAAATGTACTACAGCAGGACCAAAAGAGGTCTCGGATATGCTTCACCTCCGGTATTATTCCCAGCAGCCTCTGAATTCGATAGTGAAGAGCGCTCTAACTCTTTTGATTCCAGATCATGGGATTCTGACACCAGCATCGGTCAAGTTCATCGGTTGACTGTATCTTCTAACATGGTTTCTGTCGAACTTCCAGAAGGCTATGACGAGGATATTGAAAAAAATCTCGAAATAGATCCTTGGGCTCAACGAATAGATACCCAATGGGAACTCTGATTCGAACAAAGGGAACCTCCTACTGAAGATCAATTGGTTCAAATTGATATAGGAGAAAGTGGGTCACCTCGTCCAATATTCATCAACAAGAACCTTCCAAAGGCAGATAAGCAAGAATTAATTCTTCTTATTCAAGAATATATTAACGTCTTTGCCTGGAGCTATGAAGACATGCCAGGTTTAGATCCCAAAGTTGCTACTCACAAATTGAACATCCTGTCTAATGCAAAATTGGTCAAACAGCAACAACAGCGCTTCAAGCCAGAAATGATGGACGCAATCGACGATGAAGTCAAGAAGCTCATCGCTTGTGGCTTTATTCGGGAAGAACAGCATCCTGATTGGGCAGCCAATATCGTCCCAGTTCTAAAGAAAACCAGAAAAGTTCGAGTCTGCATCGACTTTTGGGATCTTAATGAAGCATGTCCAAAAGATGAATTTCCTCTCCCTATCACGGACGTTATGATCGACAACACCTGTGGGTTCGAAAGAATATCTTTTATGGATGGATTCTCCGGATACAATCAGATTTGGATGAATCGTGAAGACGAAAAACATACTTCCTTCCGCACTCCTCGCGGAGTCTACTGCTATACTGTAATGCCATTTGGTCTCAAGAACACTGGTGCAACATACCAACGAGCCATGAGTACCATCTTTCGAGATCATCTGCGCAAGACTGTCGAATGCTATGTTGACGATATTGCTGTTAAAAGTCATCTAAAGGAATATCACATCCGAGACTTGAGAACTATCTTCAACCTCATGCGCCAACATCAACTCAAAACGAATCCCACCAAGTCAATCTTGGGTGTCTCTAGTGGCAAATTTCTCGACTTCGTCATTACCTCTAAGGGTATACACGTGGATCCCGAGAAGATCAAAGCCATTCAAGAGATGCGTCCTCCACGCAACCTAAAAGAGCTACGAGGATTCCAAGGTCGACTTGCGTACATCAGGAGATTCATTTTGAATTTATCTGGACGCTGCAGACCATTTACTCAACTAATGAAGAAGGGTGTATCTTTCATTTGGACCGAATAATATCAACGAGCATTTGACGACATAAAGAGATATCTCATGAACCCACCAGTCTTGGTGCCACCAATCTCTGGCATACCGTTCTTAATGTATGTCCGTGCTATAGACCATTCATTGGGTGCTTTACTTGCCCAAAAGAACAAAGAAGGCCATTAAACAAGCCATTTATTATCTAAGTCGTACTATGATTGGTGCCGAACATCGTTATAGTTCGGTCGAAAAAGAGTGCCTAGCTCTTATATTTGCTGTTCAGAAGACTCGACATTACATTATTGGCCAAACCATTCATGTCATATCCTGAGTCAATCCTCTTCGGGTACTGATGAAGAAGCCTAGCACACTCAATTCTCGGTTGGCTACATGGGCCATTCTGCTAGCCCAATATGACATGGTATATGTTCCTCAGAAATCTGTCAAAGGTCAAGCACTGACGGATTTCTTAGCAGCTCATCCTGTTTCAGAGACATCTAAACTCTATAATAAAATTCCAGACGAGACTTTGGAATCTAATACAATCTCCGAAGAATTTCCTACTTGGCGTCTATTCTTTGACGGTACATCCAGGATTGGACCCAATGGTGCCATTGTCGCAGGAGTTGGAGTTGTCCTTATTTCTCTAGACGGGTCAGCTATTCAAAGAGCATATTCCTTAGATGAGCCTTGCTCCAATAACGTGGCAGAATATAATTCTTTATTCATTGGTCTTCAGCTAGCTAAACAACTAGACATCGAGTATCTTGAAGTCTATGGTGACTTTAAGCTGGTTGTTAACCAGGTTAGAGGAACTTATGAAGTTCGCCATCAAGATCTAGTGCCTTACTTTGAAGCGGCAATCAATATGGCTACATTATTCAAAGCCTTCTTCATCGAGTATGTCCGTCGAGCTTACAATACTGAAGCCAACACTTTGGTCAATCTTGCAGCAGTCTTAGCCATCCCTATCAAAAGACAGCAAGTGGTGGTTATCTCTAATCGGGAATTGTTCTGCATCGAAAACAATCGTAATATTGAGTTCAGTAATCTTACTGAAACCAATGTTATCAATGAAGATTGGAGAACTCCCTTCATCGACTTCATAGTTCATAATATACTCCCTGAAGATCCTAAGGAGGCTACGAGTATTCGTCGGTGGTCTTTGCGATTCTACTACAATCAGACCACCAAAACTCTCTACCGGCGGACTTATGACGGTCTACTCTTGCGCTGTCTTGCTGGTGATGAAGCGAAGCAAGTATTGCGTGAAGCTCACGACGGTGTCTGCGGAGCACATCAACCTGGTCCTAAACTACAAGATCGCATCCGATGCATGGGTTACTATTGGCCCTCTATGGTATCTGATGCCATCGAATATGCAAGGAAGTGTCGAGCTTATCAAATCCACGCAGATTTCATTCATCAACCGTCGAAATTTTTTCATCCGACTGTTGCTTCCTGGCCTTTTGAAGCTTGGGACATGGACATCATAGGTCCCATCAATCCTCATTCTTCTAGAGGACATCGGTTCATACTGGCAATAACCGGTTACTTCTCCAAATGGGCCGAAGCTATACCATTGGCTGAAGTCAAGACCAGCAGTGTCATCAACTTCGTCAAATACCATGTCATCTATCGATTTGGTGTACTTCGACGAATCATCCACGATAACGGACCTCAATTCATCAGCCAAAAGTTCACAAGGTTCTGTGACGATCACCGGATTGACAATGTCGCTTCGACAGCATACAATCCTGCTGCTAATGGCTTAGCTGAAGCTTTTAACAAGACTATCATCAAGATCTTTAAGAAGTTTGTGTCTACTAACAAACAAAACTGGAGTGAAAAGCTTGGGAAATGTCTTTGGGCCTACCGTACTACGGTCCGCAACCCTACAGGCTGTACACCCTTTTCTTTGGTATACGGCTGTGAAGCAGTTCTACCCCTGGAACTTCAAATTCCGTCTTTGATGATTGCTATCGCCAATGAACTCACTACAGAGAACAACGACCTTCTTCGACTCCAAGAATTAGAAGCGCTCGATGAGAAGCGGTTAATGGCTCAACAGCATATTGAGTTATACCAAACCCGCATCTCAAAGACTTTCAACCGCAAAGTTAAGATCAGAGCCTTTCAGAAATGAGAGCTCGTTCTAACAGTCAGACGTCCTATGACTATGACTCACATGAGCAAAGGCAAGTTCGATGCAAAGTGGAAAGGGCCATATATCGTGAGCAAAGTCTTCTTAAATGGAGCCTATCAACTCACAGAGTTAGACGGTCGAGTTACAATGATGCCTATCAATGGCAAGTTCCTCAAAAAGTATTATGTATAAATGTAAAAGATATTGCTTGTAATCATCAGACAAGTTCATAAATAAAATTCAGTTTTATTTTATCTTGAATGATAGTACTATCATCCTTCTCAAAATTAGGACGCGGGCCACTACCGTCCTTATCAAAGACATGATCAGCAAAAGAGCCGAGAACACTCTTGCTGGAACCCACCAGGAACTTGCAAGCAGCCATCCTCATGGCTTCTTCTTCAGTCTTCCTTGGTTCAAGAAGGAAGTTCAAGATGTCCTTTGGCAGCTTGGGCGCAGATGAACCTTCGCCCGCTGCTATCTGCTTTGGCTTGGCCGGCTCGACTGGACGTTCCTCAGTACCCGCTTCCACCTTCGAGGCGATCTCAGTCTTCTTGGATGCATCTCCAGACAACATCTTTATGTTAAAAAGTGAAAGTGACCATCCCTTCTGACTTTCTGTTCTATTTATAGACAGAGATTCATATGACAACGAAGCGACACATATTATCCGACGGTTCACCCATTCATTCCAATTATCCGACGGTTCACCCGTTCATTCCAATTATCCGATGGTTCACCCGTTCATTCCAATTATCCGACGGTTCACCCGTTCATTCCAATTATCCGACGGTTCATCCGTTCATTCCATTCTATTCATCTGACTGTTCATCCGTTCATTTAATTCATCTGACAGTTTATCCGTTCATCCCAACGATTCATTTTGTTCATTCATTTTGTTCACACATTTTGACGAATCATCCATTCCGTTCATATCAGCAATTTGTCATCTTTGATTAAGTTGTCTATTGAAATAATGATATTCAATAAATTATATTTGCCACGTCCACATTACCTCTGAGCAGATATAATTAAATATAATTATTTTTCAAAATCGAGAAATATATACTGTCTTGCACCTCTGAATATATTTTCTATCGCTATTATTTATATCTGAATAAGATATGCAATGAATAATAGAGCCACCAAGAAAAATGTCTTTTTATTGATTGATCAAAAAATTGAAAGACATTACAACATTACATATCACAAAAAGATTGAAGATACAAAAGTCTTTCTCATTCTGTTGGTGGAGTCATCAAGTTGGTCATCTGCTGCTTCAAAGATTGCAGCCGCTCCTCACGAGATTCTATCACCCGTTTCCTAGCTTCCTCCATCCCAGACTTATCGTCAAAAGATGGCATGGTAACTATTCTGCGAGAGATTTCTTCTTGATGAGTTGCGACATACTCATCCCTCTCCTGAGTCAGAGCATTCAGCTGTTGAACTGCAGCCTGGTGTTGTGCGGCCTCGTCCTCCAAAGCAAGCTGGACAAGTCTAAGCTCTTCTTTAAGACGGGAAGATTCTGATTGCAGCTCGGCAACTTTTCTCTCCTTCTCGTCAATAACAGATGCTACTGTTTCCACTTTGGAATTATATTCAGCAGACTTGGTAGAGAAAGTGTCCAAAAGAACTTGCAGGTCAACTTTTGCAACTGCAGCTTCTTGTGACATCTTTTCGAATTCAGCTTGTACCAAGAGCTCCATCTCTCCCCTATTCAGCTCTTTGTAAATTTTAACCAATGCCTCCAGCTCATCTAGTACGTATTCAAGAAAAATAGCCTGAGCTTCGTCGCCTTGATGACGGATGGCATCGATCAAATAGGAGGTTGGACCTCTGACAGTGGAGAAACCAGTATCTTCTTTTTCTATCACCCTATCTACTAAGGGTTTCAAAGAATTAAAGAAAAGGTTGCTGAAGGAGCTGATAATAAAACGGTTGGTAGCCAGAGCACCCGGGGTAGCAGCTACTCCTATTGACGTTGAAGCAGCAGCAGGTGTCTGTGAAGATAGACGTTCAGTTTCTTCTCTTTGAGTAGACGGCTCTTTAGACAGAGGAGCCATCGTAGAGCTAGATGCTCTTCCCAGATGCTCTTTTGCAAAATCAAATGAACCTTATCATTGATTGTTGTTGTCATTAAAAACTAATTGAAAAGGATCAAAAGATTAAAGAAAATCTTACCATGACTTGCCCCAGCAACAAGCCTTTCGTCTGTTGGCACAGATTCCAATCTAGCAGAGGTAGCCTCAGACATTACTGCCTGGCTACTTCCGGCCTCAGAACCACCCGAAAAATGTCGGCTACCGTTAGCGATAGCCGTTACTGGCACTATGTCTGTGCACACGGGAGTAACCGGGGAAGATTCAAGTTCTGCATGGATAAAAATATAGATGTCAGCTATTTGAATCTATGGAAAGAAGGTAGATAAAATCATTTAATACCTTTTGGATCAGCAGCAGTAGTTTCAGCAGGTGCTACTTCTACAATCGTATTCTTTTCCGGAGACACGTACACCTCCATATCCGCTTCAGGATTCAGTGTGTCGTCTACGGCTTCATGAAACATATGGATATCAGTGCCCTCTTCGGGATTTAATGTATCATCAACATCTTCTATTGATGTATCTTCATTGCTTATGCTATCCTCTGGAGCTTCCTCGCTGGCAGTTGCGACAGCAGCTTGATCGACATTATCCTGCAGACCGAAGTCGCAATCATTTAGAGCTTCAATCATTAGACGATCTTCTTCTTCATGGAGCGCTCCTGGTGTAACAGGAAGCTGGATAGTTTTCACCGCAAGAGAAGGAGATCGTAAAATTTTATCATCCCTCTGCCCAATTTCATCTCTCAGCTCAGCTTCATCCCCCTGCTCAGCTTCATCCCTCTGTTCAACCTCGTCCCTTTGCTCTGGAGAAGGAGTCTCCCGCCTAGGCTCGGGGGCAGGTGTAGGGGATGACATAGTTATTCCAGCTACAGCACTGGCCACCACTGAGGACAAGATTTGTCTCGGAGGGGTGATCACCCTCTTTCTTCTTCTGGAGGCCAGTTTCTTTCTATGAAGAGGTCTCTCTGGACTCTCCACATCTACTATATCGACCTGCCTTGGAAGAAAGGTCGGTGTGGTCGCTTCTTCTCTTTGGGTCAACTCGGCCAGTTGTCGAGACTGTGTCCTGGTGGTGACCTTCTCTGATGGGTCTAAGATAAGTTTTTTCTTTGCAACCGGAGAAGAAGGTTCATTAATCCTTCTCTTTCTCTCCTTGGTTGGAGATTTGACCACTTTCAAAGAAACTCGCAGTGGTTCATTGACCTCCTCAGGGAAGTTAGCTTCCCTTGAGGCTTCCAATGGATCATCCACTGGCTCATGCTGTTCGTCATTACCTGGAGCTAGCATAACAGTTGCTTCCTTCTTCAAACGCGTCGCCGTCGCAAAGCTATCTACAAGGTTAAAGTTCTCGACGAATGTATTCACGGCTGTGTAAAAAAGCAAATATGTATAAAACATCCGGGGGCCGTGATCACTCTTGGTCGGCATCGAGAACACTGTCCTTGTGTCTCGAGCATTATAATAGGCCCATGCTCTGGCACCGTCAATCAGATACCCCTTTCCTTGCAGGCAAGTTATAGCATTGCCTACGTGGAACTGGTCATAGCCAAATTGATGAGCAAAGTAGCTTGGCAGATATGGTTCCAAGAAACATTCATCTTCAAATCTATACACCAAGTGTGACGGCCTAATCATCCTCAACCAATCAAATGCTGCCCGACCCAACGGCTGCCTCCCAAGGTCAACTAGATTTGTCGACATATGTTCATACCCGATTGGAGGGGCAACGCAGTAGAAATTCCACCCCTTCCCAAGGTTCAAGGCACGTCTGCAATCTTTCAGACTAGTGTATATCCACTTGCACCGGGAGAATCTACGCAAATAGCTACCGCCGACTGCTCCCATGTCAGGGTTCATCAATGACGGATGGTGCAGAAGTAACCATCCGAACAAATAGGTGTAAGGCAACTCCAGCCGAGGGAAGTTCCCTTTCTCACCTTTCTATTTGAGCATAGATTCGACATAAAGACGAAGACCTGCGTTCACTCTACAAGTCATCGCCGACAGCAGATCCATCCGGTAGCCAAAGACTAATCGGACAGCAGCAAAGAGCACGCCGCGGTGGAAGCGATCCACGGTGCTCGCTCCGGGTACGACGAAGCATCGAAGCCAATATGTCAGGAAACCCGCAAGCTGGGCTTCCTTTGACATGGGCTTGTAGCCCATTCTCATAAAACTCTCAATAAAATCTCCGGTCTTAAATGGAGGGTATTAAAGTTCGTCATTAATTTTGATGTCCATTTTCTTGTTTTCTTCCATCAATCTTATCACTTCACTATGGCTGAGGGGTTGGAAGAAGGTCGGGTTGCACGTATCATGATCCTTAGTCTTTTTCTCGATGATGTGATTAAGGAAAAGATAGGGCAACCACTTTGATGAGTAACAAGTGTCGGAAGAACCGCTCTTATAGTACATGGAGCAAATTTTGTAGTGGCACAGTAGTTCTTCAAAAATGGCCACCATCTCTGCATTCTCTCGACGAAGTCGGTCTAACTCGTCGTTTGTTGGAACATATTCCTCATAAGGGAAATCTCCCATTGGTAAGCACGAGATGTATTTCATCTCATGAAGGGCTAATCCAATCTTCCCGCAGGGTGTCATGAATGTCCCTGTCCTAAAATTGTACCTCTCTGCCAAGGCCAGAAACAGATGAAGGTTGGGGAGGAATCCATATACGGTAGCGTATACCGCCTGATATAGCTCAATCTCTTTGAGCTTGTCTTCGAACTGAACCAATATCCAATTGGTTATGCAGTTCCATCTTTTGTTGTCTGGGTTCACCAGACCTGTCAACCGGATATCCTGATCCGGGTATCTTCCCTCAACCTTTGCATATTCATTAGCAATGATCGGCGTCCTCACCGGCAGCAGTAAGGAAGAGTTCTCTGGAGGGATGCAGCCAGGCTTCAATCCTCTGAGCAAGGTACTATGACGCTCAGAGGAGCTATAGAACATATCCATGTTATTTGGTCCTTTCTTTACACAAATATTTCTTGTCCTTGCTTGCTGGAGGGGAGTAATATCCCAATCCATCCTCCTGGGATGGCTTGCATGGGCATAGCGGGCTAGAGGGAGGCATCTGGCAATGTCCGGTAACAGTATTATTTTCTTCTTTCTCTGGAAGAGTCTCTGCTCAACACGGGGTCTCGGCTGAGAACTCTTATCAATAACTTCGCCAAATAAGAACAGGGGTTTCTTATGAGTAATGGCATCGGCAGTCTGCAGAGGCTACCCATTCATCAGACTCAATAAAGTTTCATTGTCCTGTGCTACCAAGATGGCTTAACGGGAGGATGGCAGAGCATATTGGGGAAATAGTACATGGGACAAATCTTCCTTAAACTCTGGTTCAGCAAGGGTCCCTACAAAGATTTCATACTCTGGGTCCTCTCTGATGTTAACTGCATCAAACAGAAAGACAGAATTCAGTACAAGTAAAATCAAAGATTCTGTCCAAAAAATTAGCAAATTACGCAAGCATCAGATTGCACTGTCTGTAAAGCATCAGATTGTGCAACAACAGCTTCTATGCGCAAACTGTCCAGTTGTGCCAACTCATCCACTTACGCAAGTCATCAGATTGCGCTGAATAACTTGCGCAAAGCATCAGTTTGTGCTGGACAGCCTTGCACAAATCAGCAGATTACGTTGACTTTTGCCAGTGCTTTCCAACCGATTGCGCAAGAAAATAGTTTTCATAAAAATGAAAACTATTGGGTTTATGCAACCGAAACCCTAATCAGGGCGGCGCAGTATAACCAAATCTCTAAAAAAAGATAGGTTTGGGGATTCAATCATGTCGAAGAACCCTAAAAAGGGGTTTTCGATCGAGTAACTACCTTGCAATGCTGGGTGACCAACTTCGTGTCGTGAAATGCGCGGCGCAGCATGAGTGGAAGACTCGGCGGGGGCTTTGCCCTTGTCGGCAGCGGAACGCTTCGGAGCCATTTGAAGTCGACGGAGAAGAAGAAAGAGAGTCGGAGTAGGCTCGGTAATTTTTCTCTCTTAAGCAAAGTGAAAACAAGTAAAGAATAACAAAAAGAACAAAGAGAACTATTTATAGTTTTTCGAGAGCAACGGTCGCCTCAGATTGCACCGAAGAAACGGGAGCTGACTCCTCCAATTATGCAGACAAGTCATTACTTGCACAACTTGATTTTTAAATCAAAATTCAAAGTATTTCGAAGCTTTGACTATTTTCAAACTTCAAAAACTTTGAAGGGGGTCTTGTAGGTCCTGAAAATCAAGTTACACCCATCAAAGAAGTCATAAAAATCAAATTATACATCCCTTAAGTGAACAGCGTAGGAGACAGATTGTGCAATAACTCGATTGCGCAGGCTGAACTATGCACTCATCCAAGTGCACAAGCTGACGTAGCCTTGTCATCATTATCTGACAGAGAATCAGATCTTCTGACAACTGACAGCACGGAGAACGAGAAAACTGTTCGTTTATCGTGCAGTACAGCGCTCGAGGACAGCTGTACATGCAGCACAATCGGCCAGACTCTCTGCAGTGCGGTCCATCCCCGCACAATCTGAAGCCAGCACAATTCAGGTGGCGCACTCCATCAAGACAACTGACAAATGTACACATGGCCTTCATGCCATCAATTACTCACCATGTGGCAACCGTCTGTACACGATCAAGCGCATTTCAATCAAACAATGCCACGCGTCACATATAGATGGTCCACGATCGAGTAACTGCCTGTGCAATCCAAATTAAGTATGCGCAATCCATCCTGCGCAATTCAGAATAATTAAAAGTTAGTTATTTTCAGAACTCTATAAATAGTGTTTCAAGTTTTCATTATCGGACATACACATACATAGATACATCAGAAAATCGTCACCAGAGATCAGGAGTTTTTGCCAAAGTGCTGCTACAATCTTCAGAGGCTACCATCTTCAAAGTTCACATCGTCCAAGGGATAAAGCGATCGTCATTCAGATCGGATTCCTATAGTTGTACTTTTCCAGAATTCTTGTAATCTTCTTACAAAGTTTGTGAAATAAAGATCAATTTTTGTTTTTGCAAACAGCCGTGCCTCTCCGATGGGACAGCCCTTGACCCCTCTGGAACCTCCTAGAATTCTCCTCCACCGACCTAGGTCGGTGTATCCTCACCGTTCACTACCAAAATACAGGCAAATAGCGACTGAATTATTAGCGACGGACAACTCAGTCGCCTATTAGCGACTGAAAGGCGACTGATAGACGACGACGTAGTTTATTAAAATATATCATAACTTTAGCAACTAACTAGTGACTAACTAGCGACATGGTAGCGACGGATAATGTCTAACGACGTACTAGCGACGGCAGAATCCGTTGCTACGTTTCAGTAAAAATCGAAAGAGAGGGTTTTATTTTCATTCTAAATTTTTTTAACAAAATTCTACTCTCTTCCCCGATCACCCGACCCCTCCGGCGTCCCCCCTCCCTCCGTCGATCCCCCCTCCGGCGACCCCCCCTCTGTCGACCCCCCTCCAGCGACCCCCCCTTCATGTACTCTTTTTTCCTCCTCTTTCTCTCATTTTCCCCTAATTTTTGGATTTTTGCATTTTTTTTTTGCTTATTAGGGTTTCCATTATGGGCGAGGGATTTCGACTAGGTTTTGATTAGGTTTCGACTAGGTTTCGATTAGGTTTCGACTAGGTTTCGATTAGGGACGAGGGGTTTCCTATTTATCATTTCAAGGCTCCTTAAAGGAAAGGCCCAAAGTGGCGATACGCCCTCTACATATCTAGTTTAATTACAATGTTACCTCCCATACCCGGGTGTTTGATGCAACTAACCATCTCGTACGCAAGCATGATGCTATCTGTAATGGTTCTACCTCTAACAAAGCCACTCTCCTTTATAGATATTATCTTCGGAAGAAGCCCCACCATCCAGTTGGCGATAGTCTTCGATATAATTTTGTTCAAGAATGTGCACATGCTCAATGGTCTGAAGTCGTGAAAGGTGGAAGGGTGATCCAATTTCGGGATGAGAACCAGATTAGCACAAGAAATGGCCTTAGGGTAGCTGAATCCTTGGAAGAAAGCAACTGCGGCATCCAACACATCATGCTGAATAATGTCCCAACAACACCTATAGAAAGAGCCCGTAAATCTAAGCGGGCTCGCCACACTATCCTTTCTAAGATCCCAAGTCACGCCTTTCAATTCATCCAACGTAAGGAGCATAGAAAGGGAGAGGAGGTCGACCAGTTGCTTCCCTGCCGATCTCAGAAACATAGGGGATGAGATCTTCGTTTTTCTTTGCTTGCTCCTCCGTCGCCTACGTCTCGTTCTATGTTTCATAGTTCTCGAAGTACTTCAGGATCGATGTTGTTCCATGTCACGTTCTAACTCGTTGGTACTAGATCTTCCTTCCTCCTCCGGGTGTATATATTCGACGTTGGCTATCTCTGCAAGGATTCCTTTGGCAGCCGACTTAGATGAAGTGGCAGTTTCCTGAACGGTCGTGCCGCTCCCATCTTACTATGATCAACATCTCCTCCAATCTCATAACACTCTCCAGATCGACGTCGAGGAGAGGTTGTGACAATATGGACATTGATAATAAATTAGGAGTTTATCCCTGCCATGTACCATAGAAAATTTTAATGCAAAACTAGATAGCGCTAATATGCTTCTAGGAAAACATAGTTAGTGGATTTGAATGCAAATTTCAATGCAAAATTGGACAGCACAAGGAAACATATATTTATGTATTTAAAAAATCATCATGTCATAGCTAGCTGGAAGTTTTTCTTTCTTTCTTTTCATCCACATCGACATTCAACGAATGGATTTAACAATGTTGATTATCCGACATGTGAGGTTAACAACCATTTGTAATATTTAATTAATTGTTCATTTAATTCAAATTGGTAGCATGCCGGATTCTTCTAGGTATATATTAGATTCTCCAAGAACAAAGTGACGATGATTGTAAAGAAAAATGGAGTATGTTTGCTCCATAGTTGTTTAAGGATCTCGCTATCAGACTAAATCTAGGATTCCCTCCCTTTGAAGTCACATGTGCGATCAAGTTGACAGCCTATAGGTTAAGAAAGTGTAAAAAATTAGATAGTATCATGTGTCAGGGTGTGTGTGTGTCTAGGAGTCGAGTTAGGACTGAGTATCAGGCTCAGGGGACAGTATACGTATGAGGGCTTATCTAGGGACAGAGTTTTAGTAACATAGGATGTCGACCCGCCCTCCAGCGACCCCTTTCCCCTTCATAGGACCTATACGAGTATAGATGTAGCAACATCAGAAAACTTGCATGCTGTGTTTTAGGTACACTTTTATGTTAAGTTTGGGTAGGGGTGTAAGTGTAGGATTGGAAATTCACATAGTTTAATAATGGTTGAGTCTCAGACAAGAAGGGAATGTGTAAGTATTAGTAGTTAGGTTTTATGTATCGAAAACATATGCATATCTCGGTCACATATAGCAAGTGTGAAGTATACAGAATTGAAAATATGTGTATTACATATGCATTTTTAGATTTGCCTATGGCGGGAGGCGGACGTGGACGTGGACGTGTACATGATTCAGATTTTCCTATGGCGGAAGGCAGACGTGGACGTTTGCAGCATGGGTCTGGCTCACGTCCGGCTCCTTTGGAGTGTCCAGGCCGTCCACCTGTCGACGAGGACGAGTTCCTAGATGTTCATGATGGTTTATGTCCGAGTGCGGCCCGTTCATCGGTCGGGGGAGCTACTCTTTCGGCCAATACTCCAACGACTACTCCGACGACCACTCCGGCCGCTTCTACCCCTACGACCGCTCCCATTATGGCCAATCCCTATCCGGACTTGGTGGTCGAGCGTGGAGTCTACAGACGACGCGTAGGAGATCCTCCGACGTTACCGGAGTGCCCAGCCGACGTCTATCTTCCGGAGCTGTAGGCCGATGGGCAGACGTAAGTATATGTATTTTAGTTTATTATAAATTTATATATTTATTCATATATTCTTCATAGTAGTTGATGTCGTACATTGTTTTCTTATCTCAGGTTTTTTTCGATCCGCGCCGGGCGAGATCTAGGCGACTTGATTCGCCGTAATTTCCATGGGCCGTACCTGAACTTCGGCAACATCCCGGCGGAGATACGGTTCGTTTGGCTTGACGCGCTGAGGGTATGTATAATGGTCTTTCTTTACAATATGTATCAAAATTTTGTTCATTTATATGCGTTTATCTTATTTGCAGGCGTCGTACTAGTGCCGGAGCATAGGTGTAACGCCCCAGTCCAAAAATACGTAGGACTAGGAACGTAGACATGCCAGCTATATTCATACGAAGTATACTCCAATCTATGGAAATCTCGTACGAATACATAAGCTGTAAAATGCAGTAGAACCATAACTAATCTCATCCACACAGAATAAATGAATAAAAGATCATATAATGAGAATAAATTTTGTCTTGATACAATATGTTGGGCGGAGACAAATCCACTACCAATAAAATAAGAAAAAGTACATGATAGAATAAATGATTTTGGCGAGCAGAGCAAAGACGATCCAAGTGCAATCATCCTCGAGAAATAGCAATAAACATGGCTGGAGCTAAAGCACCTGCGAAGAACAATAGCACACACCTGGGGAGATAACCAGGTCCTCAGAGGGACGTAACAAGACACATAATATCATGCCATATAAACTGAATAAATATTGCTCAAATAAATAAGTAAATCGAATTATAACATGGTCCAATACGCACCTACTGAACGAGCGTACCATCCCTCCAACCAAACAAGGACAAGCGATGGTAAACTAATTCACGGTAACGTATCTTCCCATGCTATGAATCCAATATGGTATCCGGACCCCAACAAGGTTCAATACCTTCTCATCGAAGTAGTAAGTCACACCTACAACCAAACAAGGACAAGATGTGATGAACTAATCCGCGACAAGTTATTGTTCCAAGCCACGGTCAGATACAAGTACCCAAACCAAAAGTACTCGTACCTAACGGATAAAGGTGCCTAACCGGTCTAAGTGAAATGTAGTTAAGAATAATCCTTTCTGCACATGGGCCATGGCTGAATAGGATTGGTGTAGTCCCTCCTTGGGCACCAGAGGCCCCATCAGTAAGAGCATGACGTTCCGCAGAATTGTCAGTGGCCGTCAGTAATCATGGGTCATCAACCCTGTATCTCCAGCGGAGAGTCCGGGTCACAAAGGAAGTGCATCGAAGCCCATACGCTAAGGAATTGTCCTCCCCGCCCAATGCCTACTATGTTGTATCCACAACATTAACCTCTATAACCACTAAGTCAAACTAGCATGCAATTCTATTAGTGGTTTATTCCTATCGCACGGCTTGTACGTACTGGTGGCCAGCCAATCACGCACTTCCGTGTTCTACATGCGATACACAACTTCGTGGTACAACGTGTCAAGGCCAATGAATGCAACACACAAGGTGGTCCCTTAAATCTAGGTTTAATGTGAGAAAAATAATACATAGCAGGAAAAATAAATGAACAGTAAGTTCTAACAGTTATGCCATGTATCACAGTTTATTTTACATAAAGAAAATAAATAATGCATGAAATATGAGCTAAAATAAATAAACAGCAAATGGCAAGGTGTCTTGCCTGGTAGTACGCCTGGTGTGCTGCGATGATCAAGCTGGCATGAACCGTGACTTTGGTACAACAACTGTACATGGTGACCTCGGGTGGTGGCACGGATAGTTCCATAGGGTCCAGGACGGTCAAGTTAGTTAGGATCAATAGGTGGAAGGAAAGAATTGGCTAAGGAATAGGAACGATGGGATTGGTCATGAGGATAATCGAAGGGAATTATATAAATGATATATATACTAATTTAGAAAACGATTTATAATACTTTGAAAATAGAGTTTTATTTAGTTAAAATAATTTAATTAAAAACTTAAAATCTAGACATCCTTTTTAGGGCAAAAACTCCAAGTTTTATCAAAAGGAAATCTTAAGCTGAAAACTATATATTTATAAATTAAAATACCTTAAGTGAAACAAATAATTTTAGAAAATTATTTAAGGCTAAATTATGTTTGAATGAAAATAGATAGAATTCTTTAGTAAAATTTTATTTGAAATAATGCAAGAATTTAATTTAGGAATATAACAATATTAAAGATATTAGTAAAACCAATAGATATAATGTAGCCATAATAGTGTTATAAAAATATATCTTATATGAAAATGTATTAGTAAACCACCGTATTACACAAGATATTAACAATTAAAATTTATTGAAAGATAAAATAACAACAGTATTCATATATACACACTAAAACAGTAAATTAAATTAGTAATAATAATAGCGATTAGTAATAATAATAATATTAATATTAAATATATTTTAAGAGCTATACTACCAAACCCCTGTAATAATAATAATAATAATAATAATAATAATAATAATAATAATGATGATGATACTGATACTTATAATAATAATAATGATAATGATAATAATAATAATTATAATAATAATAAAATACGAAACAGTAACATCACTAATAACTAGGCTGAAAAAATAAAAATAAATAAATAAAGAAGAAAAAAAAAAGAAAAAAAAACAAATAACACAAAACAATTTAACCCACAGAGGAACTGGTGTTCCTTACTGGAAAAGAGGGGGAAATAGAACGGGAGATCGGCGGCGGCTGGAGGCCGTGGCGGCAGGTCAGAGGGTGAGGGGCGTAGGCGTTTGGGGTTTTGTCGCGGGTCGGAGCGGAGAAGAAGAGGCGAAGGCGGGACGTCGGCGGGAAGGGGGTTCGGCCAGGGCTGCTCGCCGCGTACGGAGGTGGAAGGTCGAAGTGGGGTCGCGACGGACGGGCGCGGTGGAGGAGGTCGGTCGGGTGCTCACCGCTCCGGCGGCGGCCAGGCGAGGACGACGGCGAGGGTCTCGGAAGAGGCGATCGACGGTTCGAAGGGGGTTTCGTGCGGCGGCAATCGGCGCTCGGGCGAAGGAAAGAGGGGAGCACAGAGAGGGGTGATGCGGCGCCGGCGTCGGGGCGGCGCTGGTCGCTGGAGCGATGGAGAAAGGGGGTTTCCGGAGCTAGGGTGGTGCGCACGCGGCTGCCACAGCCGTCGCTGCTCCGGAGACGTGCGGAGGCGAGCGTCTAGGGCCTTCCGGCCGGTGCATATGGCTAGTCGGTGGGGATCAGTGGCGACAGGGTTTCGACGCGGAGGGCGCTCGCTCGGCTGCAGTCGAGCGCGAGTGCGGCGGAGGACGGAGCTAGGTGACACAGGTGAGGTTTTGTTATTCTAGTCTGTTGTTGTTTTTTTTGTGGCGATGGTGGTTGTGTGTCGGTGTTCCTGGTGGTCGTGGTCGGCATGGAGGACTCCGGTGATGGTGGTGGTGATGGTTTTACTTTCTATTCCTCGTCTCCATGGGGTGGTCGATTGGGTTGGGTTTGGTGCTGGCTGGTGGTGATGGGATTAACGGCGAGGGTGGCAAGGCCGGGGAAGTTACGGGTTGGTCGATTGGGTTTGGCAGTGGTGTCGAGGACGGTGGCGGCGGTCGGGGAGTTCGGCCGGGGATCTGACGAGGGTGGTGGTGACGGGAACGACCGGGGTCGGGATAGATCGGGCTAGGGATAGGGTTAGCATTTGGTAGGAATTCATTGATGTCGGGGGGTGTCCGACACGGGGAGGGGAAGATAATGTAATTGTAAATGTATTGGAATAAGAATTTGATGGTGGAACACAGACACGAGGCACGCACAATTTATTTGTAGAATTTGGTGGATGAACAATGAATTGGAGGAGTACCTGCCTATTTATAGGATGTGGGAATTTCCAATTAGATATGGATTAGGATTTAATTTAAACCCCGAAAATAGATAGTACGCAATTTAATTTAAAATCCATCAAATCCAAATCCAAATAAGAATCCAATTTAAATCTAATTAGATTCTTTTAGTTTTTAAAAACCATTGGAATAAATCAAATTTCAATTATTTAACTATTTAAATAATTACATAAGTTCAAATCAAGATTTAAATTACCATAATAATTTCAAAATATGGTTTCCAAAAATACTATAATATTAATTTCAAAAATACCTTATTATTTAAATGCACTAATAATAATTAAAATAATATTTATGAAGAATACTATTTTAGTAACTGCCATACATGAAAAAGGCTTTTATAAATAAAATCGTCATCTTGAAAATTTAGTATAATAACTAAAAATATTTATTATATATATTATTTTGAAATTAGAAAAAAAAATGTTTTCTAAATTATGTACGCTCGCACATAATCGCACTCGTCGAGCAAATTCAAAAAAAAAAAAAATTTCGTGCGCGACGTATAATACGACTACGCGACGTATATTACAAAAATTTTAAATCAGTACTAAATTTAATAAAATAAAAAAATAGTAGAAATTTTAGGGGTTTTACATCCTACCCAACTTAAAAGAATTTCGTCCTCGAAATTAAGAATTAGTAGGGGGGTAAGAGGACACAAGGGGGGAGAAGGCACAACGGTAGATAGAAGGGTTTAAAGAAGTTTACATGGTCGTAGTCTAGGTTGAGGATATGATTAAGAGACGATTGTAATCACTTCTTAAATTCATGTGATTAGAAAGTCAAGATTGTGGATTTAGGGTCGAGGGAAAGGACGAGTAGTTAAGACGAAGATATAGGCACATTGAGTGTTAATGGTCACAAGAGATAGGATAGCTAGGGGAACTTCAAGTACAGCGCATTCGTCCTTCTTAAATAGGTGAAGGCGAAAGCAATCTAGAGTTCGAAGGAGTCGTTATCGAATACGAAATACATGATTCGATGATAATCGAATAATTTCAAAGGAATTGTCAAGGCAGTCGTGGATGGAATTCTAAGGGAAAAGCTCAACTACATCCCATCCACGTAGATTGATATATGAAAAAGGCGAACCAAAGTACACTCGGTTGATCAGACCATCATGCACCGGTTTTGATTAGACAATATGTTAGTGAGTGGCCGCTCAATAGCATAAGTCATGAACAAACTCGATAAATGGATGAGTTTGCAAAACTAGATTATAGTTGCAACATTAGTCAAAGTGGTAAAAACATAGACACGAGAGATTTAGATTAAAAGAAGGTAGGATGATTCTAAGTCATACAATTGTCCTATAGTCTTCTTGTCCAAGTCCTTGGTTGGCTAGATGGGTTAGGTCCTCTAGATTCTAGGATCTAAATAAGCTTGCTAATATAGGTCACTAGATCAAAGGGGTTGCTAGGTCATAAGGTAGTCTACCCAACTTAAAGAATTAAACTAATGGTGTTTTGGGACAACTAACTAGTAGGGTCAATCTCTAGCAAGCACGAAGGGAAGATAAGAATAGGTATGGAAGGAAACAAGCAAGATACAATTGATGAGTCAAACGGTAGATAAAATCAAGGAAAGAGGTCAAGTATGTGGATGAGATCCTAAACTTCTAATCCTATTCGCAGGCTTGCTTGGTACGGTAAAGTAACCAAACAATTTATCTTGACCTGCATGGGCCACCACAAAAACATGTAACGCTCCAGTCCCAAAATACGTAGGACTAGTAACGTAGACATGCCAGCTGTATTCATACGAAGTATACTCCAATCTATGGAAATCTCGTACGAATACATAAGCTGTAAAATGCAGTAGAACCATAACTAATCTCATCCACACAGAATAAATGAGTAAAAGATCATATAATGAGAATAAATTTTGTCTTGATACAATATGTTGGGCGGAGACAAATCCACTACCAACATAATAAGGAAAAGTACATGATAGAATAAATGATTTTGGCGAGCAGAGCGAAGACGATCCAAGTACAATCATCCTCGAGAAATAGCAATGAACACGGCTAGAGCTAAAGCACCTGCGAAGAACAATAGCACACACCTGGGGAGATAACCAGGTCCTCAGAGGGACGTAACAAGACACATAATATCATGCCATATAAACTGAATAAATATTGCTCAAATAAATAAGTAAATCGAATTATAACATGGTCCAATACGCACCTACTGAACGAGCGTACCATCCCCCCAACCAAACAAGGACAGAAGATGGTAAACTAATTCACGGTAACGTATCTTTCCAAGCTATGAATCCAATATGGTATTCGGACCCCAACAAGGTTCAATACCTTCTTATCGAAGTAGTAAGTCACACCTACAACCAAACAAGGACAAGATGTGACGAACTAATCCGCGACAAGTTATTGTTCCAAGCCACGGTCAGATACAAGTACCCAAACCAAAAGTACTCGTACCTAACGGATAAAGGTGCCTAACCGGTCTAAGTGAAATGTAGTTAAGAATAATCCTTCCGGCACATGGGTCCTGGCTGAATAGGATCGGCGTAGTCCCCCCTTGGGAACCAGAGGTCCCATCAGTAAGAGCATGACGTTCCGCAGAATCGTCAGTGGCCGTCAGTAATCATGGGTCATCAACCCCGTATCTCCAGCGGAGAGTCCGGGTCACAAGGGAAGTGCATCAAAGCCCATACGCTAAGGAATTATCCTCCCCGCCCAATGCCTACTATGTTGTATCCACAACATTAACCTCTATAACCGCTAAGTCAAACTAGCATGCAATTCTATTAGCGGTTTATTCCTATCACACGTCTTGTACGTACTGGTGGCCAGCCAATCACGCACTTCCGTGTTCTACATGCGACACACAACTTCGTGGTACAACGTGTCAAGGCCAATGAATGCAACACACAAGGTTGTCCCTTAAATCTAGGTTTAATGTGAGAAAAATAATACATAGCAGAAAAAATAAATGAACAGTAAGTTCTAACAGTTATGCCATGTATCACAGTTTATTTTACATAAAGAAAATAAATAATGCATGAAATATGAGCTAAAATAAATAAACAGCAAATGGCAAGGTGTCTTGCCTGGTAGTACGCCTGGTGTGCTGCGATGATCAAGCTGGCATGAACTGTGACTTCGGTGCAACAACTGTACATGGTGACCTCGGGTGGTGGCACGGACAGTTCCTTGGGGTCCAGGATGGTCAAGTTAGTTAGGGTCAATATGTGGAAGGAAAGAATTGGCTAAGGAATAGGAACGATGGGATTGGTCATGAGGATAATCGAAGGGAATTATATAAATGATATATACTAATTTAGAAAACGATTTATAATACTTTGAAAATAGAGTTTTATTTAGTTAAAATAATTTAATTAAAAACTTAAAATCTAGAAATCCTTTTTAGGGCAAAAACTCCAAGTTTGTCAAAAGGATATCTTAAGCTGAAAACTATATATTTATAAATTAAAATACCTTAAGTAAAACAAATAATTTTAGAAAATTATTTAAGGCTAAATTATGTTTGAATGAAAATAGATAGAATTCTTTAGTAAAATTTTATTTGAAATAATGTAAGAATTTAATTTAGGAATATAACAATATTAAAGATATTAGTAAAACCAATAGACATAATGTAGCCATAATAGTGTTATAAAAATATATTTTATATGAAAATGTATTAGTAAACCACCGTATTATACAAGATATTAACAATTAAAATTTATTGAAAGATAAAATAACAACAGTATTCATATATACACATTAAAACAGTAAATTAAATTAGTAATAATAATAGCGATTAGTAATAATAATAATATTAATATTAAATATATTTTAAGAGCTATACTACCAAACCCCTGTAATAATAATAATAATAATAATAATAACAATAATAATAATGATGATGATACTGATACTTATAATAATAATAATGATAATGATAATGATAATAATTATAATAATAATGAAATACGAAACAGTAACATCACTAATAACTAGGCTGAAAAAATAAAAATAAATAAATAAAGAAGAAAAGAGAAAAAGAATAAAAAGAAAAAAAAAACAAATAACACAAAACAATTTAACCTACAGAGGAACTGGTGTTCCTTACTGGAAAAGAGGGGGAAATAGAACGGGAGATCGGCGGGGGCTGGAGGCCGTGGCGGCGGGTCAGAGGGTGAGGGGCGGAGGCGTTTGGGGTTTTGTCGCGGGTCGGAGCGGAGAAGAAGAGGCGAAGGCGGGACGTCGGCGGGAAGGGGGTTCGGCCAGGGCTGCTCGCCGCGTACGGAGGTGGAAGGACGGAGTGGGGTCGCGGCGGACGGGCGCGGTGGAGGAGGTCGGTCGGGTGCTCACCGCTCCGGCGGCGGCCAGGCGAGGACGACGACGAGGGTCTCGGAAGAGGCGATCGACGGTTCGAAGGGGGTTTCATGCGGTGGCAACCGGCGCTCAGGCGAAGGGAAGAGGGAAGCACAGAGAGGGGTGACGCGGTGCCGACGTCGTAGCGGCGCTGGTCGCTGGAGCGACGGAGGAAGGGGGTTTCCGGAGCTAGGGTGGTGCGCACGCGGCTGCCACAGCCGACGCTGCTCCGGCTCCGGAGACGTGCGGAGGCGAGCGGCTAGGGCCTTCCGGCCGGTGGAGATGGCTAGTCGGTGGGGATCAGTGGCGGCAGGGTTTCGACGCGGAGGGCGCTCGCTCGGCCGGAGTCGAGCGCAAGTGCGGCGGAGGATGGGGCTAAGCGACATAGGTGAGGTTTTGTTATTCTAGTCTGTTTTTTTTTGTGGCGGTGGTGGTTGTGAGTCGGTGTTCCTGGTGGTCGTGGTCGGGATGGAGGACTCCGGTGATGGTGGTGGTGATGGTTTTACTTTCTATTCCTCATCTCCATGGGGTGGTCGATTGGGTTGGGTTTGGTGCTGGCTGGTGGTGATGGGGTTATCGGCGAGGGTGACAAGGCCGGGGAAGTTACGGGTTGGTCGATTGGGTTTGGCAGTGGTGTCGAGGACGGTGGCGGTGGTTCGGGAGTTCGGCCGGGGATCTGACTAGGGTGGTAGTGACGGGAACGACCGGGGTCGGGATAGATCGGGCTAGGGATAGGGTTAGGATTTGGTAGGAATTCATTGATGTCGGGGGGTGTCCGACACGGGGAGGGGAAGATAATGTAATTGTAAATGTATTGGAATAAGAATTTGATGGTGGAACACGGATACGAGGCACGCACAATTTGTTTGTGAAATTTGGTGGATGAACAATGAATTGGAGCAGTACCTGCCTATTTATAGGATGTGGGAATTCCCAATTAGATATAGATTTTAGGATTTAATTTAAACCCCAAAAATAGATAATACGCAATTTAATTTAAAATCCATCAAATCCAAATCCAAATAAGAATCCAATTTAAATCTAATTAGATTCTTTTAGTTTTTAAAAATCCATTGGAATAAATCAAATTTCAATTATTTAACTATTTAAATAATTACATAAGTTCAAATCAAGATTTAAATTGCCATAATAATTTCAAAATATGGTTTCCAAAAATACTATAATATTAATTTCGAAAATACCTTATTATTTAAATGCACTAATAATAATTAAAATAATATTTATGAAGAATACTATTTTAGTAACTGCCATACATGAAAAAGGCTTTCATAAATAAATTCGTCATCTTGAAAATTTAGTATGATAACTAAAAATATTTATTATATATATTACTTTGAAATTAGAAAAAAATGTTTTCTAAATTATGTACGCTCGCACATAATCGCACTCGTCGAGCAAATTCAAAAAAAGAAATAAATTTCGTGCGCGACGTATAATACGACTACGCGACGTATATTACAAAAATTTTAAATCAGTACTAAATTTAATAAAATAAAAAAATAGTAGAAATTTTAGGGGTTTTACAATAGGGACCAGGCCATCCGGAGGTGCTACAAGACCGTATCCAGCAAAAGAATACGTGACATGATCCACGACCAGAAGGCGCTGGAGAGCCTGAGAGGTAGTGGATCAGAACATGGGTGCAAGGAGCTGCTCAGAGCGAATTTTTGGGCGGAGATGAAGAAGAAAATGGAGACCTCGGCCTATCTGGCCAAGTCTGAGAAGGCGAAGGCTGCCCGTGCTAAGGCTGGTCAGCACATGGGTGGTTCGATCCCGTATTCGGAGCACATGAGCCGATTGGTGAGTATTCTATTAAATTATCAAATTTTTAAGTCAAACTCTACAAAATGAGTATTAATTTACGTTTAATTGTACAAGCGCGAGGAGGTCGCCGGGAAAGGCGGAGATCCGGACACCGTCGACTTCCCCACAGTCTTTGCGCATACCCACAAACGCAAGAGCAATGGAAAGCTCTTAGATGAGCGGGCCGCCAAAGATTATGTAAGTTATCTTATTCTTTATATGTATTACATTTTTATAATTATAGATGAGCGGACTACGAGTATCGATATCGGTACCCCATACTCATATAGTAATGGGCCGATACCGATTTCGATTGCCATACCGATACTAATAGGAATGGTCCGATACTCAGAGTATCGGTATCCGGCCATTCCTATGTAAGTATCGGTATCGATCTATTATTATATGAGTATGAGTATCGGTATCGGCCCATTACTATAAGTATTGATATCGGTATCGGTACATTACTATGGGTCTTTATATTGACTTTAAATTTATTTACGTTTATATAATATAGGAGGAGTTTGAGAGTCGGGTCGGTAAGGGGGGTGAGGGAGGTGAAGGGGCTGGACCTAGCCATCCAACGGATAGGAACAAACTATAAGTAGATACGGTCGAAGTAGGGCAAGGCAGCAGCATATACGGTATTGGATCGTTTGCATCCCAGTCGTCCGTCATTTCCAGAGCTCCACCTCCACCTCCACCTGTACCAGTACTTCCCACCAGCGGTGCTGCCGTCTACGACCAGGTCACTATTACATGTATATTATGGGATTTATAAAATTACATATACGGTAGTGCAGGAGCTTCTGCTTCGACACCTATAGTACCGGTCGTTCTGGCTCCGACTGCGGCTCCGACGGTTCAGACTTCGACCGATTCAGCTCCGCTACAGACTCCAGCACATCTGGCTACAGCACCTCCGGCTACAACACTGACGGATCCAGCATCGCCTTCGAGAGTTCCTCTGTCTTGGAAGGATTTCGAAGACGCATTGCGAAATATGCTGGGTAGCTCCACCCACCCGCCGCCTCCTCCGCCACCGTCGATATAGATATTGTTTGGAAACTGTTTGTATTTGGGAACAATTTGGAACATTTTTGGTATGTGTGTATTTGGAAACTGTTTGTAAACTTTTTGGTATGTGTGTAACTGTTTATATATCTGTATTGGAAACTGTTTATATGACTGTATATTATATGTGTAACTGTCAACATGGATGTGGAGTGCAGGAAACACAAATATCGACACACAAAATTGTATTTAGCGACGGGACAGCGACGGAACAGTGACGGAATATCTAAAAAATTGCAGTATAGCGACGGAAGAGCGACGGAATATCTAGAACATTCCGTCGCTAAGGTTCTGAAAAATATAGATTTAAAGTACAGCGACGGAAAAGCGACATAACCGGTTCGTCACTACAAGCATATCTGATACCAATAGCGTATCGAAAACACTTAAGCGACGTACTTTTCCGTCGCAATACCGTTGTCGAAGCACAAAAAAATTTCAGCAATGAAGCCCCATGCGCCCAAAGCCAGTGAAGCTCTATGCATCCAGCCAGTGAAGCTCCATGCGTCCAGCCAGTGAAGCTCCATGCACACAAGACTAGCTTCTCCGAAAGGAGGGCACATAGCCAGAGGCATGGCTATGAGCCCAAGCCTGACTCAATCAAAGCTATGATCAAAATGTGCACCGAAGCATACTGTAGTGCCCCATCCCGCAAAGTCAATCGGAGGAATCGAAACGCCAACGGTGTTCGGCCTTAGCCCTGCAACGGCTGCTCGAAGGCTCGCTCGGTCAAGACGACCGCTCGCTCAGGTGGGGTAGTTTCGGTGAACTTGCCTCATCTTTGCCTTCACATAATAAATCGTGTTTTCAACTTGCACAAGTTGGCACAATAATAAAAGAGATGAATCCACATAGCTAAGGGAATAATTCCGACGGGTCGAAATGAGTTAGAACATGGAAAACGTCCCACGGTCGGCTTAAAGTTGGTGCACGGCATGCTTTGAAAATGACACTCGGTCCTTCGTCCCGTGGCTTGGGAGAAGGAAAGTTGGTCTTTGACACAAAACTATGAACTTGCCTAAGTCGTAGGCGTCGCCCGCATAAACGCTTGATAAAGCGTGTACAGTTCTACTATGCAAGGCTTGGCATAGCCTTTGCTCGTCCCTCGGGATAAGTTGTAGGCTTGAGTAAGTCAGGCAAAGTTATGCCGGTCGACCTAAGTCATTCCAAGTGCTGTCCCGCTCATTCTGCGGTTGTCAAGTTAAATAGTCCCACGATCCCAAGGCCCGTCATATGAAGTATGACTTGGGCGATAGCGTTGCGTAGAACACGAATCGGTTTAAGGCACGAGCCACGGTTGGTTCAGGGAAAAGTTAGCCACGGTCTGTTGATACTTAAGGAAACACGTTATGTTCAAGTTAAGTTGGAAGGCAATGCACTAGCCGTTCCCTGAGTTCAATGAATGTTAAGTCTAAGCGATGGTTAGTCGCCGAGAGGAAATATGTCGGGACTGTGGTTCAGTCGCCGAGGCAACCCTGGTTTGGGCTCTGCGAATGAAGTATGAAAAGTGGAAAGAGTAAAGTCAAGGAACTAATTGGTGATGATGAGACCATGCATTTACGTTAAGTCTAGAAGTTAGCGTAGGCGCGTGGTCATGGACAACTTATCGACAAGAGCGATGGTTCTTCGAGCGGCAGCCCTGGGCCATGGGCACCGACTCGGCCTAGGAAGAACAGATTATAGCCGAGCTGGGTAATAGGCAATTGGTAGTACGGGGACTTGCATCGGAGATTGCTACTTGCGGTACAAGGATCCGTTTGCCAGGCTAATGTCCACGATGGCTAGTTAATGCCAGTGACCTTTCATATAGATGTGTCGGCACGAGCGGCAATCCGCGTGTGTGCCTTTGGATTGAGTTGGATATGTATGAAGTTAGAGAACACAAGGTCTGGGCCTAAGATTTGGCTATAACGAAGACGGCGTGCTTCGGCACGAGATGTGGCGTCGAGTGTTAAGTTGTTGGCATAGAGTTGCATGACTTAGGCTTGAGCTATTGCGAGTTAAGTCGAGAAGGGCCGTAGGGCAAGTTGTGTGAAGTTACGTTGAGAAGTGCTGGGCACGACCCCAAAATATGAGGCACGACCGCGTTGTCACAACACAAGTATAGGCAAGACTAAGCGAGGAGGCGCTGCCTCAGAGTTATTGATGCACGAATCGAGTTATGGCACGACCGAGTCGTTACGTCCTAGAGTTTGGCACAAAAGACAAGTATAAGTCGGTGCGTCGACAATGCAAGCACGGGATGGTCCTTAGACGCAAGTATGTAAAGGCGTCGGTCCTAAAACTGATCCTAAGGCAAGACTAGAAAGACAATCGAAAGGGTTTTAAGCTGCACAAAGTAAATGTACGTGTCGGTTTTGTATGGGTGGGCGAGAACTCACTCCATAAGTACAGTTGAGTACTGACACCCACACAGTGTTCATGTGCAGGCACAGGTAGAAGCTCGTGGCGCGGAGCTCGCTTGGATGCGTCGAGGCACGGAGTTCCTTGGCGAGTCGAAGCATGCAGCCACGTGATCTGAAGACTTATACAGGACATAATGTATGGACATCGCCTTCCGAAGCTTTCGCAGGCTCAAGCAATTGTATCGAGAGATGAGAGAGAGCAGAGTGACTTGTAAATGAGAGAAAAATGAACACGAGAGACTTGTAAATTGGCCTTGCGCCCATAAATGTAATCTTGTATTCAATATCAATAAAGAGCTTCTTTTGAATGTCTTGTGTTCTTGTTTTAAATTTTGCTGCAATGTTCAATGTATCTGCTTGGGACTTCTGTGCGACGATCCCGTCGCCGTCGATGTAATCGACCGTTATGGAACTGCCTTGTACGAGCGCAATCTAGGCTCGTGCGGCATCACGCCTTAGCGAGGACGATCGCTCTTACGGGAGTGGGGCGTGACATAGTGGTATCAGAGCACGGATTTACGTCCTTGGACTTCACGTCGAATTTCTCAGTTTTGAAAGCTCGTCGTTGGAAAACAAGTGTACGCACTCTCTCGATTGTCCCTCGACATGTCCATACAATAAGTCTAAATATTTTTGAAAGCTCGTACAAGCGTTCACTTGAACGCATCGGTAGGCTATCGCCGAACGCATCTGTAGGCCTTTGTGCCGAACGATGTAAACTTGACTCGATAGAAAATATATGCTAAGTTAACATGTTGCGTGCGTGCCTAACTAGTCATGCGTTGACCCTAGCAATTTAGTGTGCAACTCGAATATAGTCCGCACGGGATAGCCATGTACACGGCCTTTTGGCTAAGTTGCGTTGCGTATCGCGCACCTCGACTTTTGGTGCAAATGAGTTGCGAGTGATATCAAGTACTGCTCGGTCGGAAGTGAAGCTGCATTTAGAATGTCTATCAATAGGAACGCTATCGAGTTAACGCTTAGGCGTACACGGAGGATTGACTGGATTTCGAGAAAATAGCGCGAACAACTTAGTACGTCGATACGACGTAAGCGATTACGCTAGAGATTCATCGAACGAATCCGAAGGATGTCTTAGCGAATGATATGAAGTGATTGAGGACTAGATCGGATGGCTCGAATCCGAGTGGTGTATGGTTTGTCTTGGAAATTATTCGAGCAAATATTGAGGATTACGAGTATGTCGACGAGGCGATACGATCGCGCAAAGCCTTAGAACGCGTCACGCTTAGTTGATCGTGACTTCGAATGTCCCGAACGAGCATCTCGTTCGGACAACTTATGAATAGGCAACGCAAGTTAGAAAATGATTCGGAACGATGAATGAAAATGAATGGTCTTGATCGAGGAAACTTAGAGGATCGCGCGTACGATTTCGGATTGATTCAAATGAAATGTGACTTGAGTTCGAACAACGACCTTGAAACGAGCTTGAGGAAGAGCGACTGAACTTGATCTTGAATATCGAGGAATGGTGGAATATCCAACTCGGACGACAGCATCAACGCACAACTCAAAATTGATTGCCAAGGAAGATCGTCAGGTTACGCATATCGTCGATGGTATTGAGGCATATCAAAGATCGATATGCGATAACTCGGGGGTACCCTAACTCGGCTAATAACGATCGTGCAAATGTTATTGCTCCGACGGATGCTATACTTGGGATATCGAAATGTGTCGAAGAAAGGATAAAACTTGGCTCGAGGATTTTCTGGTTAAATGAATGACGGTCGGACTATCAAATTGAAATCTTGGCTTGGATGAAAATGAAACATTTGGATTTGCTTCATCGATAACCATAACTTCGACATTCTTGTCTTATGCGAGCGCAACTCCAGCCTCGCACATGCGTCGTGCCGATTTGAGACGATCACTCCGCGTGAGCGCTGGTATGGTGATTCATACAGCGGGGGTGATTGACCTAGCTTGGCGTGACAATTTGTGTGCTTCGATTTGTGGTTTGACGCGAAGGTGACTCGAGAATGGATTTGTGTGCTTGAAGAATCGAACTTGAGGATTGAGTAGGTCCAATCTGCGTATCGAAAATGAGTTAGTCTAAACTCAAACAAGAGTTACGCCCCGATGAGAATGATTATTCCGCGGGTGTGTTGCATGGTGATTCATGAACCACCGTGGATAATCAGACTCACGTGAGATTGGGGCGCAACGTATTATCGAGCTAGATGACCTCGTAATCGAATGCATGAATTGGTTAGAATTGGTAATTTGAATGGACTCGAATTCGTTGTGCTACGTAACGAATGTCTTGATGCAAATAGGTGATTGTGCTCGATGTTTAGAAATCTGAGTGACGCGAGCTTGGGTAGAAAACCCCGTACTATCGACTTTGGTTTGACCATAGGATTGGAGTCAGTGTTGGCATTATTGTTGGGGAACTATGATTCCAATCCTGACATTGACTTAGCCTCGTAAAGATTGGCCTATTGGTTAGGCGAAACGTCCCTGTTGCAAGAGATATCAATCGAAGAATTGATCTTGAGGATTGGTTTGAATGGATAGCATGAATCACAAATATAGGAAACCCTGCTCACGAGACTCGGCTGATATACATATATTTCAGGGACGCCTGGGTATATGCACGAGGCGACTCGAGTGAGAATGACAAATTCTCTATCATGCGGCTTAGCTGAATGCATGTATTTTGGGGACGCTTGGAATGCGTGCACGATCCAGCCAAGTGATACAATGAGTTCAAGCAAGACTTGAAAGATGGGAGTGTGTCGAGATCTTAAAATCATGTTAACGAAAAGAATGATAATACTACGAGCGTGGCTCAGACTCAAGAAAACGCGTAGGCGTATCTCGATCGACTGTTATAGTCCCGTGTCTAGGCTCGATTAAGTCTTGGCCATAGAAATGGTAGGATGGGTTACCTTCAGAAAAGTCTCGAGGACGAGACTTGTTCTGAGTGGTGTATGTTGTAGTGCCTCGTCCCGCAAAGTCAATCGGAGGAATCGAAACGCCGACGGTGTTCGGCCTTAGCCCTGCAACGGCTGCTCAAAGGCTCGCTCGGTCAAGACGACCGCTCGCTCAGGTGGGGTAGTTTCGGTGAACTTGCCTCATCTTTGCCTTCACATAATAAATCATATTTTCAACTTGCACAAGTTGGCTCAATAATAAAAGAGACGAATCCACATAGCTAAGGGAATAATCCCGACGGGTCGAAATGAGTTAGAACATGGAAAACGTCCCACGGTCGGCTTAGAGTTGGTGCACGGCATGCTTTGAAAATGACACTCGGTCCTTCGTCCCGTGGCTTGGGAGAAGGAAAGTTGGTCTTTGACACAAAACTATGAACTTGTCTAAGTTGTAGGCGTCGCCCGCATAAACGCTTGATAAAGCGTGCACGGTTCCACTATGCAAGGCTTGGCATAGCCTTTGCTCGTCCCTCGGGTTAAGTTGTAGGCTTGAGTAAGTTAGGCAAAGTTATGCCGGTCGACCTAAGTCATTCCAAGTGCTGTCCCGCTCATTCTGCGGTTGTCAAGTTAAATAGTCCCACGATCCCAAGGCCCGTCATATGAAGTATGACTTGGGCGATAGCGTTGCGTAGAACATGAATCGGTTTAAGGCACGAGCTACGGTTGGTTCAGGGAAAAGCTAGCCACGGTCTGTTGATACTTAAGGAAACACGTTCTGTTCAAGTTAAGTTGGAAGGCTATGCACTAGCCGTTCTCTGAGTTCAATGAATGTTAAGTCTAAGCGATGGTTAGTCGTCGAGAGAAAATATGTCGGGACTGTGGTTCAGTCGCCGAGGCAACCCTGGTTTGGGCTCTGCGAATAAAGTATGAAAAGTGGAAAGAGTAAAGTCAAGGAACTAATTGGTGATGATGAGACCATGCATTTACGTTAAGTCTAGAAGTTAGCGTAGGCGCGTGGTCATGGACAACTTGTCGACAAGGGCGATGGTTCTTCGAGCGGCAGCCCTGGGCCATGGGCACCGACTCGGCCTAGGAAGAACATATAATAGCCGAGCTGGGTAATAGGCAATTGGTAGTACGGGGACTTGCATCGGAGATCGCTACTTGCGGTACAAGGATCCGTTTGTCAGGCTAATATCCACGATGGCTAGTTAATGCCAGTGACCTTTCATATAGATGTGTTGGCACGGGCGACAATCCGCGTGTGTGTCTTTGGATTGAGTTGGATATATGAAGTTAGAGAACACAAGGTCTGGGCCTAAGATTTGGCTATAACGAAGACGGCGTGCTTCGGCACGAGATGTGGCGTCGAGTGTTAAGTTGTTGGCATAGAGTTGCATGAGTTAGGCTTGAGCTGTTGCGAGTTAAGTCGAGAAGGGCCGTACGGCAAGTTGTGTGAAGTTACGTTGAGAAGTGCTGGGCACGACCTCGAAATATGAGGCACGGCCGCGTTGTCACAACACAAGTATAGGCAAGACTAAGCGAGGAGGCGCTACCTCAGAGTTATTGATGCACGAATCGAGTTATGGCACGACCGAGTCGTTACGTCCTAGAGTTTGGCACAAAAGACAAGTATAAGTCGGTGCGTCGACAATACAAGCACGGGATGGTCCTTAGACACAAGTATGTAAAGGCGTCGGTCCTAAAACTGATCCTAAGGCAAGACTAGAAAGACAATCGAAAGGGTTTTAAGCTGTACAAAGTAAATGAACGTGTCGGTTTTGTATGGATGGGCGAGAAGCTCACTCCACCAGTACAATTGAGTACTGACACCCACACAGTGTTCATGTGCAGGCACGGGTAGAAGCTCGTGGCACGGAGCTCGCTTGGATGCGTCAAGGCACGGAGTTCCTTGGCGAGTCGAAGCATGCAGCCGCGTGATCTGAAAACTTATACAGGACATAATGTATGGACATCGCCTTCCGAAGCTTTCGCAGGCTCAAGCAATTGTATCGAGAGATGAGAGAGAGCAGAGTGACTTACAAATGAGAGAAAAGTGAACACGAGAGACTTGTAAATTGGCCTTGCGCCCATAAATGTAATCTTGTATTCAATATCAATAAAGAGCTTCTTTTGAATATCTTGTGTTCTTGTTTTAAATTTTGCTGCAATGTTCAATGTATCTGCTTGGGACTTCTGTGCGACGATCCCATCGCCGCCAATATAATCGACCATTATGGAACTGCCTTGTACGAGCGTAATCTAGGCTCGTGTAGCATCACGCCTTAGCGAGGACGATCGCTCTTACGGGAGCGGGGCGTGACACATACGGCACGTCAGTCTCCACGAACAATCGTGCACCGAAGCATGCGACCACGTCAACACCACGACCAATCCACGATCTCACAGCCTATATGCGCCTACATCCTATGCACCCAAAGCAGGACTATGCACCCACATAAAAACCAGTGTGTTTCCTCATGTGGGCGCATAACATTGTTCCAGCTCAAGAACGACTATAAAGGGGGGCCTCATCCCTCTTCAAAATAAAGAAATAAGAGCATTTTCAAGAGCCAAATTGCTGCACTTCTTGCCAGTGAGCCGAGAGTTAGCAATTTTTTAGGTTTTCTCCCACTTTTGTAATCGGAGTGTCAACAGAGTAAAGGAGCAATTGCCACTCGATCTCTATCGTCCCATTCCCCATAATTCTTTTTTATACTCGAGGATCCTCATCGCAGGATCTCTCAGGCGTACTCGATTTGTGGTGCCTTGCACCAATAAAGAAAAGACATCATTTTCTTCTTCTTTTTTGTGTGTGTCCATAAAAATGGCGACTCTGCTGGGGACTACCTTTTTCTCTGACGAGAAGGTAGTGACGCAATCCGATACCGACAAAGTGGAGAGCACTCAGAAGATGTTGATCGCAAAGTTTGATCAGCAGGCGTTCGAAGAGATGCTCTCGAGGGTGGCTCTACTCTCTCGAAATCAGCGAAGCCAAACAAGTCTCGCAAGACTTGGATTCCGAAGGCTTGATGTGCATATCCTGCTAATGTCACAGCAAATATGTAACTGAAGGACTCTGTCACATGGGCGCATGACTCTACCACAGAAGTTTCCAAAATAGAGAAGGCTCACACCGTCCGGGCTCTACTAGCCCAGTGACTTCTTTCATGTACAACCAACGACAAGGTGTTCAACACTCGAGACTTGGCAAAGAAAAAATCTACGATGCCAAGAATCGGGGTGTACAACACTCTGGCCAAATCCGGCGAGGTTCACAAATGAAGGAGGCAAAACTGGAAGAAAATAGTGATGCTCCACCAAGCATGCGCCCAAGGAGTGTTTGGGCGCATAACCCCAACCAGAACACTTCTGTCTTCAGCAGGCTGGGCATCCAGAGTCATGCGCCGAAGGCTATGCACCCAGGCTCACTGGATCCATACTATGTGCCCACATAAAGGAGACTCAGACATGCTGTCAAGGAGCATGCGCCTAAAGCCAGTCTCCAAGGCCTATGCGCCCACAACAAAAAGACAGGCCCCAACGCGTATAGCCCGGGGCTGTCTTCAAGGACATCATAGAACTTAGGTGTGGGGGTTGCCCCTGCACGTGAACTAAGTCTAGATGCGCCAACTCTCCTTACGAACCCGCATGCAAAGATCGACAATGCATGCAACATGGGTTGTAAGGCAAAACTCCCTTTCGCAGACTTACGCGACATGATAAATCATAAGCGTAAAGCGAGGGAGGACATAACAATTTATAGTGCACATCCGTGCACCAGTATTGTTATCAACTGTTGTTGCTCCAAAGCAACAAGAGTGCCTCAGAGAAAGTCCGGGTTTCGACGGCTGTACTTCTCTGACGATGAGAAGGCACTGTGTTTCATCCAACATGGCTTCATGGGTCCCCCTTACGGAAGCTCCAATCAAAAATGGTGGACTACGAACCCAACTTTCTCTCTCAGTTCTGCGAGAAGAAGAAGAAGAAGTTCACCAACAGATGGCCAGCAGATTGTCACATCTGAAGGAGTCTATATGGGTACTCGGTCAACTACGATAAAAGAAAAGAATTTCTAAATTAATATACCTCATTTTATTTTAATGGGACTAACTTTTGTTGAATTAAGTTTTGTATTTTATAAACTATTGTTTGAATTATTTTGATATTAATTATTATTAAAGTATTTTGCTATCAAATATTACATTACATTTGATTTAGTCTAACTAATAAAATGTACTTTTCGATAGCTATAGGAAAACATTTTTACAGAATATTTAAAAATTAAGATAATATATTCCTAGAATTAATTGGCTTATCAATATCATTTATTTTAACGATTTGGTTTTATGAAAAACTATTTCATGAGATGTTATTTTAATTAAAATTTAACCAAATTATTTCTAAAATTTATTTAGTTATAAAATAACTAGAAATGTTTTTGTTCGTAAAAGCGTGCCAGAGTCTACGGTCTCCAAAGCGTAGGGTCGATATGAAGTCAACAATCACAAGGAACATATGAAGGGTGATTAAAATAGTCACGGTCAAGATGCTCAAAATCACAAAATAACAACTTTATTGCTCATTCACATTTCTAAGATTTATTACAACAGTTACAACATTTATATTTTTGAAGAAAGTACAAGGTTCTCACAATATAGAAAAGACAGCTAGTTCCACTATCTAGGTCGACCTCAGCATACTCATGCCTTTCCAGTGCTAAGAGTGATTGCGACTAAACATGAAAAATGTTGGTTTCCAGTCAGGAATGGAACAAGCACACAAACCGAAGGCAATGCGAAAATACAATAGAATTAACAAGACATGAAAATAACATATGAGATATGGAAACTAGAAAGTAACTGATGACATGGCAGGTGGGGAAGAAGATAAGGAAAACAAATAAAACACAACTACCTATGTGATATGAAATATCTGTTTCAACATATGAACGGCTAGGGGGTAAATTCGGTACCATGCATGTGTCGTGTGCAGCTGCTATTATTCAAGAATAGACTCATGGGATAGTTCTGGGTAGTCCACATGTCTACTAAGATATTTTCCCTCCCGACTACTCCGTGTGACGAGCGTGTCAACAAGCAGCAAGACATATGTATAAGCATGAAATAAAAAGACTACTATGAATCGAAAGCAACCAGAAAGTGTACTTGTCTGAGGTCCTTAGCTGGTGAAACAAATAATACTATACCACTCAATGAGCCACAATTAATCAACACATGCAGAAGTCTCCTGATGCTGAAATAAATAGTACCAACGCTTCCAGAATAGTCAAATTAGCTAGAATTTCTTGTCCTTAAGTCCAATTATGGACACAGGGACAAAACGGTAATTTTGGGTCAAAACGGTGTCCGCCGTTGGACCCGCTTTGCACCGAAAAGTGTGCCAGAGTCTACGGTCTCCAAAGTCGTCAAACTATATGTCAACAGGTCTGATTTTTTGATACGAACCCAACCATATGTCCAAAGTCGGATTTCGGCGGGCCGTACATAAAATCACCCGTTGAGTCGGACCGTGGGGCCCACAAAACGGCGATCCAATCAACTGTCTCAGAATGGGACCAAACTTGGCATTCAGGACCAGAAAAATAATACGGTCCTGTTGGCGTAAGTTTCGTCTTGATCTGACGAACGTGCACAAAGTAATTGAGAAATTTGCACAGAGGCCGATACGGTGAATTTCGACGGATAAAGACTAAATAATTTTGTAACTAAATAAATTTTAGAAATAATTTGGTTAAATCTTAATTAAAATAATTTGGTTAATTAAAATAACTAGATATAATTTCGACGGATAAAGACTAAATAATTTA
Source organism: Iris pallida (assembly GCA_029216955.1). Lineage (NCBI taxonomy): Eukaryota > Viridiplantae > Streptophyta > Magnoliopsida > Asparagales > Iridaceae > Iris > Iris pallida. Next base: position 16,837,411 of record JANAVB010025598.1, on the reverse strand, counting down.
TTTAGTTATAAAATAATTTAGCTAATAATCTGGCTTTCCTTTGATTAAATGTTTGAGACCATACCATAAATATATTAGGATGCATATACCTATACACTGTTATGTCATGTATGTTAAGATTATTTTGGTATTTATATTTATAGCATTATATTATTATTATATATATGATATTAATATTTTGGACCAATGCCTACAATATATTTTGGGATTAAACACTAATTTAGTTTTATGGGCTTGTAAAGAATTCATTATTAGCTTATAATAAGAGTTAATTGTTTATAATCCTTGGGTTAAATATATACCTATAAAGTAGGAATTTTGGGCTCAAGTATTTTATTAATATTATTTTATATATTAGTATGAGCTTAGTGAACCACATGAGCTTAGGCCCCATAAATTTAGCTGATCAAATTATTTATTGGACTTTGATTAGAGATTTAGGCCTCTGTGTTACTAGTATAATTAGTATAATTATTAGTAGCTTTTATTATTACTATTATTATTATTATTATTATTAATTGTTTGAGAACTATATTTATTTTCTAAAGTTATATTGTAAATATAGAATTTGGCTAAAGGTCCTAAAAATATATTACTATATTTTGATTTTAGCCCTAAAAACGATTTCAAGGTTCTAAGTATATATTTTGAATATTTTGGCAAAATAAAATATGTGGTTTTGATACCACAAATAAATTATAAATATTTTTCGTAATTAACATATTTTCTTATTAAGGGTTTATAGCCCTAAAATGATTTTGTACGTTTTCAAAAGTAGTATCTAAACCCATTTTGACTAGTAGTTATAGTTTACAAGTATTATTTTGGGATTAAAGGGATAACTTTTTCTTAGATCGAATTTCTTCTTAAATTATCTTAAAATCGTGACTAATCGCCCTTCATATGTTCCTTGTGATTGTTGACTTCATATCGACCCTAGGCTAATCGAACTACGTTGGACCAAACAAGATGGTTGTTTCACCAGCAAAGGACCACAAGCAAGTATACTTTCTGATTGCTTTTCGGTTCATAGTAGACTATACATTTCATGTTTATACATATGTCTTGCTGCTTGTTGACACGCTCGTCACACGGAGTAATCGGGAGGGAAAATATCTTAGTAGACATGTGGACTACCCAGAACTATCCCCGTGATGTCTATTCGTGAATAATAGCAGCTACATACGACACGTGCAGGGTGCCGGATTTACCCCCTAGCCGTTCACATGTTGAAACGGATATTTCAAATCACATAGATAGTTGTAGTTTATTTGTTTTCCTCGTCTTCTTCACCACTTGCCATGTCATCAGTACTTTCTAGTTTTCATCTCTCATATGTTATTTTCATGTCTTGTAAATTCTATTATGTTTTCGCATTGCCGTTGATTTGTGTGCTTGTTCCATTCCTGACTGAAAACCAACATTTTTCAGGTTAGCCGTGGATTCACTTAGCTTTGGGAGATACGGGTGTATTTGTAGACATAAACCTAGAAATAGATAGCAGTGGTATTATTTTTATTAAATGTGTAAGAACATTGTGTTTTTTTTCAATATAAATCTTGTAATTGTTGTAATAAATCTTAGAAATGTGAATGAGCAATAAAGTTATTATTTTGTGATTTTGAGCATCATGGCCGTGACAGCGTTCTACCGCTGACTCTGCGGCGTAGGCTGGCTTGGACACGTCTCGTATCCGAAAAGCGGGTGCGGGTTGTGACAATATGGGTACTCGGTCAAAGGCAAGGTCACTTATGGACGACGAAGAATCCCAAGCTGGGGGTAGTATTCCTTCAGAATCTGAAGCGGATGACCTCCACACTGGGGGTAGCCTTCCAGAGGACGATGATCCCTCCGAATCCGATGGCGACTATCTACCTCCTCTACCTGAAGATGAAGGGCTTGTCCACTCGAAGACAGACAGTATCAGCACCAGTTGTACTATTTTTTCTGTTCA